>CAXKVI010000003.1:64036270-64200907 GCA_964058755.1 Campiglossa producta | reverse complement strand
CTTGAGCAAGGCCGAAATTACGTAATCATGGTAGCTTGTAATTGTTGTTACTTTTCCATCTTGTTCACTAATAATAAAAACATAGAATAATTTAAGAAAAATTATTCACAAACGGTCAAAAGTCCACCAAAGTTTCAAAGATTCTCAAATTAATGACCACAAACTCATAACATACATACATATTAATCGCAGGACACAGCGAAAAAAGCCACCCTGTGAAAATAAGCTGCAGCTGTCAGTAAAATGATCACGGGGTGCACTAAAATCCTTGACACTGCTAGTATAAATGGCGGTCGATTGATGTCGCTCTAGTTGTCGATAAGGTAGTATAAAAACAAACAAACAAAATAAAATGAATACATACTAAGTGAACATGATGGATATAAGCTAGCAATAATCTCAACGCAGCTTGGTGTAAGAGGTACACACTGCGGGCTTAGAAATTCCTAATCCCCTTGGTTCTTGGTTCGATGACCAACAAAAGGTGATGAAAAATTTCTAAACACAAAGCCATTTGATAAGTGCCCTTGAGCTAGGCCGAAATTACGTAATCATGGTAGCTTGTAATTGTTGTTACTTTTCCATCTTGTTCACTAATAATAAAAACATAGAATAATTTAAGAAAAATTATTCACAAACGGTCAAAAGTCCACCAAAGTTTCAAAGATTCTCAAATTAATGACCACAAACTCATAACATACATACATATTAATCGCAGGACACAGCGAAAAAAGCCACCCTGTGAAAATAAGCTGCAGCTGTCAGTAAAATGATCACGGGGTGCACTAAAATCCTTGACACTGCTAGTATAAATGGCGGTCGATTGATGTCGCTCTAGTTGTCGATAAGGTAGTATAAAAACAAACAAACAAAATAAAATGAATACATACTAAGTGAACATGATGGATATAAGCTAGCAATAATCTCAACGCAGCTTGGTGTAAGAGGTACACACTGCGGGCTTAGAAATTCCTAATCCCCTTGGTTCTTGGTTCGATGACCAACAAAAGGTGATGAAAAATTTCTAAACACAAAGCCATTTGATAAGTGCCCTTGAGCAAGGCCGAAATTACGTAATCATGGTAGCTTGTAATTGTTGTTACTTTTCCATCTTGTTCACTAATAATAAAAACATAGAATAATTTAAGAAAAATTATTCACAAACGGTCAAAAGTCCACCAAAGTTTCAAAGATTCTCAAATTAATGACCACAAACTCATAACATACATATATATTTAAAATGTTTATATTTTTTGATATTTTTCAAAATGCAACGCAAAATCATAGGGCCAAACACATGTTTGATAGGTCCCACCGCAAAATTGAACTATGTTATAAAGGTTATAGCTTTTATAAGACCCAAATGGCTACAAGTGGGCTTTCGTGGCTGGAACTGCCTTTTGGCGTAAATGGCATTTTCCACAAAATTTTCGAATAATAAAATTTCACGAATGACAGATTAAACACAATTTATATCAAACACGCAGTGGAAACAGTTGACAATTATTTCAAACCCAAAACCTACCAACACTGTGTTTGTTTTTGGTGGAAACACCATATTAGACCATAGGCCGGCAATTACTTTCCTGGGAGGAAAACTCCAATGATTTAAAATAGCAAGCGCTCTCTCCGTGCCGACTACTGTATTAGACCCATAAATACCCTGCAGTCAACTTAACTAGTTTTATACTAATCAAATACCAGTCAGCCGGGCGGCCTCAACTAGTTCGAGTTCTGTAATTTTTCCATATTAGCAACTGGTATTTTTAACACGGGGATGTCCTACGAGATGGCAATTGTCCTTCTCTGCATCAGCACCATACCAATTGGCTGACTAGCCAGCCTCTGCATCAGGAATATACCAGTTGATATACTTGTTATTATATACATCAGTATCATACCATTTAAGGTACTAGTTCGTATATGCGTCAGGATCGTACCAGTTGGCAGACTAGTTCATATATACATCAGAATAATACCAGTTGGCAGACTAGTTCATATATACATCAGAATCATACTAGTTGAAAGACTAGTTCATATATGCATCAGAATCATACCAGTTAACAGACTAGTTCACATATGCATCAGAATCATAACAGTTGGCAGACTAGTTCATATATGCATCAGAATCATACCTGTTGACAGACTACTTCTTATTTGCATCAGAATCATACCAGTTGACAGACTAGTTCATATATGCATCAGAATCAACCAATTAACAGACTAGTTAAAAAAATCATCGGAATCATACCAGTTGTCATAGTAGTTATATATGCGTGAGAATCATACCAGTTGATATAGTAGTTCATTTATGCATCAGAATCATACCAGTTCACATACCAGTTCACTTATGCATCATAATCATATCAGTTGACATACTAGTTCAAATTTGCATCAGAAATATACCCTTTGACATACTAGTTCATATATGCATCAGAATATTACCACTTGATATACTAGTTCATATATACATCAGAATCATACCAGTTGACATACTGCTCAGTCTATGCGGCAGGACATACTAATCATTATGCCCATTCAGATCGTACCACTTGTCATACTAGTCCACGAATTTGACATTCATTCCAGTTGGTATACTAGTCGGTCTATGCACCAGTATCATAGTCAGCCTCTACATCAGCAATATACCAGTTTATTCTTAAGAAAGCAGCGACTATTTGTATTTACCCAAACACGAAAAAGCATCTGTGAATTACAAGGTAAAAAAGAAGCAGGTACAAGAGAAAAAGAAAAGCAATTGTCCTCTTCTGCATCAGCACCATACCAATTGGTATACTAGTCAGCCTCTGCATCAGCATTATACCAGTTTATATACTAGTTCATACACAGCCAAAAATGAGGTAAAGGCTCTGAGTTCGATTCTCGGTAAAGTTGACACAATTTTTTTGTTTCTATATTTTTTAAATTATGTTGTTTATTGTATTTTAATTTAATTATTGAATTCAACTTGCAATGGCTCCTTTCAAATTCCGCGTTCGTCAAGTTTGATTATATAGGTGAAGGCCCAATTGTATTCAACTTTGTAGGATCCACTTTCATTCAAAATTTTTTAAACGTAAAGCGAAGCGAAATTTTTGCAAATGCTCAAAAACGAGGCGCGCATTTGTCAAAGTTTTATGTAATTGGGGCTTTGGTGTTGTATTTTTAGGTAAGGTAAATTAAGGTTACTCAAGGTTAAGTTTGTCGTCCACTGCGGAGTTCCGGTCCCACATATGTATATATAGATAAAAGTAAGTCTTATGTTTACATCAAAAAGAGTCAAAGTAAGACTGCTTTCATGCTGGGCCATACACTCGAGTTAAAGGAGCATTGTTAGAGTCAATTTATATTGTTGTTGTCAATATACTCAAGTTTATGCCGCAACGTAAAAAAAATGGCGGTTATATACCAACAGGTTGTCATAACCTCTAACGAGACTTTTGCCGAACTTCTCTTCCAACTTATAGTGTGCTGCTTTGATTTTTGTTTGGATTTTCCACATAGTAGTATCCCGGGACTGACACTCCTAAACCGACACCGTTACTCCTCCTCGAACCACTTAGATGACTTTATGAAGGCCATCAAGTCCTTTATGTCCAGTTCAGCGGTCTGGTTTAGGCTATCCAGGAAGGGAACTCCCAAAAAGCGCGTTCTCGCGCCGCTTAAGATCGGGCAGTTGCAGATGAGGTGCTTCACCGTTTCCTCTGCCTCATCATCTTTGCAGCTCCTACAGCATCGTCGGTAGGGCACACCTTCTGCGTGCCTAGCAATAAGGCAGTGCCCAGTTAGAACACCTATTAATATGGAGATTTCTCTCCTTATTAGGCCAGGTTTGTTTGGATGTCCGGCACCTTGGGGATTGTTGCCACAGAGTGTGTATTCCAAGTCAACGAAAGGTAGCAACAATCCCAAGGGTGCCGAACATCCAAACAAACCTGGCCAAAATGGGATTATAAAAGATCTAGAGGGATCATAAAAGATCTGAATACAGTTACTTCAACAAAAAATACCGTTCAAACAACCAAAATTTGGTCAAATTCAGGATAACAGCACGAGATTGTAGATTTTACCAGTGCCTTTTTTCTGTGTATATAAGTACACAAGAAATATAGCAGTTGACATACTAGATCATATATACATCAGCATCATATTTGTATTTAGCCAAACACGAAAAAGCATCTGTGAATTACAAGAGAAAAAAAGAAGCAAACCAAAAGTTTCAAATAATGTTTTATAGTACCATGTAGTACAATAGATCGTACTAATGGTTGCGGTGTAATAAGGCCTTATAATAATAATGTAGTATGAAATGGAATTTTTCTAATTAGTATTTTTCTAAAATAGATTAGGCTTTTTCTGACTACACCTTTTCAGTTTATATTCAGAAAGTAACAATTTATATTTAGAAAATTACAATTCATATTCAGGATTTCCATTTGATATTCAGAAAAATACAATTGACATTCAGAAAATTACAATTGATATTCAGAAAACTTTCTGACTAGTATGATTTCGCCCAGCAAATTATAGTTGTATACTAATATGTTTTCTGATTAGATTGGCATTTATTGGTTTAAGGGTAATCAGCAAAGAACTAGTATAAAAACATCCATAAAATGTATAGTAAACGAGCTAGGTGTCTGCTGAGTAGTTTGGAATTGATTAGTTTGAAGGTATTCAGAAATTAACTGGTATGAATACACCACAAAATGTATGGTCATTGAACTATATTGTTTGCTGAGTAGTGTGGCCTTGACTGGTTTGAAGCTAATCAGCAATGAACTAGTATAAATACACCACAAAATGTATGGTCAATGAACTATATTGTTTGCTGAGTAGTTGGACATTGACTGGTTTAAAGGTGATCAGAAATGAGCTAGTATGAATACACCACAAAATGTATGGTCAATGAACTATATTATTTGCTGAGTAGTTCGACATTGACTGGTTTAAAGGTGATCAGAAATGAACTAGTGTGAAGACACCACAAAATGTATGGTCAATGAACTATATTGTTTGCTGAGTAGTTCGACATTGACTGGTTTAAAGGTGATCAGAAATGAACTAGTATGAATACACCACAAAATGTATAGTCAATGAACTATATTGTTTGCTGAGTAGTTTGGCCTTGACTGGTTTGAAGCTAATCAGCAATGAGCTAGAATAAATACACCACAAAATGTATAGTCAATGAACTATATTGTTTGCTGAGTAGTTGGACATTGACTGGTTTAAAGGTGATCAGAAATGAACTAGTATGAATACACCACAAAATGTATAGTCAGTGAACTATATTGTTTGCTGAGTAGATCGACATTGACTGGTTTAAGGGTGATCAGAAGTGAACTAGTATGAATACACCACAAAATGTTTAGTCATTGAACTATATTGTTTGCTGAGTAGTTTGGCCTTGACTGGTTTAAAGGTGATCAGAAGTGAACTAGTATGAATACACCACAAAATGTATAGTCATTGAACTATATTGTTTGCTGAGTAGTTTGGCCTTGACTGGTTTGAAGCTAACCAGCAATGAACTAGTATAAATACACCACAAAATGTATAGTCAATGAACTAGAATTTTCGCTGAGTAGTTTGGCATTGACTGGTTTTAAAACTAATCAACATTGAACTGGTATGCATAAGCCACAAAATGGTTAGTCAATGAACTAGTATGTTTGCTGAGTTGTTCGGAATTTGACTGCAGGGTAATAATAGCTCTATTATGGATAAATAAATCGAATTGAACCAAAGTCCAAATGAAAGCTGTGGTCTTCCCCATTCGTTTGATACCAATTTTGTGCGAATATTCCAAAGTTTACCCAAAACCACATCTTGACCGATAACTCTGTTATCGATAAATATATCGAAATGAACCAAAATCCAAATGAAAGCTGTGGTCTTCCCCTGTCATTAGATACCAAATTTGTGCGAATATTCCAAAGTTTACCCAAAACCACTTTTTGACCGATAACTCTGTTATCGATAAATAAATCGAAATGAACCAAAGTCCAAATGAAAGCTGTGGTCTTCCCCGTTCGTTAGATACCAGTTTTGTGCGAGTGTTCCAAAGTTTACCCGAAACCACATCTTGACCGATAACTCTGTTATCGATAAATATATCGAAATGAACCAAATCCCAAATGAAAGCTGTGGTCTTCCCCCATTCGTTTGATACCAATTTTGTGCGAATATTCCAAAGTTTAATCCAAACCACATTTTGACCGATAATTCTTTTATCGATAAATATATTAAAATGAACCAAAGTCCAAATGAAAGCTGTGGTCTTCCCCATTCGTTTGATACCGATTTTGTGCGAATATTCCAAAGTTTACCCGAAACCACATTTTGACCGATAACTCTGTTATCGATAAATATATTAAAATTTCAAGGTGATTTGTGGTGAATGTTCTCAAGAATCGCTCATCTCCCAACTCTAGCGTATTTCCACCACTAGCGTCACTACGACAACTACAGTTCTTTAGGTACACGACGCGAGAGCGAGAGAGTGCGAATGTGACACAAAGAGAAGATGACGATAGATAAATGTTTCGAGAACACTGTTGCACGAATAACCCAGAAAGGCGTAGACATTTCTAGGTTATGAAGCTGCTGTCTGCTAGGGTATATAAACCGCGCAAAGACAACGCACTTCAATCAGTTTATTTTCAAGTGTTGTACAGTGAAGTACTAAACAGTGAATTAACGCGCGATATTGTACTACGGTTTTTAGTAGTGAATAAAGCGTACTATTTATTAAGCATAATCTGAGTGTTTTATTTAACGTACAGTGATCGAACTCAAGGAAAATAATCGAGGATTCATCGAATTCGTCACAATTGGTGTCAGAAGCGGTATTGTTAAATAAATACAAGGACATTGAAAAGGATAACACGGACATTGAAAAGGATAACAAGGACATTGTAAAGGTGGCAAGGACGTTGCAAGGACATGGCAAAGTTGAGTGAATTGAAGATCCAGCAACTCAAAAATGAGTTGGAACGGCGTGGACTGACAACAGCAGACAATAAAGCAGAGCTACAATCACGGTTGCGAGAGGCTATGGAAGCAGAGGGAATCAACGTTGACGACCATGTTTTTCAGCTTGTGGATGAGGTAGCGAAAGTGGAAGAGAAAAAGGATACCTCGGATTCAGTGGCAAATGTGGACACAAACTCTTTATTGGCTGCCTTGGCTCAGATGTCAAACAACATAACATCAAAGTTTGAAGAACAGAAAACTTGAATGGCATCTCAGATCTCAGCTCAACTTGAGGAGCAGGAGGCCCGGCTATCTTCAAAAATAGCATTACAGCTGGAGGAGCAGGAAGAACGTATGTCGTCACAGCTAAAAATACAGGACGAGAAAATAATGTAGCTTGAGGAGAAAGTCGAGGCCGAGGTGGATGCGTTAAGAAGTCGTATCCAGGAGTTGCAGCTGAGTCGTCCAAGTGTTTCAACATGCGCACCCAAGGTAAAAACCCCATCATTTGACGGTTCTGTTCCTTTCCAGGTATTTAAGCTACAATTTGAGAAGACAGCAGCTGTGAACAACTGGGGCGCTGAGGACAAAGTCGCTGCTTTATTTGTGTCATTGAAAGGACCTGCAGCCGAAATCTTACAGACTATTCCGGACGCTGAAAGAAAAAACTATGACGCGTTGATGGGAGCCGTTGAAAGACGTTACGGCAGCGAGCGTAGGAGGCAGATACATCAAATAGAGTTACAGAATCGCTTCCAGAAGACTAATGAGACATTGCAGGAGTTTGCATCGGATATCGAGAGGTTAACCTAGGGTTGCCAGACGTCCTTCTTTCGGAAGGACATGTCCTTCTTTATATTGCAATATCCTTCCCTGTCCTTCCAAACAAAAAGTGTAGAAATGTCCTTCGTTTTAAGGTTTGTCCTTCTTTTTCCTTTTTTTTTGCTAGGGCCTTGAGATTAGTATCTAGTTATACTAAAATGAAATGAGCTACAAAACAGCATACTCGAAAAAATCTGAAAACTGTTTGATGAAATTCGTCAAGTTTCAGGTGCAAAATATCATCTATAACAATTATAGACATTTTTATAAACCATAGGCATTTCTCAACAAAAAAATTTCGTAAGTGTCAAATACGGTCCTACCATTAAAGCGGGTTTTACACGATATGCTCTGTCAGATATATATGTTACTTTTTGGTGTGGATACAAATACAAACCGTGTAAACACAAAAGAGAAATGTCTTCTGACAAATCATATGTACGAACATAAGCAATAGAATGGTTTCTATTTCCATCTGACCTAGCGTAAACGCATAGCAAATTAATTAATTTGACACACATATGAGTACGTAAGCATCGAAAACGTGACATATGACAATACACATCGTGTATAACAACCTTAAGATATTTGTATGATGGCCGTTAGCAATGTTTTGGGATTAGTCCAAACGCAAAACCTCCAATAACTCATTGTACCAAACAGTTGACTAGTGCCACTTTCAAAAGTAAAGGCTGATTCACACGGGTCGATTTTTGTCGTTTCACTGCTGGCCACTTTCAAATACAAAGTGTAAATCGATCGAATTGCTATTTTTATGGTGGAACGACTAAAAATCGACCAGAATATCGACCCGTGTAAATGAGCCCTAACGGATCAGTGTATATTGATTTTTGTTTAATTAGTAATAATACTTTATTCGTCCTATGATATCCTAGATATCCTTGCTTGTTTGTACCTATAAATATGAGAATGAAATAAAAAAAATGTTTTAGGAGAAGCAAAAACCCAATTCTTTTTTACATTGAACGCATGGAAATATAGCTAAAATCGACCAGAATATCGACCCGTGTAAATGAGCCTTAACGGCTCAGTGTATATTGATTTTTGTTTAATTAGTAATAATATTTTATTCGTCGTATGATATCCTAGATATCCTATAAAAAAATGTTTTAGGAGAACCAAAAAACCAATTCTTTTTACATTGAACGCATGGAAATATAGCTTTTTAAATTTGGAATATCTCCGTTATTACTGCTAGTAGCTATATCATACTTAAATATGTGAAAAAGTCATTTTCGAAATTAGGGCCTTTGTGAATTAAGGTAACGAAATGTATGTTCGCTTTTTGTTAATTTAAAACAATAAATTGTCCACAAAAAAAACTTCCTTCTCTTTTACGTTTGTCCTTCTTTTTTTCCTATCGAAATAGAAATGTCCTTCTTTTTCCACTTTAGAATCTGGCAACCCTAGGTTAACCCATCTGGCAAACACAGACGCACCCGTGGAAATACATCGAAAGGGTAAAAATCCAAAGCTTCATAAATGGAATATGTGATGTGGAGACAAAGCGAGCCACATATGCCAATCCAAAGAGATCATTTGCGGAGACGGTATCACATGCTCTAACACAAGAAACAGCCTCGCTTTTGAGTAAACCAACGTACAAAGCTCACCGTGTGGAAGTGGAGAAGCCAGACTGGGCCGAGAAAATTGACAAAATCCTACAAGCATTAAACGGGAAGAAAGCTATTAAGTGCTTCAAGTGCGGAAAATCTGGTCATATTGCACGTTATTGTGGATCTGGATCTGGCTCCAATAATTCCAGTAATGCAAGCGGACGTCTGAAGGAGATGAGCAAGTCTCCCCATCCAACCAGCCGTTAAACTAAAGAGAGTCAGCCGCAAGGGGCGTAGGCTGGCTCCCGCAATTGGATGCCCCATAATCTCTATCTCACAGATCGGAAGGAAGTCGGGTAATGTTACTGTTGGAGGACTCGTGGACGGAAAGGAGCGTTTACTGACTGTTTATACGGGCGCATCTCATTCCATTGTTCGATCCGATTTAGTCAACAAAGAAGTGAGGCCATTACATGGAGCAAAGCTGCGTACGGCAACCGGTGATGACACCCAAGTCCAAGGAGAAGTAACATGTGAAATCACAATTGGGAATGTCACCTTACTGCATAATTTTATAGTGGCAGATATTGTTGATGAGATCATAGTTGGTGTGGATTTCTTAAGCAACCAAGGCATCATGTTCGACATGCAAAACAGGACAATGAGCTATAAGAATATGGATGTGCCACTAAATTTTGGTTACGGGAACAAGTACATAAGTAAGCGGGTCCTCGTGGAAGAAAACCAACAAATTCCACAGAAGTCGGAGGCGATCGTTTGGGCAAGGATTGATGGAGATTACGGGACAAACAAATTGTGGATGGTAGAGGCAGCAAACAAATCAAAGACGGATATACTAGTAGGAAAAACACTGGCTTTGACAAAACAAGATGGACGTTTACCGGTAAGAGTACTAAATAAGTTCAGCTCGCCGATTAAGCTTTCCAAAGGAGCTATATTGGGACAATGTCAGGAGGTGGAGGTGGTTATAAATTGTGAACAGCTCCAGGAAAATGTTTGTACCAGCAACATTAATCTTTCAGATGATATCACGGCGTGGACGCAAGAGCTCGGAGAAGACCACCAGAATAAGGCAAAACAACTTCTACTAAAGTACTCTAGCATATTTGACAAGGATGGTTCCAAGCCAGGTAGAACCAATGTTGTGAAGCATCAAATTGATACCGGTGATGCGAGGCCAATCCGCCAAGCTCCTCGAAGTGTTCCCTTGGCCAAACGCCAAGTGGTAAGAGAAATTATACAGAAAATGAGCGAGAGCGGTGTGATCGAACCATGAGCTAGTCCATGGAGCACACCGGTAGTGCTAGTGAAGAAAAATGATGGAAAAATGCGGTTCTGTGTGGATTTCCGGAAGCTGAACGACGTAACGAAAAAGGACAGCTATCCCCTACCAAGAATTGACGATACTCTGGACTCACTATCTGGTACGAAATGGTTCTCTACACTGGACTTGAAAAGCGGCTATTGGCAAGTGGAGGTTAAAGATGAGGATAAGGAAAAGACAGTCTTCAGCGTTGGTGAGGGGCTGGGGCAATTTACGGTAATGCCCTTTGGACTATGTAACGCTCCAGCTACTTTTGAGAGACTCATGGATCACGAATTGAAAGGACTGCATTTTAAAACATGTTTGATGTACCTGGACGACATCATCGTGTTGGGAAAAAGCTTTGAGGAACACCTTAAGAACTAAGAGGAAGTTTTCCAAAGGATAGCTGGCGCCGGTCTGAAATTAAGTCCCAAAAAGTGTGCATTGTTCAAGAAGGAAGAAGGTTACTTGGGTCACAAGGTTACTACGGAGGGAATTTGCACGGCTAAAGAGAAGATCGAAGCATTAATGGATTGGCCAAGACCCAACGATTTGCATGAGTTACGAAGTTTATTTGGACTGTGCACGTATTATCGCCGATTTGTACCGAATTTCGCCAGCGTAGCCAGTATCCTTCATGAGTTGACCAGAAGGAATATGTCATTTGATTGGAAGAAGGAACATGAAGTGGCTTTCCAAACCTTGAAGGAACGGCTATGCAGGTAGTGGCATACTATAGCCGCACAATTGGAAAGCCCGAAAGGAACTATTGTGTAACACGAAGAGAACTACTGGCATTGGTGGAGTGCATCAAACATTTCCACAAGTACCTCTATGGACAGCGATTCCACGTCAGGACAGACCATTCAGCGTTGAAATGGCTTTTGCAGTTCCGCAATCCGGAAGGTCAATTGGCACGGTGGATAGAGCGACTACAAAGTTATGACTTTTCCATAGAGCATCGCAAAGGCAGCAACAACGGTAATGCTGATGCAATGTCCCGGCGACTATGTAACCTGGAATACAAGCATTGTTCGAAAGCTGATGCCAAGGAAGATGTTATAGATGCACGGCTGATGACTATAACATCTACGGACGAATGGAACATGGATCAACTATGAAAGTATCAGCTAGAGGATCCAGATCTGGTACGTGTGATGCAGGGGATTGAACAAAATGAACGACCAACAAGAGAGGAGATGTCAGCAGAGAGTCCTGTTGCCAAGTCATATTGGGCACAGTGGAACAGTTTGAAATTGGTATCCGGTTGCTTACATAGAGTATGGGAAAGCGAAGATGGTCAATGCGCTCCTTTCCGTCCACGAGTCCTCTAACAGTAACATTACTCGACTTCCTTCCGATCTGTGAGACAGAGATTATGGGGCAACCAATTGCGGGAGCCAGCCTACGCCCCTTGCGGCTAACTCTCTTTAGTTTAACGGTTGGTTAGATTGGGAGACTTGCTCATCTCCCTCAGCCTTGCGCTTACGTCCGCCTGCGTTACTGGAATTATTGGATGCTGATCCACAATAACGTGCAATGTGACCAGATTTTCCGCACTTGAAGCATTTAATGGCAGCTTCATTTTTCTGTTGCTTTCCGTTCAATGCTTCTAGGATTGCGGCCACCCATTCTGGTCGTTCTATTTCCACACGATGAGCTTTGTATGCTGGCTTGCACAAAAGAGATGCTGTTTCTTGAGTTAGAGCATGTGATACCGTCTCCGCAAATGATTTCTTTGGATTTGCATAGGTCGCCCGCATCGTCTCCACATCACGTATGCCATTTATGAAACTTTGTATCTTTACCCTTTCCGAGTACTCTACTGGTGCATCCGCGTTTGCTAGATGTGCTAACCTCTCGATGTCCGATGCAAATTCTTGTAAAGTCTCATTGGGTTTCTGGAATCGATTTTGTAGCTATATCTGGTAAATCTGCTTCCGGTGCTCGCTACCATAACGTCTTTCAAGGGCTCCCATCAACGCTTCATAGTCGTTTCTTTCAGCGTCCGGAATAGTTTGCAAGATTTCGGCTGCAGGTCCTTTCAATGCCACAAATAAAGCAGCGACTTTGTCTTCAGCGCCCTAGTTGTTCACAGCTGCTGTCTTCTCAAATTGTAGCTTAAATACCTGGAAAGGAACAGAACCGTCAAAGGATGGGTTTTTACCTTTCATGTCATGCGTCTCTTGTTGCTCCAACTGTAGTTGTAGTAGTGACTAGGTCATAGTGGTGTAACACAAGGGTTGAGGTATGAACTAAGTGCAGGTGGCAGATTTTAACTAGTACTTGTAAGCACTTATGTAACACCATTTTGATATACAAAAAAAAATAATAAAGAAAGATCATTCAATTTGTAGCAGCGAATTTACGAAGTCGTGCCTTTTTTTAAATTTTTGCGTACATACTTGAAACTTTTACTATACTTTTCGCGAGTTCTCAGTACATTTTTTGCGTAATTTTTACTTATTTTTTTGAGTAATTTTTACCCTATTTTTTGGGGTAATTTTTACTTTATTTCTTTTATATACTATATTTTTCGCGTATTTTTTTCTTTCGTTCTTGCTTAATTTCTTCTTTATATTTAGTGTACTTTTTACTATATTTTTTGCTGTGAATTACTTGAAAACCACCTCCGTGATTCGCCCCTGAATAATTTATCCATGGGATAAGGTCCAGCTTATGAACCTATTGTGCCTCGTAGACGTGGAGCCTGATCGTAGATGAAAAAAAAAGTGAATGAGTCAAGGGCACGTCTAAACTACTGGTCTTGTGCCGTAATGTTTTGTGGACGTATACGTACCAGGTTCTTCGGAACGCGTCACACACGCAGTTCTCTGATATTTACATACATCTACACTAACAACCCCAGCGGGTGCATAAATTATGGGTGCTAGTGCTAGGTATTGGCTGCATTTAATGGCTGCATAGCATTTCCCTTGTGTTTATCCTTGTTGGTTTGGTTGATTGCTTCGGCGGTTGATTTTGTTAGTTGCAAATAGCTTTGCTGCCCCATTATTGCATATTTTAATTCGCAGTAAAATTTCAAAAGTATTTAACAATAACGAACAACATTTTAAGAGCACTTTACAGTACTATAAGTATATACTCGTATGTATGGTTGTATGTGTGTAATGTATTGCACCAAAGTGCTCGTGTCCACCGCATCCTCGTCCATAACCGCATCCGTTTCCGTTTCCGCTAGCACATCGAACACTCGCACCCGCACCCAATCCAACTTGTTTATTACATCAATATTTGTGTTGTGGCAACTTTGTGCTTATGGATATTTTGTTAATAATGCAACATGTGCTTATGTTTTTGTTGCAACTTGATTGCTGGGTGTGTGTGTACGTTAAGTGCGTTATTGTTCTTGCAGCAAGTACTTATGTATGTATTAGAGTTGAGTACAGTCAATTACTTTTCGGTTGGTTATTGTTATTTTACAAATTATGCTCGCATGTTCAGGCACTTTGAATAGTTCTCACACACGCACACACATCCCCAAACACATACTTAACACCGGTATGTAAATATTTTCGTTGGAAAAATGTTATTTGCCATCACTTGAGCAATTATTAGCGACAAAGTGCCAAAGTGGCCAAAAAAATGTTTCTGCTATTTCACTTGCGGCGGAAGCGGTTTTTACTTGTTTGAGTTTTAAAATAATTGTGAAAATATTCTTGTGGGTCTTAAAAAGTTAAACAAATCCTTTTCCTCGCTGTAATGCATGCAAATAATGTGATTTTTTTCTTTTGGAAACTATTAATTAAAATTCCATTCTAGCTTTCCGTGTGCGCTCAGTTAGGACCCTCATACAGTTCCGTGTGAACGTGAGCGTGAATGAGTGGAGACTCTCTATTGCGTACGCACATCTGTCAATGGAGCTCATCATCACCATTTATTGGCGCTTAACCGCCTAAGCGATTTTGGCCGTTGCCTATCAAATCACGCCAGTCATTCCATTTTAGCGATAACTGACACCAATTGGAAACCCCAAGGGAGTTCAAGTCATCCTCCACCTGTTGTTTCCTTCTCAGTAGAGGCCTCCCCCTTCCTCTGCTGCCGAATTCAGGTGACGATAGGAAAACCTTCTGTGCTGGAGCGTGATCCTTGTTCTTCGAGAGAGGACTTTACTTCTCAATTGCCTACTCAGTCCAAAGTAGCACTTGTTGGCAAGCTACTGGTTCCCAAATAGACGAAGTCCCTCACAGTTTCAAATTTGTAACTATCAACAGTGACATGACTGCCAAGGCGCAGGTGCGCCGATTCTTTCTTTGATGACAGCAAATACTTCGTCTTGTCCTCGTTGACCGCAAAACCCACTTTTTTGGCTTCCTTATCCAGGCCAGAGAAGGCAGCGCTTACGGCGCGGTTGTTAAGGCCAATGATATCAATATCATCGGTATACGCCAGCAATTGCACGCTCTTGTAATATATTGTACCATTACGGTTTAGCTCTACTGCTCGAATTATATTCTCCAGCATCAGGTTGAAGAAATCGCACGAAAGGGAGCCGCCCTGTCTGAAGCCTCGTTTGGTTTCAAATGGCTCAGAGAGATCCTTCCCGATTCTGACGGAACTGTTGGTATTGCTCATTTGGCAAAGCCGTATAAGCGGCCGCCGTGGTGTAGCGGTTAAGTGTTCGGCCTTCTACACCAAGTCGTGGCGGTTCGATGCCCGACAAAAGTAACATCAAAAATTATTTAGAAAAAGAATTTTTCTAAACGGGGTCGCCCCTCGGCAGTAGTTTGGCAAACTCTCCGGGTGTATTTCTGCCATGAGAAGCTTCTCAGCAAAAAATTCATTTGCTTTGCAAGTGCCGTTCGGAGTCGGCAAAAAACTGTAGGTCCCGCCAACTTGTAGGAAAACTCAAAAGCAACACACCACAAGTTGGAAAGAGAAGCTCGGCTAAAAATCTCCTTAGAGGTTATGATAACCTGTTGGTATTTCGCCGCCATTAGTATAAGCTTTGCAGGGAAGTCAAATTCAGACATGGCGGCATACAGGCAACTCCTTCGTGCGCTGTCAAAAGCGGCTTTGAAATCGATAAAGAGATGGTGTGTGACGATTCTTTTATCATGGGTATTCTCCAGGATTTGACGTATCGTGAAAATCTGGTCGATGGTAGACTTACCAGGTCTAAAGCCACACTGATAAGGTCCAATCAGTTTGTCTAAGATGGGCTTCAGTCTTTCACACAATACGCTAGAAAGAACCTTATATGCGATATTAAGAAGATTGATTCCGCGGTAGTTGGAGCGGTTAGCGGGATCGCCTTTCTTGTGGATTGGGCAGAGCACACTTAAATTCCAATACGGAGGCATGCACTCATCTAACCATATTCTGCATAAGAGCTTATGCATGCTTTTTACCAGCTCTTCGCCTCCGTGTTTGAACAGCTCGGCGGGTAGTCCGTCTTTTCCAGGCGATTTGTTGTCCTTGAGCCTGGATACAGCTATCCTCACTTCGTTATAGTCAAGTGGTGGGACGACTTTTCCATCGTCAGGTATTGGGGTATCGGGTTCGACGTCTCCCTCGCAGTTTTGCAGTGCTCCCTCCATAATTTATGTACACTCTGTACCTCGGTTACCAGGTCGCCATTATTGTCCTTACAGGAACTTGCCCCGGTTTTAAAACCTTCCGTCATCCGCACGATCTTTTCATAGAATTTTCGGTCATCATCCCCTCAGCCAGCATCTTTTTTCTGAAAAGGCGTCTCTCTTCCTTCTTTGCCTCACGATAGCGTTGCCATACACTGCGGGTTGCGCCCGTTCGCAACGTCTCCTTGTAGGCAGCGTCCTTCTTTTTCGCGGCAGCTTTGCATTCCTCATCGTACCAGTTGTTCTTGCGGGCTCGCTTGAACCCTATAGTGGCCTCAGCGGCGGTACGCAATCATCAATCAATTGAGTTCAATTCTCCAAAAATTGTAAAAAAAAATCCTAATTTTTCGTTGTAATTGCCAAAAATCAACACTCACTTGCGAGAGCTTTGTGTCACTTTGCGTTCTCACACGCTACACAGTGAGATTGTAAAATAAGCAATTTAAAACATATTTCACACTTTCACTTAATTTTAAATGCACTAATATCACAGATATTTTAGTTTATTATAAACTTACACATGATTTTTTTGGAAAAAGGAAGTAATATCAACATATTACACAAAAGAAAATTGCTCACGCTCACGCATGTTCACGCTCAAAAAGAAGTGTATATAGGGCTTTAGTTAAAACACAATGACCAAAATGACAATGACAATGAGGACACCCTACTTATAAGGCTCACACAAGCAATTTTGGTTGTTTCTAACCAAACTTACTTGATTTTATTTTACATTTTCGAAATTGGTTGTTTGTTAGATTTTGAAGTTAACTTCTTAGGCGGCGATATGAAGCTTTGATTGAGAGTAAAATTTGAGAAAATGGCTGATAATGCAACGGAAATTATTCAACGGAAATAGAAATTGTAGCCGACTTTCAGGAGTAGGAGTTTTCACCACGATGTTTAGCTGTGCAAATCAAATAGGAGGTGAAATTCTAGGATCTAGCTAACATTGCACAAATTGTAATAGTTAGGTCGAGGAGAGTTCATGGGTGCTGCCACTTATGGCGGTTTACAGGGTTGCCATCAATCCCACTTTTTTAGATATAGGGCTAGATATGCCAATATGGGTATCAAATGAAAGGTATTTTTGACCGTATTCCAAATAAGATAATTTCAATCAGGTTTGCCACTTAGGGTTGCCACCTAACCGCAATTTATTTATTTCTTCATATATCTCGGGAACTGCTTGACCGATTTGGATAAAATTTGGTATATAGAAAATTTGATTTATTTTAGGATTATATGCATGGGTGTCGCCTCTTAGGGCGGTTTACAGGGTTGCCACCTAACAGCAATTTATTTATTTTTTCGTATATCTCGGGAACTGTCTGACCGCTTTGAATAAAATTTGGCATATAGACAATTTGATTCATTCTAAGATTATAAACATGGGTGGTTTACAGGGTTGCCACCTATCCCAATTCTTTTTAAATATAGAGCTATATATGCCAATATGGGTATCAAATTAAAAGTATTTTGGACCGTATTCCAAATAAGATAATCTCAAGCAGGGTTGCCACTGAGTGTTGCCACCTAACCGCAATTTATTTATTTTTTCATATATCTCGGGAACTGCTTGACCGATTTGGATAGAATTTGGTATATAGACAATTTGATTAATTTAAGGATTATATACATGGGTGTTGCCTCTTAGGGCGGTTTACAGGGTTGCCACCTATCCCTTTTTTATACCCAGCGTACCAGTACAAGGGTATATTAATTTTGTTCACATAACGGTTGTTTATAACGGCACAAAAAAATCGCGATAGATATATGAAAGTTCTTAGGATTAAAAGAGGAGTTGATTAAGGCATGTCCGTCCGTCTGTCCGCCCGTGTACACGATAACTTGAGTAAAAATTGAGATATTTACATGAAATTTTTTATAAAGGTTACTTTCTGACCAAGGTAGGTTGCTATTGAAAACGGGCGAAATCGGATGATAACCACGCCCTCTTTTTCGATATCGAAAATTTCGAAAATCACACAAATTTGTATATCTCGGCAGCTGAAATGGCTAAAATGATATAATTTTATAGATGAACCTCCCTGGTCATTCTTTTATGATATTTCCAAAAAAAATTTATAGTGGGCGTGGCACCGCCCACTTTTAAGGGGGGCTTTTTTGAAAATTCGACTGGGCGTAACTTTTAAACTGGTTACGATAGAACAATGGAATTTGGCACAAAGCATACTAGTATCGTTGGGAGCATACCTGATGATATTGGATAAAATCGCCCCCCTACCACGCCCACTTTCGATATCGAAAATTTCTAAAATCACCTAAATTGACATAATTCGGTAACGGAAATGGCTAAAATGATATAATTTTATAGGTGAATACCCTAGGTCATTCTTTTATGATTTTTTCAAAAAATTTGTATAGTGGGCGTGACACCGCGCACTTTTAAGGGGGACATTTTTGAAAATTCGACTGGGCGTAACTTTTAAACTGATTACGATAGAGCGATGGAATTTGGCAAAAAGCATACTAGTATCGTTGGGAGTATACCTGATGAAATTGGATAAAATCGCCCTCCAACCACGTCCACTTTCGATATCGAAAATTTCTAAAATCACCTAAATTGACATAATTCGGTAACGGAAATGGCTAAAATGATATAATTTTATAGGTGAATCCCCCTGGTTATAATATAATGATTTTTTACAAATTTTGTTAAGTGGGCGGGGCTCTCCAACCACGCCCTCTTTCGATATCGAAAATTTCGAAAATCACATAAATTGACATACTTCGGTAACGGAAATGCCTAAAATGATATAGTTTGGTTGGATGAACCCGTCAATCAATCTATTATGATTTTTGATAAATGTTTAGATGTGGGCGTGGCAACGCCCACCTTTAAGGGAGGCATTTGGAATATTCGACTGGTCAAAACTTTTAAACTTATTACTTCGGACTCATAAAATGTGGCACAACATATACTAGCAATATAGGTGATGAAATTGGATGAGATCTCTTCCCGACCACGCCCACTTTCGATATGGAACATTTCGAAAATCACATAATTGACGTAATTCGGTAAGGTAAATAGCTAAGATAGTAAAAACTTTAGTTAAATCCTCCTAGGGCCTATATCTTTGTTATCCCGTTCCGAAAATTACCGCTGCTATATAATGTTCGATTCACCAGAACTTAGACTTCCTTACTTGTTTTAATATAGAGCTAGATATGCCAATATGGGTATCAGATGAAAGGAATTTTCGCCCGTATTCCAAATATGACAATTTCACGCAGGGTTGCCACTTAGGGTTGTCACCTAACTGCAATTTATTTCTTTTTTTGGGTATCTCGGGAACTGCTGGCCGATTTGGATAAAATTTAGCATAAAGACAATTTGATTAGTTTGTAGATTATTTATATGGGTGTTGCCACTTGGGGTGGTTTCTCGATTTTTTTTAATATTGAGCAAGATATGCCAATATGGGTATCAAATGAAAGGTATTTTCGACCGTATTCCAAATATGAATATTTCAACCAGGGTTACCACCTAACCGCATTTTATTTATTCTTTATTATTACGACCACTATTTCGTTTGCCTATTGACCCATTTGGATTAAATTTTATTACAGTAGTAGTATGCTTCATTCTCATCTTTTCCACCTGGGTGTTGCCTCCTATTTGATTTTGAAAATCTCTTTTGGAAAGTTTATACTGTTGGTAGGTGAAATTTGGTGACTACTTCGAGGAATACCGAGCAAGCTCGGTAGCAGATTATTTTAGTTGAAGGAGTAATTTTAGCTGATTTTTTAAGTTGGATGCCTAGGTGCTCATGTTTAAAATGTTTATTTTCCCAGTGGGAAAACAGGGAATGCATTACTTTTTTCTTGCGTGAAAAGATGTACGAATTTTGTTATAAGAAAAGATCACACCAAAAGCAAGGAAAGGAGTAATGTGTCACTCAACTTTTATTTGTAGTTTGAAAGCTTGCTTCTCACAGATGCAGGCTTTGTAAAAAAAATTCAAATTTCAAACTTCAAAAAAAAAAAAAAACTAAGCAAACAAACAGAAAAAAACCAGAACGTATGTATGCACATAAATATTTCATTTTATTCTACAGCAGTGGAAGAGATAAGGTCCTCTTTTTAAATGTTTGCATGGCAGACTCGTTATGGGCGTACAACGAAGTTGAGTGCACACAAAAAAATAACAAAAAAAAAACTAGCCAAAACAAAAAAAGCAACGGCGTCTGGAGCAAACAGTGCGCACGTATTTCAGACGACTTCTAGAAAGCCTCCCAGCAGTAGAGGATTATTAATGAATTTAAATATTCATAGATTGGCCTCAAGGCGAATTCATTACAGGTGGCATCCTCCCATCATACGGTTTCTTCTTCTTCCTTGAAAATCGAATCGTAGCTGTCAAATTGCTTATGTTGTTGCTTTCTCGCCTTGCTTGGCCTGAAGCTCGGAATTACAATGTTTATGTTTTAAATTTTTTCTGTTTGAAGGTTTTTTTCTTAAGTTTGAAATTTTTTTACTAAGCCTGCTTCTGTGAAAAGCAAATTTTCAAACTCCAAAAAAAAATTGAGCGACACATTACTCCCTTCCTTGCTTTTGGTATGATCTTTTCTTATATCAAAATTCGTACATCTTTTCATGTATGAAAAACAATTTTTTTTTACCCTGCTAGCATTTGAAAGATAGTTTTATCGTCCATATCAAATAAGTATCGCCTGCGGCACATCTAAACGTTATGTGTAAGATATTTTATATTTTACAAAAACAATTTACATTTATGTCGCGTATCTAACTTCTTGGTGTGGATGGGAAAGTTTAAGTTTTGAAAAAAATAATTTGAAAAGATATCATTGAAATGTTGTGTGCAAAAATGAAGAAATCTATAAAAATTGTTGCTCCGGTTTAAAAATTTAAATACAAAAGTGCATACAATTATATTAAGTGTATATAATAAAAGTGGGTTTCAAGTAACATAAAAAAGCTTGCAGCTGTAAGTTAATAATTAACTAATTTTGATAACGAGACAAAAATTCAAAAATGTCCTCAAAAGCAATAAAAATTAAAAGTAAAAGAGAAGCATTGCGGATAATTTCCCAGGTCTATGATAGCTCCAGCAATGTTGAGACAAATCAAAATATGAATATGGATATATGCAGTGAAATTACTCTCGATAATGCCGAAAGTGCATTTAGTGCCGATAGTGATGATGAATCCGAGAGCTATAGCGAAAGTGACCTTGATTTCGGCGATGAAAATAACCAGAGTAACGTAATGTCGTTACAAGAAAAACTTAGTTTATGGTCAACCAGAAACTATCTCTCTAATACTGCAGTAAACGAGCTATTATAAATATTACGGGAAGAAAATTTATCTGTTCCGCTGGATAGTATAACTCTAAAGCAAACTCCAAAGAATGTAGTAGCAAGAATTATGGGAGAAGGAATATATACCCATTATGGGTTAAAAGATGCCCTGACTGATTTTTTAGTGTTTAACGAATATAATTGTGAAACAATTTTACTCGATTTTAATATCGACGGTTTGCCTATAGCCAACAGTTCGAACAAGCAGGTTTGGTCCATATTATGTAATGTACCCGGTCACTGTGATGTGTATGCTATAGGTGTGTATGAAGGGTATTCCAAGCCAAATGCAAATGACTTCTTAAGCGAGTTTGTTAACGAATTAGGAGAATTGTTATAAAACGGATTTAGTTTCCAAAACAAACGATTCATAATAAAAATGCGGTGTTTTATAATGGATGCCCCCGCAAGAGCTTTTGTACTGGGAATCAAGGGTCATTGTTCTTAAATGTTCAATAAATAGTTGATATATAAATTTTGATTTATAAAAATTCGAAACTTTATTTTATAAAAATATGTGGTAGACTGCTAAAATTTTCATTTTGATTTGACATGATTGAATTATAATACAATTTTTAAAATTGTTAAGTGTATTTAGAACAGGTAAATATGTAACCCTACATCTACTCCCCCTCCAGAGTAACAATTGTAAAAAAAACAAGTAAGGAAAGCTGTCTTCGGCTGTGCCGAAGGCTAAATACCTTTCATGAATAAGCGTCACGATTTTCACTGTTTGATCCCCAGTACAGCCTGTGTGAATTTAACTGTAGCTCATACCGAAATTATCGGAGCTATCGATTATATGGGGACGATGTGTTATATTGGTCCAATCTCATTGATTTTTAACATCGACATTCCACATTCTAAAATAGCAACATTTACGAAATTTCACGTTCCTACCGATATAATTACAGGAGTTATCTACCAAAATCCGTTTATCAGAACAATCGATTGTATGGGGGCTATGTGAAATATTTATGCCATCTCAATGATTTTCAACATCGATATTTCGCATATAAAAATAGCGATACTTCCAAAATATCACGTTCCTACCTATATAATTACAGGAGTTATCTACCAAAATCCGTTTATCGGAACAATCGATTGTATGGGGGCTATGTGAAATATTTATCCAATCTCGATGATTTTCAACATCGATATTTCACATATAAAAATAGCAATACGTCCAAAATTTCACGTTCCTACGTGTTTAATTACAGGAGTTATAGCCCAAAATCCGTTTATCGGAATAATCGATTGTATGGGAGCTATGTGAAATATTTATCCCATCTCTATGAGTTTCAACATCGATATTTCACATATAAAAGTAGCAATACTTACAAAATTTCACGTTCCTACGTGTTTAATTACAGGAGTTATAGCCCAAAATCCGTTTATCGGAATAATCGATTGTATGGGAGCTATGTGAAATATTTATCCCATCTCTATGATTTTCAGCATCGATATTTCACATATAAAAGTAGCAATACTTACAAAATTTCACGTTCCTTCGTGTTTAATTACAGGAGTTATAGCCCAAAATCCGTTTATCGGAATAATCGGTTGTATGGGAGCTATATGTTATATTGGTCCGATCTTGCTGGTTCCGACAAATGATTCCTATATTGGAAAATGGTGGCCGCATACCAAATTTCAGCCAAATATCTCAAAAACTGAGGGACTAGTTTGCGTTCAAACAGACAGACAGACAGACGGACAGACGGACAGACGGACAGACGGACATGGCTAAATCAACTCATCTCACATCCTGATCATTTCGCTATACTTATTGATGGGTCTATCTCTTCTTATTCTCATATTTACAAACATCGGACCAAAGTTATAATACCATTTCATGTTCATGAAAGGTATAAAAATTAATTGAGTTTCTGATTGTACTTGAAGTTGTTAAAGTTGAAAATGGTTTGAAGTTAAGATATACTGAAGTGACAGGGGCATTACCTCGCGCTGTCAACTGCTGATACCTGTTTCTTGGTAAACCATTCGTGTAAAGAAGAAAGGAGGGGTAACCTGTGCAATTTTTCCACAGGATCGGATGTTTGTTGTAACACATATTGTTGATTGTAAATTAGTAAAACAGAAATTCGGGCGTTGATATTGAAGAAGTGGCGCTAGTGGTGGTAACTTTATTGTTATTGGCGGCAGCTGTCGTTGCCGTAGTTGTTGTTTGAGAGAGAGTTGCGTGTGCTGTACCGCTTCTGCCAGTTACTGCGCCCGCTTGAGGACGTGTCGGTAATGGCCTCTTTGCAGTTGTTGTGGCTGAGAAAGTGTTGACTCTGGGCATTTCAAAGTTTAAAAAGTATCCATTGATAAGTTTGATTTCTTCTTTAAAAGCAGGTTCGTTAAATCAGGATCGCCAATGTATCAACTTTGAATGTTCAATAAATATTTGATATATAAATTTTGATTTATAAAATTTCGAAACTTTATTTTATAAAAATATGTTGTAGACTGCTAAAATTTTCATTTTGATTTGACATGATTGAATTATAATACAATTTTTAAAATTGTTAAAGTGTATTTAGAACAGGTAAATATGTAACCCTACAGTCATACTGGGTACTGTTCGTGCACAAGATATACTGACAAATGTACAAAAACCGGGTTGTTTTTCCAAATATAGACATACTGAGAGATGATTACTCATTTAGACATCGAACTCAACCAGAGCATCATAACAAACAGAGTGAAATGACTATAGAAAAACTCCCTATTGATATGGTTCAACAATTTGGGTTAGACTACATGCATGTTGTTTGTCATGGAGTGACAAGAACTTTATTGAAAGCATGGGTACGAAAAAGAGGATACCAGTTTTCTTTTACATCGTGGCAGATAAATGGTCATTCCGAGAAACTTATACAGCTTAAAAGTTGCATTCCATACGAATTCGGGAAGAAGCCACGATCCTTGGATGATTTGGAGAGATGGAAAACTACAGAACTGCGTCAGTTTCTGTTGTATTATGGACCCTTTTTATTAAGTCCTTTCTTATCTGAGGAAAGATATTTAAACTTCCTGAAGTTGTCAATAGCAATCAGGATTTTATTGGAAAAACGCAATGCTCAAGTAAATAACGCCTTTGCTCAAAATCTCTTGCATAGTTTTGTTAATGTGATCCCTACACTCTACGATTTAAGCTTTTTAACAGCTAATTTTCATTATTTTCTTCATATTCATAAGGATGCTTACCAGTTTGGAAGCTTGGAAAGCGTTAGCGCTTTTAGGTTTGAAAACCATCTACAAAAAATTAAGAAACAAGTTAAGAAATGCAACAATGTAGCTGCACAACTCTATAATAGACAAGTGGAAATGAGTTTGTTGTTGAAACGAGTAAAGACAGCACCGGAAATATGTTTCATGCGTCCTGATACCGGCTTGGAGTGCTATAAAGTTGTAAAAAGTTCTACATTCCTATTCTCAATCGAGGCACCTAACAATTTTTGTTTTGTTGGAGAAAATGTTGCAAAAATAACACAGATAATTAATAAAGTCAATGGTTTACCAAACTTAAAGGAAAAATTATAAATAACTTGGACCCCTTTTTTTCAACCGGTTGCTTCAGATAAACTAAAAATTTATAAAATTACCAAAATTGTCGAAAGCGTCGAAATTGCCTTTTCTGTTAAAGAAATCTGGATGAAGGCAATTCTTTTAGAAAATAAAACTAACTTTACGTTTGCTGCTTTCCCGTTGTTATCATAATGGCTGCTAACAATATTGGTAATATTGCTATATATCTTCAATGAACTTTATGGAATTTTCATTACCATGTTTTCTCCCGTTTATGAACCTTTCCGCAGGAAGCAGTGCAATACATCGAAGTACCCAATGTTTCACAAGGTAAGCTTTTTTTGACAGCCTGACTGAAAAAATAGTGGTAGTGAAAGGGCTATTGCACTTAATTTTAAGTGCACTATGACTACGGTGGCCATGATTTTTTTTTTTGAAAAAACAAAACTCTTTTTACTTAAGGCTTGGTATTGCCTTCACGTGAAAATTTCTCTACCCGGCTATAAACTATTTGGGGTTACACTCTCAATATTTGGAATAAAAAAGTGTTTTTCATGGCGTTATCATCTCTTTGCAGTAAAAAATGTTGCCAACGTCTGTGAAACATTGAAATTGCAATCTCAAATAATTTCAACCAAAGTGAATCAATTGAAAGTCATTTTTTAAGTCTATTTTTCCATTTTGTGAATAGTATTTCTTGATGGTGAGACATTTCCTTGTTAATTTAAAACCTGCCATAACCACGGTTGCCGTTTTGTCCGAAATGTACAATTTTTGGTACGAACGTTTTTCCGGGTACGGAACTTCCAAATTTGGTACGTTTTTGCCATTTTAACGTACTCAGTTTTTGATTTCGCTGAATCACTTTACCGCGTTAAACATAAACTAAATTATTTTTAAAATATTGTGAAAGATTTTGAATTTTTCATAATTTTTGAAATTATTGGCCAAACTAATTTTACATAGCTACTCATTACATTTGTTAAAAAAGGTTGACGGCACAAAAAAGCAGAACAAAAACAGAACATTTGCTTAAATACAGAACATTTCTGTTATTTTCCTTAGAAAAAAAATACGCAGAACAAGCTCCTTAAAAACAGAACTGTTCTGCCAAAAACGGAACGGATGGTCACCGTAACTATGACCAACCATATTATGAAATTATTTATACGCACGTTATACTTCAATGTTTACTTTACTTTCTTTCTAGACTACCCTCAACATATAGGACGATACATCGACATGTCGTACGCTGCAAAAGGTAATTATAATTAAAACTTGAATATTTCCGGTCAATTGTGTGATTATTATAAATTTTGGACTTAGGCTATTTTGACCATTAGTTTTGAAGTGCAAATAAAACAGTTTATTCCACTTTTCCAACCCAACGTTTCGCTAGACTTCCTAGCTTCATCAGGGGTGATCTATTTATTTAAAAACAACAATAAAAACAACAATGAAAAACAAAATAAAAACCATAGGAAACACTTATCTACAAATTTACGTATATACGTGTAAACTTTAATTAAAAACACAAATAACACTTACACAATATGCTATCTTAGAACCTAAAACTATCTTAGAACCTAAACTTTATAAGTTTTTGCAGTTCTTCACTAACCTCCACAAAATAATATTGAAATTTTTTGCACGGTTAGGGCCGAACCCCGGGCCCGTTGTTAAATTCTGATATCGAATTAGGATTCAGCATCCAATTTCCCTTAAGAATATGAATGCTTTATTCGATGTTGATTTTTTCATGTTTCGCAAATTTTCAAACCAAAATCGGGAATTCTGAGAAAATTTCAGTCTAGGTAGCTTTTGTAGGGAATTCAATTTCCTACAAAAATATGTTCAGGTAAATGGTGTTTTTCAGCAATGATTTGTCGTTTTATACCAAATTGGAGGTTAAGTCTGTAATATCTAAACTAGCGATGATAGACCTCTAGACTTGAATATAAAAATCTGAAAAATTACAATAATTTTTCTCACCTTTCTTAAAAAGAAACTCAAAATAAAGTTTTGAAAAAAAAAACGAAATTTGAAATTTTTGTCCCAGTCTAATATACATACATAGATACCTACCAATAAATGTTACTTTATATTGACTTATATAACAAGGGCCAGCCTTCTTTTTTTATATTATAAGCTTTTATTTAGTTTCACCTGGCTGTCTGTTATCAAATCTTGCAAGCTAAATTTGATACACTTCCCGGTGTCCGATTGATTTGAAATTCTGCACCCATGTATAACCCTGATGACAATGCAATATTATAAAAAAAAAATTCGATAGGTGGCGCGTGGGTCGCTATATTTTCAAAATTCGCATTTATGGTCCGATTTAGCTGAAATTCGTAACATGTATTACTACCATGAAAAGAAATATTTTTGTAAAAAAAAATTCCGCTAGGTGGGGCTGAGATAGCGGTAATAAAAACACAAAATCGTAATTATGGACCGATTTGGCTGATATTTTACGTGTGTGTTACTTAATTAATTTCTAAATGTTAAAAAAAAAATTGGACCCGCTAGGTGGCGCGTGAGTCGCTTTATTTGAGAATTACGAAGGTCTGTTTTCAGTGTCGATTAATTCGTTTTTCAACGAACTTCCCGTTGAGGTAGGATCTTGAAATTTTCATCATCGCTTAGTTTTATACCCCCATGCATTATACAAAAAAAAAAAAATCTAAAATATTGCTTTATTTGCAAAAATCCATTCATAACCCAAGTTTAGTCGTTTTTCCCTATTGTCATAGAAAGAAGATTGGAATTCGCCGCGTGGTGTATTCCAAAAGTACCTTTACTTACCACGCGCGAATTCCTTTACTCTTATGAGCATTGTCTATTGATATGCAGATGGCACTGAGCATTATATATTGATATGCAGATGGCGCTGAAGAATGCAACATTCGGCTAATTCCTTCACTCTTTTGAGCAATTATGCATAAAAAGTTGGCCCTGCTGATTTTGAATTATTAAATTGAAGAAAAAAGGAAACAGCTTATTATTATTGAAACGCAGTTCTAATTAATTAGGTATAAGCTTTTATTTAGTTTCACCTGACGGCTGTCTGTAATCAAATCTTGCAAGCTAAATTTGATACACTTCCCGGTGTCCGATTGATCTGAAATTCTGCACCCATGTATAACCCCGATGACAATGCAATATTATAAAAAAAAAATTTCGATAGGTGCGCGTGGGTCGCTATATTTTCAAAATTCGCATTTATGGTCCGATTTAGCTGAAATTCGTAACTTGTATTACTACCATGAAAAGAAATATTTTTGTAAAAAAAAATTCCGCTAGGTGGGGCTGAGATAACGGTAATAAAAACTCAAAATCGTAATTATGGACCGATTTGGCTGATATTTTACGTGTGTGTTACGTTTACAAAAACTATCGTGAAAAGTGTTCGGAACAAGGATTGAGGCCCGCATCTATATTTACGTTCTCAAAGGTTTTCGAGGAATGCAATTTATCTATTTTCCAGCCACGCAAAGATCAGTGCGATAAATGTGTTGGATACAAGGCTCAACAAATTTCTGAGCAGGAATATAGTGAACATATTTTGAAAAAGGAGCGAGCTCATCTTGAAAAGCAACAAGATAAACTAAGAGGTCAAGAAGAGCTTTGTCATGTTTTCACAATCGACACTCAAGCAGTCAAGCTTTGCCCTAATATGAATGCATCAGCGATTTATTTTAAGCAGCGTTTGCAAGTCTTCAACTTTACTATCTATAACATCATAAACCATGAATGCACAAATTATTGGTGGAATGAAACTAACGGAGATTTATCGGCTTCGTCTTTCATTTCATGTCTAATGCATCACTTAGAAATCCATTGCTTACATTGCCAATCATCATCTATTCTGACGGTTGTGGATATCAGAATCGAAACAATTACTTATCAAACGCCTTGTCTAATTTTTCTATTGAACATAACAAAGTTATAGAGTAAAAATACTTAGAAAAAGGTCATACACAAATGGAATGTGACAGTGTACATGCCAAAATGGAAAAAAAATTGAAAAACCAATCAATATATCTACCAATCCACTATATGAATATAACCAAACGGCTCGAAAAACTGTAAAAATTGTTAATCTTACAATTAATCAGCCTTTGGATGCTGTATATTTAAACTACGAATTTTTTAAAAACTACTATACTATCCTTATTCGATTTTCTAGTATAAGACCCGGAGTAACCAGAAAGGATCCTACGGTATCACACCTTAAGGCTCTCAATTATTTACCTAGTGGAGAAGTCCGATTCAAGTTAAACTTCAATGATAACTACAAAAATTTGCCTGCAAGAGTCAAAGAATATTCAGGTCAGCATTCACCAAAGCCTCTACATAACAACAATACAATCCCAATCACTTTAAGTAAATGGAAGCACTTACAACACCTAAAGGCAGTAATTCCAACTGAGTACCATTCTTTCTATGATAATTTAAAAAAATGCGATTAAAAACATTTTGATACCAGTTTTTTCTATTCCTAGATAAGTTTTATACCAGTATTCTATAATTCTGTCTCATATCAAGTCACTAAATTTCATTATATACATTAGATACAATTTTTGTGACTTGAGATGATTCCGGTATTCTATAAGAGAAAGTCACAAGAAATCTACCATAGTCTCTCTCTCGCTCATTTTAAGGTGTGGTGAACACAAAAATTGCATACATTTTAAGTATATAAGTCGATATAGCCCAGGCGTTAAGCGTCCGGATTATGACGCGGGAGTTCGCAGGCTCAAGTACCGGTCCGCGAACAGTAAATTTTTATTTTTTTTATTTAATTTTTTAAAATTTAATTAACTTTTTTTTAAACATATAAATACTTCTAATTCGTAAATTCACTTTATTTTAAATTTTTTCAATTTTTTTACAATTTTTCATTAATTAATTTCGTTTGTTACCTGCCTACAAGCAGATGACAAATTAGTGACTCTTTATTGAGACTAGAGATGTGAGGCAGCTTACTGAATACCAAATTGTATCAAATATGAAATAGACCACGAAATGTCTCTATTAGTGACTAGATACAGCTTACAGAATTGAGGTATTAGTGAATGGTAACGCACTTCTATATAAAAATGGTAATGCAGTGCGCCACAGTAGCCTAGCGGTTAAGACGTCGCGGTAGTAAGCGGGAGGTTCGAGTTCGACTCTTGGCAATTTATTTGATTTTTTATTTTTTAATTAATTTATTTTTTTAAATAATTAATTTTTAATAAATTGCTGTAAAACATGTGTTTGAACGTTGGAGAAACAAAAAATTGCGAATATGCATGTTAAATAGAATAAAATAAGGTAGAATAAAAAAATTATAAAAAATAAATTATATAATACAAAATGAGCCATAAATGACTTCCATGAGTCATAAATGACTTTTCTTTGAGTAATGAATGACTCTTCCATGAATAGTAAATGACTCTACCAAAAGCTATAAATGACTCTTCCAGAAGCCATAAATGACTCTTCAACGAATCATAAATGACTCTTCCATGAGTATAAATAGCTCTCTCATGAGTCATAAATGACTCTTTTATGAGTCATAAATGACTCTTTCATGAGTCTTAAATGATTCTGTCATGAGTCATAACTGACTCTTTTATGAGTCATAAATTACTTTTTTGAGTCATAAATGACTCTTTTATGAGTCATAAATGACTCTTCCTCATATACCACTTTTATAGGCTTCTGTGGCTCTTGTTTGAGCCAAATAGGACTGCTAGGAGTTTATGTTTATGATAAATAAGAGCGTACTGCATGAGCAAAAAAAATATTTGGCGGAGTCGTTTGTTTTTCTATTTGTTTGGAGCAGTTGTTGATATTTAAAAAAAAAATGGCATAGTATGAAAAATAAAAGTATTTTTTTTTTTAAGTAAGATTATTATTTATTATTTACTAGCAACCCGCTCCGGCTTCGCACGGAAAAATGTAAATTACATGGAATTCAGTACGGCAATAAGGCCATGAATTGAAAATACATTCATACATATGTACATACGTCCGAAATTTAATTATGCGAGAGATTCGTACATATCTACTTACATACATACGTATCGAGTTCTTTCAAACATGAATGAGGTGGGGTGAGATTCCCGCATAATCGGCAGCGTTCTTTCACCATACGATCTCACCCCACCTCATTCATAACGCTGGTTGTGTGTTTATTCGCTGTCAAGTTCTAATGGCTCATTCGTTTAACAGCGAACAAACAACCAAACAGCTTTTTTGGAAAAAGTGCTGTTTTTGTTTAAACAATTTTGGTTAAATAAGATATGAAACAACTTTTTTTTATGCAGAACGAAAGTAAATATTTCAAAGTTTAACTTCAAGTAAGTTTCATTTTAATCGGTGGATTCGTTTAGGATTTATGGCTGTGTAAACAAAAAATGGGTTTTTACCACATTTTGTCCGATTGCCACGCCCCCTTTATATATTTCTTCACGTTATAATGACATAAACCTTCCTCTTCAACCAATCTATTTATTAAAAAAACCGCATAAAAATCCGTTGCTTAGTTTTCAAGATTTAAGCATTCAAGGGAAAAAACAGACAGAAAAAGTGACTTTGTTTTATAATATGTAGAGATACCAAATTTTAGCAAAATCTAAAGAACAAAACGCTATATGTATATGAGCGATTTTTTCCACCTCAGTATATTTAGCAGCGGCTTTAGTGACAGCTATTCGCCGCTCTAACTTTAGCAATGGCTCTAACTGAAAAAGTCGACTTTAACTCGACTATGAATAAGATCAAGTATACTTTTCTTTAAAGTATGCTCTAATTTTATTTAACGCATACTTTAAGTTGACTATGATTATGCGCCAATATTTTCACTACCCTGCAAAAACCGCTATCTACAATATTTCCCTGCAGTCAACTTAACTAGTTTTATACTAATCAAATACCAGTCAGCTAGGCGGCTTCAACTAGTTCGAGTTCTGTAATTTTTCCATATTAGCAACTGGTATTTTTAACACGGCGATGTCCTACGAGATGGCAATTGTCCTTCTCTGCATCAGCACCATACCAATTGGCTGACTAGTCAGCCTCTGCATCAGGAATATACCAGTTGATATACTTGTTATTATACACATCAGTATCATACCATTTAAGATACTAGTTCGTATATACGTCAGGATCGTACCAGTTGAAAGAAGAGTTCATATATACATCAGAATCATACCAGTTGGCAGACTAGTTCATATATGCATCAGAATCATACCAGTTGACAGACTAGATCATATATGCATCAGAATCATACCAGTTGGCAGAGTAGTTCATATATGCATCAGAATCATACCTGTTGACAGAATACTTCTTATATGCATCAGAATCATACCAGTTGACAGACTAGGTCATTAATGCATCAGAATCATACCAATTAACAGACTAGTTAAAAAAATCATCGGAATCATACCAGTTGTCATACTAGTTCATATATGCGTCAGAATCATACCAGTTGATATAGTAGTTCATTTATGCATCAGAATCATACCAGTTGAAATACCAGTTCATTTAAGCATCATAAGCATATCAGTTGACATACTAGTTCAAATTTGCATCAGAAATATACCATTTGACATACTAGTTCATATATGCATCAGAATCTTACCAGTTGACATACTAGTTCAAATTTGCATCAGAAATATACCATTTCACATACTAGTTCATATATGAATCAGAATCTTCCCAGATGACATACTAGATCATATATACATCAGAATCATACCAGTTGACATACTGCTCAGTCTATGCGGCAGGACATACTAATCATTATGCCCATTCAGATCGTACCACTTATCATACTAGTCAACGAATTTGACATTCATTCCAGTTGGTATACTAGTCGGTCTATGCACCAGTATCATAGTCAGCCTCTACATCAGCAATATACCAGTTTATTCTTTAGAAAGCAGCGACTATTTGTATTTACCCAAACACGAAAAAGCATCTGTGAATTACAAGGTAAAAAAGAAGCAGTTACAAGAGAAAAAGAAAAGCAATTGTCCTCTTCTGCATCAGCACCATACCAATTGGTATACTAGTCAGCCTCTGCATCAGCATTATACCAGTTGATATACTAGTTCATACACAGAGCTAAAGGCTCTGAGTTCGATTCTCGGTAAAGTTAACACAAGTTTTTTTTTCTATATTTTTTAAATTATGTTGTTTATTGTATTTTTAATTTAATTATTGAATTCTACTTGCAATGGCTCCTTTCAAATTCCGCGTTCGTCAAGTTTGATTATATAGGTGAAGGCCCAATTGCATTCAACTTTGTAGGATCCACTTTCATACAAAGTTTTTTAAACGTAAAGCGAAGCGAAATTTTTGCAAATGCTCAAAAACGAGGCGCGCATTTGTCAAAGTTTTATGTAATTGGGGCTTTGGGGTTGTATTTTTAGGTAAGGTAAATTAAGGTTAAGTCCACTGCGGAGTTCCGGACCCACATATGATATATAGATAAAATTAAGTCTTATTTTTACATCAAAAAGAGTCAAAGTAAGACTGCTTTCATGCTGGGCCATACACTCGAGTTAAAGGAGCATTGGTAGAGTTAATTTATATTGTTGTTGTCAATATACTCATGTTTATGCCGCAACGTAAAAAAATGGCGGTTATATACCAACAGGTTGTCACATGGTAGAAGAATATAGAGGTAGTTCTACTTCTTCTTCTTGGTCGCCATTGCCCTCATTTGACATAAACCGTGTTAGTGACGTTTCCTTTTGAAATTGAGCTACCGTATTTTCATACCAAAAAGGAACCGATTTAAACTTCAAACGAAAAAAATTTGGCAAATACTTCAGCCAGACACCTCAAAACTCGGGAAATTTCACTACTTTGTCTGCGCTTTCACATGTTTAAGCGGGTTTGAGAAATTTTGGCTACTTTTAAATAGCAGATCTTCACACATGTATCGAAAAATGCTATCCTTAAGTAGAATTAAGCATTTCTAGACATCATCCCATGGCAAAAACTTCAGCCAGACACCTCAAGGTTCGGGAACTTTTATTTTCCTATTAATTTGCTTTCTCTTGTTTGTCCCACTTTTACTGTTTTAAAATGACGGATCTTTTCACATGTTTCGTAGGACACTACGCTTAAGTAATTTCAATCAATTCTAGACTTCGTCCCATGGCAAAAACTTCAGCCAGACACCTCAAAGCTCGGGATTTTCACTAATTTTTGAATAGGAAATATAATTAAAAGAAAAATGAAAATGCATCTAAAAAAATTTCAAAAAATGACAACATAAATACTAAAAAATGTATTTTAAGTGTTGTTATTTGGTGCTTTTGCTGATGGTAAGTTATATCCGTTTTTTTTTTTTTTACAGGTGTAAGAATAAATCCATAGGGCCGATTTCACAATCTACGCTGAACGCAAACTGCGATTTAGTTGACGTTTTTTTACGGTTATTGTCAAATTAATCGTAATTAGCATTAACCGGCATTTCGAAAACGGTCCTTAATCTCTCAACACTTAAATCGAAAGGTTTTGTCGTATTAGTACGACGTAAAAGGTTTTTTAAACGTTATTTTTAGGTAAATATGGTTTCTAATGCACATTTTTGAAGAAGAGATATTTTTTGAACCATTTACAAATTTTAAAGCAGCTTTATGGATCCTATTTTGTAAGTATTTTTACTTTACAAACCATGTTTTTTTCCTTTATAAATCCCCAAAATTAAAAAAAAAAATACCAAAAAAATTTTTTGTTGAGGTGGCAGCGCTATATGATCAACTGGCAAAAGATACGAATGACAACTAACACAGTTTATGTCAAAGTGAAAATACCTTTATCTTTTTATATCATGGGTTGTCATAACCTCTAACGAGACTTTTGCCGAACTTCTCTTCCAACTTATAGTGTGCTGCTTTGATTTTTTCCCTATGAGTTGGCGGGACCTAGTTTTTTTTTTAATTTAAAAATCTGTGACTGTTCAAACAGTTGAATGCAGTTAGGTTGGAGTACACACTCCGTCAAGCCAACGAAAAGTAGCAACAATCCCCAGGGTGCCGGACATCCAAACAAACCTGGCCAAAATGGGATCATAAAAGATCTAGAGGGATCATAAAAGATCTGAATGCAGTTACAGAATTTCCATTTGATTTTCAGAAAAATACAATTGCATTCAGAAAATTACAATTGATATTCAGAAAACTTTCTGAATATAAACTGAAAAAGGTGTAGTATCCCTGCAGTGAAATTCCGAACTACTCAGCAAACATACTAGTTCATTGACTAACCATTTTGTGGCATATGCCTACCAGTTCGTTGTTGATTAGTTTTAAAAGCAGTCAATGCCAAACTACTCAGCGAAAATTCTAGTTCATTGACTATACATTTTGTGGCGTATGCATACTAGTTCATTGCTGATTAGCGTTAAACCAGTCAATGCCAAACTACTCAGCAAACAATATAGTTCATTGACTATACATTTTGTGGTGTATTCATACTAGTTAATTTCTGATCACCTATAAACCAGTCAATGTCGAACTACTCAGCAAACAATATAGTTCATTCAATATGCATTTTGTGGCATATGGATACCAGTTCATTGTTGATTAGCTTTAAACCATTCAATGCCAAACTACTTAGCGAAAATTCTAGTTCATTGACTATGCATTTTGTGGTGTATTCATACTAGTTCATTTCTGATTTCCTTTAAGCCAGACATTGCCAAACTACTCGGCAAACAATGTAGTTCATTGACTGTACATTTTGTGGTGTATTCATACTAGTTCATTTCTGATTAGCTTTAAACCAGTCAATGCCAAACTACTCAGCATCATTATAGTTCTACGCCTAAAAATTTTGTGGTGTATTCATACTAGTTAATTTCTGACTACCTTCGAACTAATAAATTCCAAACTACTCAGCAGACACCTAGCTCGTTTACTATACATTTTATGGATGTTTTTATACTAGTTCTTTGCTGATTACCCTTAAACCAATCAATGCCAATCTAATCAGAAAACATACTAGTATACAACTATGATTTGCTGGGCGAAATAATACTAGTCAGAAAAATCCTGGTTCGTACTAGTATGCAAGTATGTATGAAACTCGGGTTGAAATCATCCCTGCAGTCAACTTAACTAGTTTTATACTAATCAAATACCAGTCAGCCGGGCGGCCTCAACTAGTTCGAGTTCTGTAATTTTTCCATATTAGCAACTGGTATTTTTAACACGGCGATGTCCTACGAGATGGCAATTGTCCTTCTCTGCATCAGCACCATACCAATTGGCTGACTAGCCAGCCTCTGCATCAGGAATATACCAGTTGATATACTTGTTATTATATACATCAGTATCATACCATTTAAGATACTAGTTCGTATATGCGTCAGGATCGTACCAGTTGGCAGACTAGTTCATATATACATCAGAATAATACCAGTTGGCAGACTAGTTCATATATACATCAGAATCATACTAGTTGAAAGACTAGTTCATATATGCATCAGAATCATAACAGTTGGCAGACTAGTTCATATATGCATCAGAATCATACCTGTTGACAGACTACTTCTTATTTGCATCAGAATCATACCAGTTGTCATAGTAGTTCATATATGCGTCAGAATCATACCAGTTGATATAGTAGTTCATTTATGCATCAGAATCATACCAGTTCACATACCAGTTCACTTATGCATCATATGTAATCATATCAGTTGACATACTAGTTCAAATTTGCATCAGAAATATACCATTTGACATACTAGTTCATATATGCATCAGAATATTACCAGTTGATATACTAGTTCATATATACCTCAGAATCATACCAGTTGACATACTGCTCAGTCTATGCGGCAGGACATACTAATCATTATGCCCATTCAGATCGTACCACTTGTCATACTAGTCCACGAATTTGACATTCATTCCAGTTGGTATACTAGTCGGTCTATGCACCAGTATCATAGTCAGCCTCTACATCAGCAATATACCAGTTTATTTTTTAGAAAGCAGCGACTATTTGTATTTACCCAAACACGAAATAGCATCTGTGAATTACAAGGTAAAAAAGAAGCAGTTACAAGAGAAAAAGAAAAGCAATTGTCCTCTTCTGCATCAGCACCATACCAATTGGTATACTAGTCAGCCTCTGCATCAGCATTATACCAGTTTATATACTAGTTCATACACAGCCAAAAATGAGCTAAAGGCTCTGAGTTCGATTCTCGGTAAAGTTGACACAAGTTTTTTTTTCTCTATTTTTTAAATTATGTTGTTTATTGTATTTTTAATTTAATTATTGAATTCAACTTGCAATGGGTCCTTTCAAATTCCGCGTTCGTCAAGTTTGATTATATAGGTGAAGGCCCAATTGTATTCAACTTTGTAGGATCCACTTTCATTCAAAATTTTTTAAACGTAAAGCGAAGCGAAATTTTTGCAAATGCTCAAAAACGAGGCGCGCATTTGTCAAAGTTTTATGTAATTGGGGCTTTGGTGTTGTATTTTTAGGTAAGGTAAATTAAGGTTACTCAAGGTTAAGTTTCTCGTCCACTGCGGAGTTCCGGTCCCACATGTGTATATATAGATAAAAGTAAGTCTTATTTTTACATCAAAAAGAGTCAAAGTTAGACTGCTTTCATGCTGGGCCATACACTCGAGTTAAAGGAGCATTGTTAGAGTCAATTTATATTGTTGTTGTCAATATACTCAAGTTTATGCCGCAACGTAAAAAAAATGGCGGTTATATACCAACAGGTTGTCATAACCTCTAACGAGACTTTTGCCGAACTTCTCTTCCAACTTATAGTGTGCTGCTTTGATTTTTGTTGGGATTTTCCACATAGTAGTATCCCGGGACTGACACTCCTAAACCGACACCGTTACTCCTCCTCGAACCACTTAGATGACTTTATGAAGGCCATCAAGTCCTTTATGTCCAGTTCAGCGGTCTGGTTTAGGCTATCCAGGAAGGGAACTCCCAAAAACCGCGTTCTCGCGCCGCTTAAGACCGGGCAGTTGCAGATGAGGTGCTTCACCGTTTCCTCTGCCTCATCATCTTTGCAGCTCCTACAGCATCGTCGGTAGGGCACACCTTCTGCGTGCCTACCAATAAGGCAGTGCCCAGTTAGAACCCCTATTAATATGGAGATTTCTCTCCTTCTTAGGCCAGGTTTGTTTGGATATCCGGCACCTTGGGGATTGTTGCCACATTTCGTTGGCTTGGAGTACACACTCCGTCAAGCCAACGAAAGGTAGCAACAATCCCAAGGGTGCCGGACATCCAAACAAACCTGGCCAAAATGGGATTATAAAAGATCTAGAGGGATCATAAAAGATCTGAATACAGTTACTTCAACAAAAAATACCGTTCAAACAACCAAAATTTGGTCAAATTCAGGATAACAGCACGAGATTGTAGATTTTACCAGTGCCTTTTTTCTGTGTATATATGTAAGTACACAAGAAATATAGCAGTTGACATACTAGATCATATATACATCAGCATCATATTTGTATTTAGCCAAACACGAAAAAGCATCTGTGAATTACAAGAGAAAAAAAAAAGCAAACCAAAAATTTCAAATAATGTTTGCATAGTACCATGTACTACAATAGATCGTACTAATGGTTGCGGTGTAATAAGGCCTTATAATAATAATGTAGTATGAAATGGAATTTTTCTAATTACTATTTTTCTAAAATAGATTAGGCTTTTTCTGACTACACCTTTTCAGTTTATATTCAGAAAGTAACAATTTATATTTAGAAAATTACAATTCATATTCAGGATTTCCATTTGATATTCAGAAAATTACAATTGATATTCAGAAAACTTTCTGAATAAAAACTGAAAAAGATGTAGTATAATTTCAACCCGAGATTCATACATACTTGCATACTAGTACGAACCAGGATTTTTGTGACTAGTATGATTTCGCCCAGCAAATTATAGTTGTATACTAGTATGTTTTCTGATTAGATTGGCATTTATTGGTTTAAGGGCAATCAGCAAAGAACTAGTATAAAAACATCCATAAAATGTATAGTAAACGAGCTAGGTGTCTGCTGAGTAGTTTGGAATTGATTAGTTTGAAGGTATTCAGAAATTAACTGGTATGAATACACCAAAAAATGTTTAGGCGTAGAACTATACACGGCTAAAAAAATGAACATAAATTTTAAACCCGTATAAAGTTTAATCAATTTTTCAAACCTTTTTGTACAATATTTCAAACCGTCCAAATACCTACAAAGATTTTCAATTTCTTTTGGTTTCGATTTAAAATCTAAATGAAAAAGCAGTCTAAATTTTTTATTTTTGTTTTGTTTGAATATAATTGAATTTTGCCCACAAGATTTTCATGTGCGTCATAGCTCAGCGGCAGAGCAGTCGGCTGTGACTCCTGAGCGTTTTCGTTTGAATCCTACCAGCTGCCACATTTTTTTAGTTTTATTTTATTCTTAAAACTTTTCGGTCTAAAATGTAAACTTTTGTGTTTGAACATTCAAATTTATTTTTGAAAGCTTATTCAAGATTGAATTTTGCCAACAACATTTATGTGTGTGATGTAGCTCAGTGGTAGAGCAGACGGGCATGATGCGGGGAGTCTTGGTTCGAATTCCCGCCAACGGACAAAAAATTTATTTTATCTTTAAAAAATTGTTAAAACATTTCTTGTTTATAATTGAAACCCGATTCATTTAGCCAATTTTCATGAAAACTGGTCTATATTGAATTTGAATCCAAATTTGGTTTGGTCATATATGTAGTCCAAAAAAGTTTAAAATTTAGGTTCAAATTTTTAGCTGTGTAATGTTGCTGAGTAGTTTGGCATTGACTGGTTTAAAGGAAATCAGAAATGAACTAGTATGAATATACCACAAAATGCATAGTCAATGAACTAGAATTTTCGCTGAGTAGTTTGGCATTGAATGGTTTAAAGCTAATCAACAATGAACTGGTATGCATATGCCACAAAATGCATAGTCAATGAACTATATTGTTTGCTGAGTAGATCGACATTGATTGGTTTAAAGGTGATCAGAAGTGAACTAGTATGAATACACCACAAAATGTTTAGTCATTGACCTATATTGTTTGCTGAGTAGTTTGGCCTTGACTGGTTTAAAGGTGATCAGAAGTGAACTAGTATGAATACACTACAAAATGTATATTCATTGAACTATATTGTTTGCTGAGTAGTGTGGCCTTGACTGGTTTGAAGCTAATCAGCAATGAACTAGTATAAATACACCACAAAATGTATGGTCAATGAACTATATTGTTTGCTGAGTAGTTGGACATTGACTGGTTTAAAGGTGATCAGAAATGAGCTAGTATGAATACACCACAAAATGTATGGTCAATGAACTATATTATTTGCTGAGTAGTTCGACATTGACTGGTTTAAAGGTGATCAGAAATGAACTAGTATGAATACACCACAAAATGTATGGTCAATGGACTATATTATTTGCTGAGTAGTTCGACATTGACTGGTTTAAAGGTGATCAGAAATGAACTAGTATGAATACACCACAAAACGTATAGTCAATGAACTATATTGTTTGCTGAGTAGTTTGGCCTTGACTGGTTTGAAGCTAATCAGCAATGAACTAGTATAAATATACCACAAAATGTATAGTCAATGAACTATATTGTTTGCTGAGTAGTTGGACATTGACTGGTTTAAAGGTGATCAGAAATGAACTAGTATGAATACACCACAAAATGTATAGTCAGTGAACTATATTGTTTGCTGAGTAGATCGACATTGACTGGTTTAAAGGTGATCAGAAGTGAACTAGTATGAATACACCACAAAATGTTTAGTCATCGAACTATATTGTTTGCTGAGTAGTTTGGCCTTGACTGGTTTAAAGGTGATCAGAAGTGAACTAGTATGAATACACCACAAAATGTATAGTCATTGAACTATATTGTTTGCTGAGTAGTTTGGCCTTGACTGGTTTGAAGCTAACCAGCAATGAACTAGTATAAATACACCACAAAATGTATAGTCAATGAACTAGAATTTTCGCTGAGTTGTTTGGCATTGACTGGTTTTAAAACTAATGAACAATGAACTGGTATGCATAAGCCACAAAATGGTTAGTCAATGAACTAGTATGTTTGCTGAGTAGTTCGGAATTTGACTGCAGGGAATCGGTAATGATTAGCATTTCATTGATTATTTTTTGAGAAGCCACCTACTGATTGATTATCAATTACTTTCACTTTTTAATGATTATTTTTCAATTGATTAAAAAAAAATAAAAAATAAAAAATAAAAAAAAATAAAAAAAAATTAAAAAAATCCAAAAAAAATCAAAAGCTCAAAAATAATCAAAAGTAATGATTACTTTTGATTACTTTTGAATTTTTTATTTTTTTTTATTTTTTTTCAGTACTGTTGTAGAAAAATATGTACATACATAAATATTCACTTGCACCAACATACAAATGTATAGGCGAAGCAAGAAGTTCTTTTATATAAATGCATGTATTCATGCACATAAATATCCCTGGAGGAAAAATCTCGAGATCTTTCGTACTAGTTCTCATCAAGTGGTCGAACTACAACCTAAACATAAGACTGGCGGTTTTGCACATCCAGTCTATTATTTTTAAAAAGGTATATGTAATATGGACTGATAATGATGATAAAATATTAATATGATAAATATGGAATGTAACAGTGCAATTTACAACTTGTTAATAGTATACTGTACGATAGTAAATCAAATGTGAAATGCGCATAAATGACTACGTCGCCCATTGTGAACGAAATTTATTAATCCCGGACATCTCTCTATGGATAATAACCGCTTAATTTCTTCAAGTCTTTTTTGGACATAGTTGGTTTGCCTATGTTTTAATTTGTGTAGCATATTTAGGCCACCCTCACACTGCAACCGACTTTTTCATCCGGTCTCATCAGAGAAATTCGAACGCGTTCTATTTTATCGGGCGGCTAAAGTTTGTTTACATTCGGGTGAAATCGAGAAGTTCATTTAAAAAACATGTGTGATTGCTGCCGGACGACCGAAGTCGGTTGTAGTGTGAGCCCAGCCTTATAAGTGTTCAAATAGAACTATCCGTAGGGTATCAAACGAGAAATGTCCGGCACTAGCTGTTTAGATTTAAAAGGACAAATTACACTCTTTTACAGACAAAAAATACCAGGACATTTATGCATATGGGTGAATTGGCACTGATATGCCGAGCACAAAACATATTTTTAAAATTTTTTGCATGGGTAGGTTTTCGAAATATCGGTAATTTTGTGTTTTTTTCAGGTATCACTTCATTCAAAAATTCTTTTCGGCAATGATACAAAAGCGATGGACGAAAGCGATACCTCGTTCGAAAGGAAGTTAAAATACGATTCCAACGACGTATAAAATGAAGGGGTGGGTCAAACCATCGCTGAGCAATAGCTGCCAAAGTCGAAATTTTGTCGAATTTTTACGATTCAGCAGTTTTCGAGTGATACGAGCACAAACATACAGACAGAAAAACTGACAGACAGACAGAAAGATAGACAGACAGACCGACAAAAATTCTAAAAACGGTTGATTTGGACTTTTTTGGCTTAGTAATGACTAATACTATGAATATTTTTTTGAATATCTACAATACTCAGACATCGACCTTTTACAATTCTATTAAAAGTAGAGATGTTGAAAGTTACAAAAAAATGGCCAAAAAATAGTTTTTCCTAGATCTTGGTAATATTACGCTTAACGTGTTTGCAATTATACACACTAATTTTCGAAAAAAATAAACAGTTCTGATTTTCACAACTTCGCATGAAAAAACGTTTTTAAATTCAATCAAAATTTCAACTTTGGCCATCTATTGCTCATCGATGGTTTGACCCACCCTTACATTTTATAAGTCGTTAGAAGCGTATTTTAATTTCCTTTCGAACGAGGTATCGCTTAGCTACATCGCTTTTGCAACATTGGCAAAAGGAAATTTTGAATAAAGTGATACCTGAAAAATCACAAAATTACCGATATCTCGAAAACCTACCCAAAAATTTAAAAAATATGTTTTGTGCTTGGCATATCAGTGCCAATTCACCCATATACATGAATATCTTGGTATTTTTTCAAATTAATTATTTGTAAACTAGTGTTATCATCACTCCAACCAATATAACCATCAAACCTGGCTTTTTTTCTCATATGTACATATACTTAGCGATCAAGATTCATTCTAGAAACCCATGAGCCCCAAAGTGTAAGTAGGTGTATATATTTGCATACAAAGATACACAGATGTTTATACTTTTAACAACAAAATTTTAAAATAATCAAAAAAAAATCAAAAAAAAATTTAAAAAAATCAAAAAAATTAAAAAAATCAAAACAAAAATCAAAAAAAATTAAAAAAAAAATCAAGAAAAAATCAAAATAATCAAACAAGCCGTTTTTGATTACTTTTGATTATTTTTTATTTATTAGAATCGGACACGCCAACTGAATTTTTTAATTGTCTTAGGCCAACGCAAAGTCCCTGCTAGTAGAGGGAGTCACAAATTGTCGTTCTGATGCCCCTCAACCGTTATAGACCAATGCTTTCTGCTTGTCGTTCGAAGTCGAGAACACACTTCAAGCATGGGGAACTCGCGTATTATAACATTATCTAATGTTTAATGTTGCACGAATTGTAGTTTGAGTCCCCGTGAAAGGTTCCTGTTCTCAAATTTCCGGTCCATGAATTTCGAATTTCGTGTTTGGGACATGCCACGGAGGGGACATTTGAGGTAGTTTTCGTTTGTCTCCGGGTTGCTGGGACTATATGATACCATTTTCGATGTGGGAAAGGGTTTATAGCACACATATTCATCATTCTGACATACATTTTCGGTTTCGCGCGTTTTGGCCAAAGTTATAAATGTCACGCAACGCAATAACGCTGTTTCTGTTTTGGCCTTAAGTTTTCAGCCAATGGTCAAACGCTATTACATTTACTACTACGCCTTTACATGCCTATGCATAACATAAATGTAACAAACATATCGTCGGTACAATTGGCGCATTCCAAAAGCACAATATTTGCCACTGTTGGATCAGCAGATTGACGTCTGGCTTAACAATTCTGTGAATCGCATTTGACAGTTGACTCAACAGCTTACAACTGTTGTGCTTTTGGAATGCCAGCAATGCCAAAGTCACGAATGTGCACTTTGCCAATTCTCATTTACATATATGCAGCTGTATGTTCAATTTTGTTCAAAGTATGCAACATTTTTTAATAAAAATTACTTAATGGCTTACCAAAATAAACCTTCCTATTTTTAACAATGTTTTCAAGGTTTGAAACGAGCCTTTCTCAAAATATGCCATCATTCAAATAGCGGTGTAATCATATTGTTGTTGTTGTAGCGAGGTGTAGCCCTGCCTAAATGTCAGACAGGGTCACCCCGAGTGTATTGCTCTTGGCCGGGTCGATATAAGAAAACGGCCCGGGTCGTTTCGGCACGATGGGTACAGCACAAGTACTGGTACCGTTCTCGTAGAACCGGCAATACAAGAAACTAGCCGTGTAGGCTATGTAGGTCATTTAGCGTTACCCAGGGTGCACCAACTGGGAGGCGACCTACTTTTACACCCCGTGTAATCATATTCAAAGTTCTTTGCAGGACGTTGAAAATATTTAGGTATTATTGAAAAAGAAATGTTTGAATTTAGTATCCCAGTGGGAAAAGGTAACGCACTCATTAACGAAAAAGGTAATGCATTACCCACTTTTCCACTGGGATACACAGCACATCAATGTCGACTCTTAAATTCAATTAATGCCGACTCAAACGTCATTATAAATGGAAGTATTCAATTTAAAGTTCACCAACTATAACAAAAATGTTTGATTTACACGTGTTTCAATCTTTTTTTTTTTTTGAGTAAAACCTGCGTTTCTATCACACATTGACTGAAATCAATGAAATGGGAAATGCTGCGCGCCCCCGTGGCTACGGCCCTGTGCATACTTCAAATCTACCAACAAAAAATATCTCTGTGACAAGTGCACTGCTATGCGGAGAAAATCACTGCAGACAACAACGCCAACTCAATCTGCTAGCCAACAACTACAACATGTTTCAGCTGTGTCTAATCTAATCTTGGCTTGCGTCATAATGACGCTTAACCGCCTAGGCGATTTTGGACGTTTCGTATCAAAGCACGCCAGTCATTCCTTTTTAACGATAACTGACGCCAATTGGAAACCCCAAGGGAGTTCAATTCATCCTCCACCTGTTGTTTCCATCTCAGTCGAGGTCTCCCCCTTCCTCTGCTGCCGAATTCGGGTGTCGATAGGAAAACTTTCTGTGCTGGTGCTTCTTTGTCCATTCGCATAACATGACCCAGCCAGCGGAGCCTTTGGGCTTTAATCCCATGAACTATGGTCAGGTCTGCGTAAAGCTCGTACAGCTCATCGTTAAATTTCCTTCGATACTCGCTGTTGGCATCACGGGAAGGACCATAAATCTTCCGGAGAACTTTTCTCTCAAATACTCCAAGGGCCATCTCATCTTCTCTTGACATTGTCCATGATTCCGAGCCGTACATCAGGACTGGTATTATCGAGAGAGGACTTTACTTCTCAATTGCCTACTTAGTCCAAAGTAACACTTGTTGGCAAGGGTGATTCTCCGTTGGATTTCTAGACTGATATTATTTTCGGTGTTAATGCTGGTTCCCAAATAGACGAAGTCTCTCACCGTTTCAAACTTGTAGCTATCAACGGTGACTTGTCTGCCAAGGCGCAGGTGCGCCGATTCTTTCTTTGATGACAGCAGATACTTCCTCTTGTCCTCGTTCACCGCAAGACCCACCTTTTTCGCTTCCTTATCCAACCCAGAGAAAGCAGCGCTTACGGCGCGGCTGTTAAGGCCAATGATATCAATATCATCGGCATACGCCAGCAATTGCACGCTCTTGTAAAATATTGTGCCATTGCGGTTTAGCTCTGCTGCTCGAGTTATCTTCTCCAGCATCAGATTGAAGAAATCGCACGAAAGGGAGTCGCCATGTCTGAAGCCTCGTTTGGTTTCAAATGGCTCAGAGAGGTCCTTCCCGTTTCTGACGGAGCTGTTGGTATTGCTCAACGTCATTTGGCAAAGCCGTATAAGTTTTGCAGGGAAGTCAAATTCAGACATGGCGGCATACAAGCAACTCCATTTTGCGCTGTCAAAAGCAGCTTTGAAATCGACAAAGAGATGGTGTGTGTCGATTCTTTTATCATGGGTCTTCTCCAGGATTTGGCGTATCGTGAAAATCTGGTCGATGGTAGACTTACCAGGTCTAAAGCCACACTGATAAGGTCCAATCAGTTTGTCTACGATGGACTTCAGTCTTTCACACAATACGCTAGAAAGAACCTTATATGCGATATTAAGAAGACTGATTCCGCGGTAGTTGGTGGGGTTAGCGGGATCGCCTTTCTTGTGGATTGGGCAGAGCACACTTAAATTACAATCTGGAGGCATGCACCCATCTGACCATATTCTGCATAAGAGCTGATGGATGCTTTTTACAAGCTCTTCGCCTCCGTGTTTGAACAGCTCGGCGGGTAGTCCGTCTTTCCCAGGCGATTTGGTGTTTTTGAGCCGGGATATAGCTATCCTCACTTCATCATAGTCAGGTGGTGGGACGACTTTTCCATCGTCAGGGATTGGGGTATCGGGTTCGACGTCTCCCTCGCAATTTAGCAGTGAGGAGAAGTGCTCCCTCCATAATTTAAGTACATTCTGTACGTCGGTTACCAGGTCACCGTTATTGTCCTTACAGGAACTTGCCCCGGTCTTTAAACCTTCCGTCATCCGCCGGATCTTTTCATAGAATTTTCGGGCATCATTCCTGTCAGCCAGTATCTCAAGCTCCTCACACTCACGCCTTTCGGCTTCACGTTTCTTTTTTCTGAAAAGGCGCCTCTCTTCCTTCCTCGCCTCACTATAGCGTTGCCATACACTGCGGGTTGCGCCCGTTCGTAACGTCTCCCTGTACGCAGCGTCTTTTTTGTCCGAGGCAGTGCTACATTTCTCATCGTACCAGTTGTTCTTGCGGGCTCGTTGAAACCCTATAGTGGCCTCAGCGGCGGTACGCAATGAGTGAGAGATATGCTTCCATTGCTCGTTTACATCGTTAGGTCGAGGATTGCCCTCTGATAGCAGGTTTCTATGTACAGTCACTTCTCAGAGCATAAAATCCAGGACATCGCCATGGATCTCTGCGCAGTGGAACCACCCGGGGTTTTACCTCGGCCAAGGACTGTCACTTTCAATGTAACCCTGTTTAGTATGTTTTGTCCCATTCCGAAACTATCATCCTCCTCCCTTGCAGCAGGGCTGCAAGATATTCTGTTGTTACGGGCGGGCGTTGAGCCGAACCCCGGACCAAAAGAATGGATGTGCAGTGTCTGTTGCAAAAAGATATATATTAAACGGTCGCATTCTGTGCAATGCTTCTCGTGTAAGAGATGGCTCCATAAATCTGGATGTTCAGGGCTTAACCTTAACATCCACAGACCCCGTACTTTCTTTAGTACTTTCGTGGCCCCTTGTTGTATGCGCCCTCGGGCGTCCCGCGGTAAGCGCCGTTCAAGCGCAGCCCTACCGCCACTTTCTAGTAGCAATACTAATAGTAATAATAACAAGTAAGGAAGTCTAAGTTCGGGTGAAACCGAACATTACATACCCAGCTGTGCACATAAAGTGGGCGTGATCGTTCACCGATTTTTCTTATTTTCTGTGGTAGTACTCTACATAAACATAACATGCCTGGTACCTAGTTTCGTAAATCTATCTCACACCGTTCTGAAGTTGTTAGCAGTAGAATTTAAAAATTGCTTGACTCATAAGTGGGCGGTGCCACGCCCACTTTCCAAAATTTTGAAAAAATTATGTAAAGAATATGAAAGTTGATGTATGTACCAAATTATATTATTATAGCGAAATCAGTTAATTAGATATGGACTTTTCAATATTTCCACCTCCTTTCAATATAACTTTTATGAAAAAGTAGGCGTGGTCGCGAAGCGATTTCGTTTATTTTCTATAGCTGAATTTACCACAACAATAGTATGTTCTCTACGAAATTTCGTTATACTAGCATAAACTGTTCTGAAGTTATTAAGAGTCAAAATTTTAAAATTTCTTCAAATATACGTGGGCGGTACCACGCCCCCTTTTCAAACATTTTTATAAAATCGGCCTTAGAACATCTAAATCAATACATATTGCAAATTTTATCATTGTAGCTGCTTCTAATATTGAATTAACCCATTTTATACGTTTTTCGAAATTTTCGATATCGAAAAAGGGGCGTGGTTATGGTCCGATTTTACCCATTTTCAATAGCAATGTATTCTGCACCCAAATAAGTACGCATGCCAAATTTGGTGAAGATATCTCATTATTTGCTCAAGTTATCGTGTTAACGGACAGACGGACGGACGGACGGACGGACGGACAGACAGACGGACGGACATGGCTCAATCAAATTTTTTTTCGATCCTGATCATATTGATATATGGAAGTCTATATCTATCTCGATTCCTTTATACCTGTACAACCAACCGTTATCCTAACAAAGTTATAATACCCTGTGTACAAGTACAGCTGGGTATAATAATGTCTTAACGACTAGCAGCTTTTCTGCTATACCCGCCACACAAACTCCAGACTGTTGCTCGTGTCTTATGGCGTCAACATCACGCGCAGCAGCTCAACACTCTCGCTCCCACGGGAGCAGTTTAGACATGAGCAACTCCGAGCACCAGTCTCTCTCTGTTTCTATATTACACCCCCCCCCCCCCCCCCCCCCCCCCCACTCCCGTTTAAATTCTCACGTGAGTCAGGATCAACATCTTCTCGCACCTGTCTCTACGTGTACTGTTTGTCGGCAAAGATTATACGCGCTCGCCTCATCGGTCAAATGCAATAACTGCTTAGGCCAATGCCACGTACATCTATGCTCTGGGCTCGCTAACAGGAACCTCTGGACGGATGCGTTCATCGTACCATGCTGCGCACCACGACATGTGGCACTCAAACTTGCCAGCAGACAATAGGGGGCATGTACTTGCAGAACAAATAGATGATACGGCTTTCTGTACATTGAACGGAGACGCCCCAACGAGAGTATCGGGTAACTGCTACAGTTCGCCAGATATTTCTATCGTAAGTGCAGGACTATTGAACAACACCAATTGGCGACCCATACTCACGTTGGCGTCTGACCATCTCCCAATAGTCATTACCATCGAACGACCGACGGACTTTATTACACCTGAGCATGGTACATATATTAACTTTACCAAGGCGGACTGGGACACTTTTCAGACATATACGGACGAATCCTTGGCTGCTCTACCCATTCTTACGGACGTACGCAAAGGCGAACGAGACTTCCGCAACATCATTGACTCGGCCTCTAAACGCTTCATTCCTGCGGGTCGAATATCTCAAATAAGACCAAATTTCCCGGGGAGGCAGCGGCCATGGCTAGAGAAAGAGATGAAGTGCGAAGTCTCAATCCCGCAGACCCCCGTATAAAGGATCTCAACGCGGAAATTCGTAGGTTGGTCGATAAACATAAACTGGCCAAATGGAAACAACACCTAGAGCAATGCAACCTCTCTGATGGTGTTGGCAAATTATGGACTACGGTCAAAGCTCTATCTAATCCAACGCAACACAAGGATAAAGTAGATATTACTTTCGGTGACAGGGTGAAGAAGGACCCTAGGGGATATGCGAACTCCTTCTGTAGACAATTTGTACTACATTCCCCGCCCGATAGAGCTAAACGTAGAACCATGCGACAGGCGCGTGAATATAAAAACCAAAATACGCCCATTGTCATCACTGCCTCAGATGTCAAGGAAGCCATCAGACAGGCTAAGCCCTCAAAATCCATCGGCCCCGACGGCATTGCCATGAAGATGCTGAAACATCTAGGCCAGGAGGGACACAAATACTTAGCGGCTCTATTCAGTCTTTCACTGAACACTTTCGTCATTCCTGAAATATGGAAAAAGGCGAGAGTGGTTCCATTACTAAAACCTAGAAAACCGGCAAACACCGGTAGTGAAGACGCTAGAGTCCATTTTGCTCCCGTATTATACTGCAAATCTGCACCTGGCTAGTCATCAACATGGCTTCCGTAAGCTGCACAGCACCACCACCGCACTCAATGCCATTACAACTCAAATAAATAGCGGCCTAAATCAAAACCAACCAAATCACAGGACTGTGTAGGTGGCACTTGACCTGTCGAAAGCTTTTGACACAGTCAACCATGCCACTCTCATAGAAGATCTGTTTGAGACACAGATACCTTATGGTTTAAAGAGATGGACCGCTAATTATTTGAATGGACGGCAGGCGTCGGTTAACTTTAGAAACGCAAAATCAAAACCTAGACGTATTAGACAGGGGGTGCCACAGGGTGGTGTCCTATCCCCGACACTGTTTAATTTCTATCTATCGAAGATGCCCCCACCACCAGAGGGCGTCTCCGTCGTTTCATATGCCGACGACTGTACAATAATGGCGACGGGGAAGGGCCCCTATACTGATGAACTCTGTATGAGAATCAATGGTTACCTCTGCGACCTTTCCAGGTTTTTCACTGAGCGAGATCTAGCAATATCTCCGACAAAATCAACGGCGACGCTTTTTACGACATGGACGCACCAGGTGAGAAATGAATTAGACATTTTCGTTGATGGCACTAAGCTACCAACTGTCAGCCACCCAAAGTTATTAGGGATGACACTGGATAATACTTTCTCATTTGCTGGTCATGTGTCTGCAATGGTCTCAAAGGTACGTGGTCGCAACAAGATCCTCAAGTCACTTGCCGGCAGTACTTGGGGAAAAGACAAAGAAACGTTGCTGACTACATATAAGGCCATTGGCCGACCAGTCTTTGACTATGCTCCGCCCATATGGTCGCCTAATGTACATAACACCATCTGGACGAAGTTACAAGTCTGCCAAAATACTGCCATCAGAACTGCTACGGGATGTCTCCTCATGTCTTCCGAGTCTCACCTCCATCAGGAGGCAAAACTGCTCAATGTAAAAGAGCATGCGGAAATGCTGAGCAGGCAATTCCTTCTGAACTGCCACAAGCCAGCACATCCAAACCGTCATCTTTTGGACATAGATCCGCCCCCGAGAGATATAAGGAGACATCTCCGTAAGCATTATGATGAGATCCGGCATCATATTACCTTGCCGTTTGATCTGCGGAATCATAAGCGGGCTCTAACCGACATCCACACCGAGTCGGTAGACACTTTTGTGGAATCTCTACCTGTGAATCCCGTTCTGAACAGTCCTCCACCGGATATTGCTGAAGAAGAACGCACCTTACCAAGGGAGACAAAAGTGACCTTGGCACAGCTTAGGTCTGGATATAGTGTAAGGTTAAACTCCTACTTATCCAGACTTAATGATACAATCTTAAATACATGCCCTGCATGTGGTAGGACCCCCCATGATACTCTACATCTCTTCAATTGTTCATCTGAACCTACTCTTCTAACCCCTCTGTCCCTCTGGACAAACCCTGTTGAAACTGCACGTTTCCTTGGACTCCCCTTAAAAGAGCTTGATGAAGATCTTCGGAATGATCATACACTCTAGACAGGGCAATGCATTGTTAACAACAACAACAACAACATAGCAGGTGTGAGAGTCGAGTGGAGAAATTACCAGCTGTCTGTGTCATGCGCAGCTTCTCGACGTCAAACTTTCCTTCCGTTACTATGCGCACTTTCTTCGCTGCCCAGAGGCATGTGCGTATCTTGGCTGCAACAAGATAATGGTCCGAGTCGATATTGGGACCACGTAGGATACGCACGTCCAGAACGGTGGAGCTGTGTCTGCCGTCGATCATGACGTGATCAATCTGGTTTCTAGTTCTTTGATCAGGGGACAGCCATGTGGCTTGGTGTATTCGCTTATGCTGGAACCTGGTACTACTGATGACCATGTTGCGAGCAGCGGCGAAGTCAATCAACCTAGTGCCGTTGGGGGATGTTATATCGTGGAGACTGAATTTTCCAACTGTGGGACCAAAGACTCCTTCCTTGCCCACCTTGGAATTAAAGTCGCCGAGCACGATTTTGATATCATGCTGAGGGCAGCGATCATAAGTCTGTTCAAGTTTATCGTAGAAGGAGTCCTTCTCTGCGTCGTCCGTCTCCTCAGTTGGCGCAGATGAATGTTATGTTGAAAAACCTCGCCTTGATGCGGATCGCAGCGAGACGCTCCTCCACAGGAGTGAACGCTAATACTTGGCGGCGAAGTCTCTTCCCCACCACGAATCCTACACCACGCGCTTTTCCACGTGCCTGGCCACTATAGTATACGTCACAAGGACCGATGGTCGTCTTTCCTTGCCCCGTCCATCGCATTTCCTGCAGGGCGGTGATGTCGGCCTTTGCGCCTACGAGGACATCGACCAGTCGGGCAGCGGTACCGTCCCTTGAAAGGGTCCGGACATTCCCGGTACATGCCCTAATATCCAAATCATTATTCCTTATTCGTTTTGCCGGGTCGTCAACATTAAAGGGGGTTCTCATCCGAGGCTTTGGTACATTAGTTTTCATTGGAATTAAGTTTTAACGTGGCGGGTCCCAAGCCCAGCGCACAACCCGTTTTGGGGTTTTTCGAAAATATTTACACATTTATATAGCGAGCCGCTTGCTTCAAGACAGACGCCCGCTTGCAGCCGCACCTCATGGTGAACAGACGCTGCGCAAAAGACCTCGGTGAGCCCTTAAACCAAGTATGTCAGAGTGGCCCCACCGGGGCTCCCTCTCTTTCTTCCGCGAGCCTAGATAGCTCACGTTGCCCAGAGTGTACGAACGAGGACGCAAGAGTCGGGATTGGGCAAGGTCGCACAGCAGCCACACCCCATTACACTCCCTCACTTCAGCTATGTCTAGTGTTGGAAAAAAGCAGCAAAGTGCTGCGAATAAAGATGCACAACAAGGGCAAAAAACAGGTGAGAGTAAAAAGTCTAACGCAGCAGTAGCCCGTTTCTGTAACCTTTCGTTATAATAACGATCGATTTGCTATCGCAAGGCTCGTATCGCTTTCGATATGAAAAATGTTTCTGTAACACACTCAATTCACCTTGCGATAAAATAGTGGTGAGTTTTTATCATATCGATGGAATAAACGAAATCTAGCATCTATCATTAATAGCAAAAAAGTATAATAACAAACAAAGTGCAGTGAATTTCCAAATTATTAATAATTAAGGTAATTGTCTACTTTAGCTGTCAACTGAATGCGGAAGCGCTTTTTTAATATTTTGCTTCTCTTAAGAGATATTTGCAAACAAATTTGCAGGTTTTCATGTGATTGTTGTGATTTTTTAGGCTGTACCTAAAAACGACTCTCTACTGAAGATGCTCTCCTCGATTTTTCTTCTTTCATATATAAGGCAATTGATGATAGAAAGTGTTCTGCAAGTCTTTTTGTTGACATAACTAAATCATTCGATATGGTTGATCATGGTATTCTAACAAACAAGCTCAGCTCTGCAGGCTTTCGTGGTAACATTCTTAGTTGGTTTACGTCGTACTTAATTAATAGAGTTCAGAAAGTTAAGGTTGAAAATGTTCTAAGTGATTCCAGACAAAGTTTTTGCATTCTGTAATTCCGTTCCTAATTTATTTATAAATGTTTACCTTTTATTTCAAACATACTTATATTTTACATTGTAAGGATTATTATGCACCCCACAAGCATTTGTAATTCGAATCACATGAAATGGCATTTCCCCTGCTCTCTAAAAGAGCATCTAATGTCCATTACTATTTTCTTACTAGAATTTATATTTTATATTGTAATATAATTAGAGTTGAAAAAAATGAAGAGAAAATAAAGAATATGATGTCAAACAAAAACATTTTACTTCGAAATTCTCATTAAAAAAGTAACTTTCGACCCGTTTTCAGCATATTCTTCTATTTTTTCCCAGTGTGCATTGAATGTATTAAAAAAATAATGTCGAACGGCGTCATTGTATTGGATAAATTTACGAACTCTTTTACAAACCAGACCTGTTAATAATTGATTAGTAATCGGTAATGATTAGCATTTCATTGATTATTTTTTGAGAAGCCACCTAATGATTGATTACCAATTACTTTCTTTTTTTAATGATTATTTTTTCAATTGATTTAAAAAAAAATCAAAAAAAAATCAAGAAAAATCAAAAAAATTAAAAAAAATCAAAAAAAAAATCAAAAATTCAAAAATAATCAAAAATAATCAAAAGTAATGATTACTTTTGATTTTTTGATTTTTTTTGATTTTTTTCCAGTACTGTTGTAGAAAAATATGTACATACATAAATATTCACTTGCACAAACATACAAATGTATAGGTGAAGCAAGAAGTTTTTTTATATAAATGCATGTATTCATGCACATAAATATGCCTGGAGGAAAAATCTCGAGATCTTTCGTACTAGTTCTCATCAAGTGGTCGAACTACAACCTAAACAGAAGACTGGCGCTTTTGCACATTCAGTCTATTATTTTTAAAAAGGTATATGTAATATGGAATGATAATGATGATAAAATATTAATATGAAAAATATGGAATGTAGCGGTGTAATTTACAACGTGTTAGTAGTACTGTACGATAGTAAATCAAATGTCAAATGCCCATAAATGACTACGTCGCCCAAGTCTCTTTTGGACATAGTTGGTATGCCTATGTTTTAATTTGTGTAGCATACTTAGGCTACGCTCACACTGCAACCGACTTTTTCATCCGGTCTCATCAGAGAAATTCGAACGCGGCCAAAGTTTGTTTACATTCGGGTGAAACACATGTGTGTGGATGTGTGATTGTTGCCGGACGGCCGAAGTCGGTTGCAGTGTGAGCCTAGCCTTATAAGTGTTCAAATAGAACTATCCGACCGTACCCGTAGGGTATCAAATGGCACAGCTTAGGTCTGGATATAGTGTAAGGTTAAACTCCTACTTATCCAGACTTAATGATACAATCTTAAATACATGCCCTGCATGTGGTAGGACCCCCCATGATACTCTACATCTCTTCAATTGTTCATCTGAACCTACTCTTCTAACCCCTCTGTCCCTCTGGACAAACCCTGTTGAAACTGCACGTTTCCTTGGACTCCCCTTAGAAGAGCTTGATGAAGATCTTCGGAATGATCATACACTCTAGACAGGGCAATGCATTGTTAACAACAACAACAACAACATAGCAGGTGTGAGAGTCGAGTGGAGAAATTACCAGCTGTCTGTGTCATGCGCAGCTTCTCGACGTCAAACTTTCCTTCCGTTACTATGCGCACTTTCTTCGCTGCCCAGAGGCATGTGCGTATCTTGGCTGCAACAAGATAATGGTCCGAGTCGATATTGGGACCACGTAGGATACGCACGTCCAGAACGGTGGAGCTGTGTCTGCCGTCGATCATGACGTGATCAATCTGGTTTCTAGTTCTTTGATCAGGGGACAGCCATGTGGCTTGGTGTATTCGCTTATGCTGGAACCTGGTACTACTGATGACCATGTTGCGAGCAGCGGCGAAGTCAATCAACCTAGTGCCGTTGGGGGATGTTATATCGTGGAGACTGAATTTTCCAACTGTGGGACCAAAGACTCCTTCCTTGCCCACCTTGGCATTAAAGTCGCCGAGCACGATTTTGATATCATGCTGAGGGCAGCGATCATAAGTCTGTTCAAGTTTATCGTAGAAGGAGTCCTTCTCTGCGTCGTCCGTCTCCTCAGTTGGCGCAGATGAATGTTATGTTGAAAAACCTCGCCTTGATGCGGATCGCAGCGAGACGCTCCTCCACAGGAGTGAACGCTAATACTTGGCGGCGAAGTCTCTTCCCCACCACGAATCCTACACCACGCGCTTTTCCACGTGCCTGGCCACTATAGTATACGTCACAAGGACCGATGGTCGTCTTTCCTTGCCCCGTCCATCGCATTTCCTGCAGGGCGGTGATGTCGGCCTTTGCGCCTACGAGGACATCGACCAGTCGGGCAGCGGTACCGTCCCTTGAAAGGGTCCGGACATTCCCGGTACATGCCCTAATATCCAAATCATTATTCCTTATTCGTTTTGCCGGGTTGTCAACATTAAAGGGGGTTCTCATCCGAGGCTTTGGTACATTAGTTTTCATTGGAATTAAGTTTTAACGTGGCGGGTCCCAAGCCCAGCGCACAACCCGTTTTGGGGTTTTTCGAAAATATTTACACATTTATATAGCGAGCCGCTTGCTTCAAGACAGACGCCCGCTTGCAGCCGCACCTCATGGTGAACAGACGCTGCGCAAAAGACCTCGGTGAGCCCTTAAACCAAGTATGTCAGAGTGGCCCCACCGGGGCTCCCTCTCTTTCTTCCGCGAGCCTAGATAGCTCACGTTGCCCAGAGTGTACGAACGAGGACGCAAGAGTCGGGATTGGGCAAGGTCGCACAGCAGCCACACCCCATTACACTCCCTCACTTCAGCTATGTCTAGTGTTGGAAAAAAGCAGCAAAGTGCTGCGAATAAAGATGCACAACAAGGGCAAAAAACAGGTGAGAGTAAAAAGTCTAACGCAGCAGTAGCCCGTTTCTGTAACCTTTCGTTATAATAACGATCGATTTGCTATCGCAAGGCTCGTATCGCTTTCGATATGAAAAATGTTTCTGTAACACACTCAATTCACCTTGCGATAAAATAGTGGTGAGTTTTTATCATATCGATGGAATAAACGAAATCTAGCATCTATCATTAATAGCAAAAAAGTATAATAACAAACAAAGTGCAGTGAATTTCCAAATTATTAATAATTAAGGTAATTGTCTACTTTAGCTGTCAACTGAATGCGGAAGCGCTTTTTTAATATTTTGCTTCTCTTAAGAGATATTTGCAAACAAATTTGCAGGTTTTCATGTGATTGTTGTGATTTTTTAGGCTGTACCTAAAAACGACTCTCTACTGAAGATGCTCTCCTCGATTTTTCTTCTTTCATATATAAGGCAATTGATGATAGAAAGTGTTCTGCAAGTCTTTTTGTTGACATAACTAAATCATTCGATATGGTTGATCATGGTATTCTAACAAACAAGCTCAGCTCTGCAGGCTTTCGTGGTAACATTCTTAGTTGGTTTACGTCGTACTTAATTAATAGAGTTCAGAAAGTTAAGGTTGAAAATGTTCTAAGTGATTCCAGACAAAGTTTTTGCATTCTGTAATTCCGTTCCTAATTTATTTATAAATGTTTACCTTTTATTTCAAACATACTTATATTTTACATTGTAAGGATTATTATGCACCCCACAAGCATTTGTAATTCGAATCACATGAAATGGCATTTCCCCTGCTCTCTAAAAGAGCATCTAATGTCCATTACTATTTTCTTACTAGAATTTATATTTTATATTGTAATATAATTAGAGTTGAAAAAAATGAAGAGAAAATAAAGAATATGATGTCAAACAAAAACATTTTACTTCGAAATTCTCATTAAAAAAGTAACTTTCGACCCGTTTTCAGCATATTCTTCTATTTTTTCCCAGTGTGCATTGAATGTATTAAAAAAATAATGTCGAACGGCGTCATTGTATTGGATAAATTTACGAACTCTTTTACAAACCAGACCTGTTAATAATTGATTAGTAATCGGTAATGATTAGCATTTCATTGATTATTTTTTGAGAAGCCACCTAATGATTGATTACCAATTACTTTCTTTTTTTAATGATTATTTTTTCAATTGATTTAAAAAAAAATCAAAAAAAAATCAAGAAAAATCAAAAAAATTAAAAAAAATCAAAAAAAAAATCAAAAATTCAAAAATAATCAAAAATAATCAAAAGTAATGATTACTTTTGATTTTTTGATTTTTTTTGATTTTTTTCCAGTACTGTTGTAGAAAAATATGTACATACATAAATATTCACTTGCACAAACATACAAATGTATAGGTGAAGCAAGAAGTTTTTTTATATAAATGCATGTATTCATGCACATAAATATGCCTGGAGGAAAAATCTCGAGATCTTTCGTACTAGTTCTCATCAAGTGGTCGAACTACAACCTAAACAGAAGACTGGCGCTTTTGCACATTCAGTCTATTATTTTTAAAAAGGTATATGTAATATGGAATGATAATGATGATAAAATATTAATATGAAAAATATGGAATGTAGCGGTGTAATTTACAACGTGTTAGTAGTACTGTACGATAGTAAATCAAATGTCAAATGCCCATAAATGACTACGTCGCCCAAGTCTCTTTTGGACATAGTTGGTATGCCTATGTTTTAATTTGTGTAGCATACTTAGGCTACGCTCACACTGCAACCGACTTTTTCATCCGGTCTCATCAGAGAAATTCGAACGCGGCCAAAGTTTGTTTACATTCGGGTGAAACACATGTGTGTGGATGTGTGATTGTTGCCGGACGGCCGAAGTCGGTTGCAGTGTGAGCCTAGCCTTATAAGTGTTCAAATAGAACTATCCGACCGTACCCGTAGGGTATCAAATGGCACAGCTTAGGTCTGGATATAGTGTAAGGTTAAACTCCTACTTATCCAGACTTAATGATACAATCTTAAATACATGCCCTGCATGTGGTAGGACCCCCCATGATACTCTACATCTCTTCAATTGTTCATCTGAACCTAATCTTCTAACCCCTCTGTCCCTCTGGACAAACCCTGTTGAAACTGCACGTTTCCTTGGACTCCCCTTAGAAGAGCTTGATGAAGATCTTCGGAATGATCATACACTCTAGACAGGGCAATGCATTGTTAACAACAACAACAACAACATAGCAGGTGTGAGAGTCGAGTGGAGAAATTACCAGCTGTCTGTGTCATGCGCAGCTTCTCGACGTCAAACTTTCCTTCCGTTACTATGCGCACTTTCTTCGCTGCCCAGAGGCATGTGCGTATCTTGGCTGCAACAAGATAATGGTCCGAGTCGATATTGGGACCACGTAGGATACGCACGTCCAGAACGGTGGAGCTGTGTCTGCCGTCGATCATGACGTGATCAATCTGGTTTCTAGTTCTTTGATCAGGGGACAGCCATGTGGCTTGGTGTATTCGCTTATGCTGGAACCTGGTACTACTGATGACCATGTTGCGAGCAGCGGCGAAGTCAATCAACCTAGTGCCGTTGGGGGATGTTATATCGTGGAGACTGAATTTTCCAACTGTGGGACCAAAGACTCCTTCCTTGCCCACCTTGGCATTAAAGTCGCCGAGCACGATTTTGATATCATGCTGAGGGCAGCGATCATAAGTCTGTTCAAGTTTATCGTAGAAGGAGTCCTTCTCTGCGTCGTCCGTCTCCTCAGTTGGCGCAGATGAATGTTATGTTGAAAAACCTCGCCTTGATGCGGATCGCAGCGAGACGCTCCTCCACAGGAGTGAACGCTAATACTTGGCGGCGAAGTCTCTTCCCCACCACGAATCCTACACCACGCGCTTTTCCACGTGCCTGGCCACTATAGTATACGTCACAAGGACCGATGGTCGTCTTTCCTTGCCCCGTCCATCGCATTTCCTGCAGGGCGGTGATGTCGGCCTTTGCGCCTACGAGGACATCGACCAGTCGGGCAGCGGTACCGTCCCTTGAAAGGGTCCGGACATTCCCGGTACATGCCCTAATATCCAAATCATTATTCCTTATTCGTTTTGCCGGGTCGTCAACATTAAAGGGGGTTCTCATCCGAGGCTTTGGTACATTAGTTTTCATTGGAATTAAGTTTTAACGTGGCGGGTCCCAAGCCCAGCGCACAACCCGTTTTGGGGTTTTTCGAAAATATTTACACATTTATATAGCGAGCCGCTTGCTTCAAGACAGACGCCCGCTTGCAGCCGCACCTCATGGTGAACAGACGCTGCGCAAAAGACCTCGGTGAGCCCTTAAACCAAGTATGTCAGAGTGGCCCCACCGGGGCTCCCTCTCTTTCTTCCGCGAGCCTAGATAGCTCACGTTGCCCAGAGTGTACGAACGAGGACGCAAGAGTCGGGATTGGGCAAGGTCGCACAGCAGCCACACCCCATTACACTCCCTCACTTCAGCTATGTCTAGTGTTGGAAAAAAGCAGCAAAGTGCTGCGAATAAAGATGCACAACAAGGGCAAAAAACAGGTGAGAGTAAAAAGTCTAACGCAGCAGTAGCCCGTTTCTGTAACCTTTCGTTATAATAACGATCGATTTGCTATCGCAAGGCTCGTATCGCTTTCGATATGAAAAATGTTTCTGTAACACACTCAATTCACCTTGCGATAAAATAGTGGTGAGTTTTTATCATATCGATGGAATAAACGAAATCTAGCATCTATCATTAATAGCAAAAAAGTATAATAACAAACAAAGTGCAGTGAATTTCCAAATTATTAATAATTAAGGTAATTGTCTACTTTAGCTGTCAACTGAATGCGGAAGCGCTTTTTTAATATTTTGCTTCTCTTAAGAGATATTTGCAAACAAATTTGCAGGTTTTCATGTGATTGTTGTGATTTTTTAGGCTGTACCTAAAAACGACTCTCTACTGAAGATGCTCTCCTCGATTTTTCTTCTTTCATATATAAGGCAATTGATGATAGAAAGTGTTCTGCAAGTCTTTTTGTTGACATAACTAAATCATTCGATATGGTTGATCATGGTATTCTAACAAACAAGCTCAGCTCTGCAGGCTTTCGTGGTAACATTCTTAGTTGGTTTACGTCGTACTTAATTAATAGAGTTCAGAAAGTTAAGGTTGAAAATGTTCTAAGTGATTCCAGACAAAGTTTTTGCATTCTGTAATTCCGTTCCTAATTTATTTATAAATGTTTACCTTTTATTTCAAACATACTTATATTTTACATTGTAAGGATTATTATGCACCCCACAAGCATTTGTAATTCGAATCACATGAAATGGCATTTCCCCTGCTCTCTAAAAGAGCATCTAATGTCCATTACTATTTTCTTACTAGAATTTATATTTTATATTGTAATATAATTAGAGTTGAAAAAAATGAAGAGAAAATAAAGAATATGATGTCAAACAAAAACATTTTACTTCGAAATTCTCATTAAAAAAGTAACTTTCGACCCGTTTTCAGCATATTCTTCTATTTTTTCCCAGTGTGCATTGAATGTATTAAAAAAATAATGTCGAACGGCGTCATTGTATTGGATAAATTTACGAACTCTTTTACAAACCAGACCTGTTAATAATTGATTAGTAATCGGTAATGATTAGCATTTCATTGATTATTTTTTGAGAAGCCACCTAATGATTGATTACCAATTACTTTCTTTTTTTAATGATTATTTTTTCAATTGATTTAAAAAAAAATCAAAAAAAAATCAAGAAAAATCAAAAAAATTAAAAAAAATCAAAAAAAAAATCAAAAATTCAAAAATAATCAAAAATAATCAAAAGTAATGATTACTTTTGATTTTTTGATTTTTTTTGATTTTTTTCCAGTACTGTTGTAGAAAAATATGTACATACATAAATATTCACTTGCACAAACATACAAATGTATAGGTGAAGCAAGAAGTTTTTTTATATAAATGCATGTATTCATGCACATAAATATGCCTGGAGGAAAAATCTCGAGATCTTTCGTACTAGTTCTCATCAAGTGGTCGAACTACAACCTAAACAGAAGACTGGCGCTTTTGCACATTCAGTCTATTATTTTTAAAAAGGTATATGTAATATGGAATGATAATGATGATAAAATATTAATATGAAAAATATGGAATGTAGCGGTGTAATTTACAACGTGTTAGTAGTACTGTACGATAGTAAATCAAATGTCAAATGCCCATAAATGACTACGTCGCCCAAGTCTCTTTTGGACATAGTTGGTATGCCTATGTTTTAATTTGTGTAGCATACTTAGGCTACGCTCACACTGCAACCGACTTTTTCATCCGGTCTCATCAGAGAAATTCGAACGCGGCCAAAGTTTGTTTACATTCGGGTGAAACACATGTGTGTGGATGTGTGATTGTTGCCGGACGGCCGAAGTCGGTTGCAGTGTGAGCCTAGCCTTATAAGTGTTCAAATAGAACTATCCGACCGTACCCGTAGGGTATCAAACGAGGAATGTCCGACACTAGCCGTTTACATATAAAAGGACAAATTACACTAGTTTACAGACAGACCGACAAAAATTCTAAAAATGGTTGATTTGGACTTTATTGGCTTAGTAATGACTAAGACTATGAATATTTTTTTGAATATCTACAATACTCAGATATCGACCTTTTACAATTCTATTAAAAGTAGAGATGTTGAAAGTTACAAAAAAATCGCAAAAAATACAGTTTTTCCTAGATCTTGGTAATATTACGCTTAAAGTGTTTGCAATTATACACACTAATTTTCGAAAGAAATAAACAGTTCTGATTTTCACAACTTCGCATGAAAAAAACATTTTTAAATTCAATCAAAATTTCGACTTTGGCCATCTATTGCTCATCGATGGTTTGACCCACCCTTACATTTTATAAGTCGTTAGAAGCGTATCGCTTAGCTCCATCGCTTTTGCAACATTGGCAAAAAGAAATTTTGAATAAAGTGATACCTGAAAAATCACAAAATTACCGATATCTCGAAACCTACCCATACAAAAAATTTAAAAAATATGTTTTGTGCTTGGCATATCAGTGCCAATTCACCCATATACATGAATATCTTGGTATTTTTTCAAATTACTTATTTGTAAACTAGTGTTATCATCTCTCCAACCAATATAACCATTAAACCTGGCATTTTTTCTCAAATGTACATATACTTAGCGATCAAGGTTCATTCTAGAAATCCATGAGCCCCAAAGTGTAAGTAGGTGTATATATTTGCATACAAAGATACACAGATGTTTACACTTTTAACAACAAAACTTTAAAATAATAAAAAAAATAAAAAAAAAAAAATTAAAAAAAATAAAAAAAAATAAAAAAATTAAAAAAAAATCAAGAAAAAATCAAGAAAATCAAAAATAATCAAAAAAATCCGTTTTTGATTACTTTTGATTATTTTTGGTTTTTTTGATTTTTTCTTGATTTTTTAATTTTTTTTTGATTTTTTTCTGATTTTTTCTAATCGTAATCAATTAGTAATTGATTTTTCTTGAAAGCAATTAAAATAATCATTACTAATTAAAAAAACCTTCGAATCAATCAATTACTAATTACTAATCAAAATTAACAGCTCTGTTACAAACGAAAATCGACGCGGAATCAATCAAATTTTTGTAAACTTCGTCCCATAAAAATTTTGACAGTTCATTTACACACTTGATAAATTTATACGTTTACACGCTTTATAAGGTATTTATAAAGGTTGATGAATCCCCTTAATATAACATTTATTAAATAAATTTTAAGCAGTTCATCTGCTGCCATAATTTAACACAGAAACGGGTTTTAATGTATGTACATACGGTGATACAAATATAAGAAAATTTGACAACCCTTAGGGGTCGCTATTTTTCCGCCCTTTCCCAAGTGGTACCACTTCACTTCTACTGCCAGTAAAGAAGGAGAGTAAAGAGACACAACATCATGACTAAATAATTTTTTTGTAGTCATTCAAATGTAGTTTTGATATTTGTAGCAGTGTCATTGGAGTTGCGTTGAAGTTAAAATGGCAAAAAGGTACCAAAATTAGAAGTTGCGTACCCGGAGAAAAAATTTGTACCAAAAATGGTACAATTCGGCCAAAACGGCAACCGTGGTAAGAGGTACACACTGCGGACTTAGAAATTCCTATTCCCATTCCCCTTGGTTCTTGGTTCGATGACCAACAATAGGTGATGAAAAATTTCTAAACACAAAGCCATTTGATAAGTGCCCTTGAGCGAGGCCGAAATTACGTAATCATGGTAGCTTGTAATTGAAGCATCATCGCGAATAACGTTCTAAGTTACAAAATCAGAATTTGTCAGGAGAGCAAAAAAACGCTAAGGTCATATTTTATAAATTTATTTCTCTCATCTGTCCCCTTAACTTTTTCTTTTATATTTTTCATATTATCAGTTTTACACCTTCCTTACGAATCACTTTCGACGCTTCTATGCAAAATAATGTATGTCACTTTAAATTAACCTACTACTTTTAAATGCACTTTTACAGTTTGTGTGTGTCAATCTTTAGAAAATTTGTTATCTGGACAATGCAAGAGAGCAATACAAAATATTATATGCAATAAAACCGGTTTTGAAAAAATGTAACTTAGAACGTTATTCGCGATGATACTTCAATTGTTGTTGCTTTTCCATCTTGCTCACGAATAAAAAAAACACAGAATAATTATTCACAAACGGTCAAAAGTCCACCAAATTTTCAAAAATTAATGTGGTCATTATAACATACATACTGTGACTTTCCTTGAGTTCGATCACTGTACGTCAAATAAAACACTTGGATTCTGCTTAATAAATAGTACGCTTTATTCACTACTAAAAATCGTAGTACAATATCGCGGGGTAACTCACTGTTCAGTACTTCACTGTACATCCCTTGAAAATAAACTGATTGATTTGCGTTGTCTTTGCGCCTTTATATACCCTAGCAGACTGCAGCTTCATCACCTAGAAATGTCTACACATTTCTGGGTTGTTCGTGCAACAGTGTTCTCGAAACTTTTATCTATCGTCATCTCCTCTTTGTATCACATTCGCAAATATGCGAGCTGCCTCTTCTTTCTGGAACTTATCCACTACTTTCCTCATGTGCTCTTCCAAACATGTTTTTCAATGCAGCCCTTTCAATACTTGATCCATCTATTCTAATCTAATCTTGGCTTGCGTCATAATGACGCTTAATCGCCTAGGCGATTTTGGCCGTTTCGTATCAAAGCACGCCAGTCATTCCCTTTTAGCGATAACTGACGCCAATTGGAAACCCCAAGGGAGTTCAAGTCATCCTCCACCTGTTGTTTCCATCTCAGTCGAGGTCTCCCCCTTCCTCTGCTGCCGAATTCGGTTGTCGATAGGAAAACTTTCTGGCTGGCGCTTCTTTGTCCATTCGCATAACATTAGCCAGCCAGCGGAGCCTTTGGGCTTTAATCCGCTGAACTATGGTCAGGTCTGCGTAAAGCTCGTACAGCTCATCGTTAAATGTCCTTCGATACTCGCCGGGAAGGACCATAAATCTTCCGGAGAACTTTCCTCTCAAATACTCCAAGGGCCATCTCACTTCTCTTGACACAGTCCATGATTCCGAGCCGTACATCAGGACTGGTATGATGAGAGACTTATAGTGCGTGATCTTTGTTTGTCGAGAGAGGATTTTACTTCTCAATTGCTTACTTAGTCCAAAGTAGCACTTGTTGGCAAGGGTGATTCTCCGTTGGATTTCTAGACTGATATTATTTTCGGTGTTAATGCTGGTTCCCAAATAGACGAAGTTTCTCACCGTTTCAAACTTGTAGCTATCAACGGTGACTTGGCTGCCAAGGCGCAGGTGCGCCGATTCTTTCTTTGATGACAGCAGATACTTCGTCTTGTCCTCGTTCACCGCAAGGCCCACTTTTTCGCTTCCTTATTCAACCCAGAGAAAGCAGCGCTTACGGCGCGGCTGTTAAGGCCAATGATATCAATATCATCGGCATACGCCAGCAATTGCACGCTCTTGTAAAAGATTGTGCTATTGCGATTTAGCTCTGCTGCTCGAATTATCTTCTCCAGCCGTATAAGCTTTGCAGGGAAGTCAAATTGAGACATGGCGGCATACAGGCAACTCCTTTTTGCGCTGTCAAAAGCGGCTTTAAAATCGACAAAGAGATGGTGAGTGTCGATTCTTTTATCATGGGTCTTCTGCGGGATTTATGCGTATCGTGAAAATCTGGTCGATGGTAGACTTACCAGGTCTAAAGCCACACTGATAAGGTCCAATCAGTTTGTCTACGATGGGCGTCAGTCTTTCACACAATACGCTAGAAAGAACCTTATATGCGATGTTAAGAAGACTGATTCCGCGGTAGTTGGTAGGGTTAGCGGTATCGCCTTTCTTGTGGATTGGGCAGAGCACACTTAAATTCCATGCACCATATTCTGCATAAGAGCTGATGCATGCTTTTTACCACCTCTTCGCCCCCGTGTTTGTACAGCTCGGCGGGTAGCCCGTCTTTCCCAGGCGATTTGTGATTTTTGAGCCTCACTTCATCATAGTCAGGTGGTGGGACGACTTTTCCATCGTCAGAGATTGGGGTATCGGGTTCGACGTCTCCCTCGCAATTTAGTAGTGAGGAGAAGTGCTACCTCCATAATTTAAGTACATTCTGTACGTCGGATACAAGGTCGCCATTATTGTCCTTACAGGATCTTGCCCCGGTCTTTAAACCTTCCGTCATCTTGATCATAAGTCTCTCAAAAGTAGCTGGAGCGTTACATAGTCCAAAGGGCATTACCGTAAATTGCCACAGCCCCTCTCCAACGCTGAAGGCTGTCTTTTCAGTATCCTCATCTTTAACCTTCACTTGCCAATAGCCGCTTTTCAAGTCCAGTGTAAAGAACCATTTCGTGTCAGATAGTGAGTCCAGAGTATCGTCAATTCTGGGTATTGGATAGCATTCCTTTTTCGTTACGTCGTTAAGCTTCCGGTAATCCACGCAGAACCGCATTTTTCCATCCTTATTTTTCACTAGCACTACCGGTGAGCTCCATGGACTAGCTGATGGTTCGATCACACCGCTCTCACTCATTTCCTGTATAATTTCTCTTACTACTTGGCGTTTGGCCAAGGGAACACTTCGAGGAGCTTGGCGGATTGGCCTCGCATCACCGGTATCAATTTGATGCTTCACAACGTTAGTTCTACCTGGCTTGGAATCATCCTTGTCAAATATGCTCGAGTACTTGAGTAGAAGTTGTTTCGCCTTGTTCTGGTGGTCTTTTTCGAGCTCCTCTGTCCATGCATAACCAAAGCTTTTGATATGGTCGATAGAGGTGTGCTTTTGGACAAACTATATAGTGCTGGATTCCGCGGTGCTATGCATAAGTGGCTTGAATCATACCTTTCAGGCAGAACACAAAAAGTTAAAGTGGATTGTAGCTACAGTAACTTTCAGTGTGTTAATCTGGGCGTTCCCCAAGGCTCAGTTCTAGGCCCAGTACTGTTCCTGATCTACATTAATTCAATATTTAAACTTCCTTTGAGAGGCAAGGCCACTGCCTTTGCAGACGACCTCGCTATTGCATACAGTACGCCGAATTACTTTGAGTTAATATGTGACGTTAACCATGATATACATTTGCTGCGAACCTAGTTCGCTTCACACAAATTGATTGTAAGTAGTAAAACTAGACTTATGTATTTCAACCATGTTATAAAAGGACAACCAAGCTGTGATGTCATATTTCATTCCGCGGCGTGCTCCCGTTTTAGCATGCATCATGCGGCGTGCGCTCAAAATGTCGCGATGAGGTCTTTTGATTGCAAGAGAAACTGTAGTGAGAGCTGCTTCAGGGTTGAAGTTGTTGAAAGTTTCAAATACCTAGGTATTACAATAGACAACTGCTTGAGTTGGTCTGAGCACATTAATACTTTAAAAAAATACTTTCTTTACACTACTCGTCACTTTTATCGTCTGAAAAAGTTATGTTCTGTGTCAACTCTAAAAACAGTTTACTACGGGATATTTCAATCAAAACTGCAATATGGTATAACATGCTGGGGCGGCGCTTCGACTAATAAGCTATCGTCAATTGTAACAATCCAAAAGGGGGTTATAAGGCGCATCTGTAGTGCAAACTATAGGTCTCACTCAAAGCCATTTTTTAGAAAACTAGATATATTTCCGTGCCAACATTTGTATCTATACAAAGTTTTAAAAACGTTTTTTATAAGGTGTGGCTACCTAGTAAGCTTTCCCTCGGAAGTCTACAACTTACGCAGAAATCTACTTCCGCTCGTCCATATCCCGTATACAAGAACGTCGCACTTTAGAAGTTTTTACACATACACGTCGTGCAAATTTTTCAACGCCCTTCCTGCCACTGTACAGGTAATAAGAAATTTTAGCTTATTTAAAAAAGAAGTTAAGCTGTTTCTTTTTGGTTACAATCACTTTGATCTAGAAACGCTGCTGAGGACGACCCTTTAAACTGTATTTACTTTAAGAAGCTTAAAACTTTTTCAAAATTTTTTCAAGTGTTTCTCTTTTACTTTTAATTTTAATTTTAAATATAATATAATTTAATTTTATTGTATAACTTAATAATAACTGCATTCTGTACACCCCACACAAATTAATTTATAATCGCTAAGTGTGGCATTTAGTACTATGTTAATATTTTAATATATAAAATGCCAAACACTTTTCTTATGCTGCTTAGTAATTTGAGTTATGTAATGTAATATTGTGAGCCTTAGTTAATAAGTATGCAACAAGAAAATGTTTAATAAATACAATACAATACAAATACAATGCCGTGATATCAAACGAAAGATCGATATTGCTGGTGGAAAAATTTCCCTGGAGCTGTTCACAATTTATAACTACCTACACTTCCTGACATTGTCCCAAGATAGCTCCTTTGGAAAGCTTGATCAGCGATCGGAACTCATTTAGTACTCTTACCGGTATACGCCCATCTTGTTTTGTCATAGCCAGTATTTTTCCTACTAGTATATCCGTCTTTGATTTGTTTGCTGCCTCGTCAACCCACAATTTGTTTGTCCCATAATCTCCATCAATCCTTGCCCAAACGACTGCCTCCGGCTTCGGTGGATTATCTTCCAAGATGGTTGGTTATCTTCCAAGGGTACCCGCTTACTGATGTACTTGCTCTCGTAACCAAAATTGAGTGGCAAATCCATGTTCTTATAGCTCATAGTCCTGTTCTTCATGTTGATCTTGATGCCTTGGTTGCTTAAGAAATCCACACCTACTATGATCTCATCAACAATATCTGCCACTATAAAATTGTGCAGTACGGTGACATTCCCAATTGGTTGGCAAAAATCCTCAGACTGAACCCTCCTAGAGGGTGCCGACCGGTAATGGATACTACAGTTGTCTGAAGATTGGTACTTTAACACCTCTCTGCAGACCGTGTCCAGCTGAGGTCAGAAATCACAGATATACGTCTTAGCTCTTCAATAGCCCTGGCGTATGGAAATGGTTTTGACTATGGTCATGAGGTAACGGTGACTGGCTTAGGACTTTCTTGGACGACGATTCGGATTAGTTTGCTTTGGGCTGGTAGGTGCGGTATTCTGCCACCTCAGTAGGTTGGGGTGAAACCCAATCGAAATGGCTGGTGTTCTAATATCGCAGCTACCCACGTCCCGTTAAAACCTTGGCAGGCCTCAGGGTACGTTCCAGGCCCGTCGCCATTTAGTTGGTGGTGTAGGTGCGGTTGAGGTGCTCCCGCTTTTGCGCTCGGTCTGGCTCTGAACGCACGCCTCATAAGGGCATGCGTCAACCCTCGCGTGGCCTCCCTGTTCTCATAGATAACCATGAGACCATTAAAGGGCGACTACACAACCGGGTTTGGATAGCGGCCCTGAGCATGGACAACAACAACAACAATAATAACGACAACACCATCAACAACAACACCAGCAACAAGGAAGGAAAGGGTGGAAAGAAGGACGGGGAAAATACGGACAAGGACAAAAGGGACAGGGAACTGACCAGCAGCGAGGCTCGCCCTTGCGGTTCACAGGGGAATAGCCTGGCTGCTGATCGGTTCACGAGTACGGGACAGGGTCGCAGACCTGACAGGGTGCTCTTCGCTCCTAACCGGAGGCAAAGAACCCACCTGGAGGGTATGCGACCAAGTACCACTGTTGGCCTGACTTTTGTTCTATTTTATTAGGCATTGTTGGCTCTGTGCACTTGATAAAGCTAGACCCAGTAAAATCATGTTTAGAAATCCTAGACATACTAACTGGCCCCTGTACTGTAATAAGTTGGATGAATTTCTCGCAAGAGCACCCGTGGCGGGCTCGGATTTATCTGAGACTGCCGCTGATGCTCTGGTGGAGAAATTCACGCATGCTTGTAATAAAGCGTAAGTGGAAAGCGAAAACCACCCTGGTGGACGAAGGAAGTAGGCGACCTTAGGTCTTCCAGTAGGCGCCTATTCAACAAGGCCAGAAAGAGTAAATTACCTTCTGACTGGGAGCTCTACAAGGTCGGGTTGGGTATTTTCAAATCTGAGATTAGGAAGGCCAAACGGGACTCCTGGAAAATTTTCTGCGAAAGCGTGGAGGGTTGCAATGAGTCTGCGAGATTCCGGAAGATTTTCTGCGGGAATCCTGCTCCCTTGGGGTACTTGAAGAATGTAGAGGGCAGCTGGGCAATGAGTAGCGAGGAATCTCTCCAACTTCTCATGGACGCTCACTTCCCTCACGTCCCTGTTTCACAGGACCGCGGCGCCCCATTGTCCACAAATGTGGACGTGGGGGTTCGGCCAGCCATCTCTCTGGACGAAAGCCAACTTGTATGGGCCATTAAATCTATTAAGCCTTACAAGTCACCCGGACCTGATGGCATAACTCCTGTGCAACTGCAGAGATCTCTGGGGATTTCTTGCAGCTGGCTGGCTCCGATCTACACCAACTGTTTGAGGTTGGGCTATATCCCCGCTTCCTGGAATATGGTCAAGGTTACATTTATTCCAAAGGCGGGGAGGGGGAAACCAAGGACGTCAGGCCAATCAGTCTTTCTTCGTTTCTTTTGAAAACGCTGAAGCGCCTGATTGGCCTACACATTCGCAGCAGGATTCCTAGGGAGCGTTTTTCGGCATCGCAACATGCTTACTGCAAAGGTAGATCAACTGAAACGGCGCTTCACTCCGTTGTAAAACTAATAGAAGGGTCTTTCCAGCACAAAGAGTACGTGCTGGGGGCCTTTCTGGACATCGAAGGAGCGTTCAATAATGTTTTGCCATCTGCCATTGTGAGGGGATTAGCGAGTTTGGGGGTCGAACCGAAGTTGATAGAATTTATCAACAGATTACTATGTGGCAGGATTGTCGTGGCCGAGTGGGAAGGTTCTGGGGCTCAGAGAAGGGTGAGAAGGGGTATGCCGCAAGGTGGTGTTCTTTCTCCACTTCTCTGGGTCATAGTAGTCAATGGACTGCTCCAGGCCCTCGAGCACAGGGGCTGTCAAGTGATAGCCTATGCTGATGATCTAGCAATCCTCGTCAGGGGTAAGTTTCTTAGTACCATAAGGGATGTTCTGCAAGGGTACCTGGGTATTTTGACCGAGTGGTCCGAATCCTGTGGGCTGGCTGTCAACCCGAGTAAAACGGAACTATTTCTGTTTACAAGATGGGTTTGTACTACCCTCCATTGGGGGAGTACCGTTGGTGCTTTCCGAAAGGGTTAAGTACCTAGTGGGTTATTCTGGACAGGAAGCTGTCATGGAAGCCTAATGTAGAGGACAGGGCCAGGAAAGCTACGGTCGCCTTGTATTGTTGCAGAGGGGCCATTGGCAAACGATGGGGTCTCTCTCCAAGGGTGGTATATGTATGTTGTACGAGACGGTGGGAAAACCTATTATGTTTTATGGGGTACTGGTCTGGTGGAGCTCACTGGACACGGCTTCCGTCGCGAAAAAGATGGTCACTGTGCAGCGAATGGCCATGGTTGGGATCAGTGGGGCCATGCGCACCACTCCTACCCTGGCATTGAATGTCATGCTCAATCTGCAACCAGTGGACATTGTAGGAAAATTAGGTGCGGCTCGAGCTGCAATTAGGCTCCGAGACGCTGGATATAAGCTTGTTCAGTATGGTCACTCCAACATACTATCCAGGTTTGAATTCATCCCAAACAGAACAGATTACTATGCGCCAACCTCTACACCCGCGAAGGGTTTTTCGACTTTTATACCCGAAAGGGACGAGTGGTCAGCCGGAGGACCTTTCTCGGAGGAGGGGCAGGTGAACCTGTTTACGGATGGGTCAAAGCTGGATGGATGTGTGTGTGGGGGGGGGGGGGGGTGTTTTCTGTCAGGAGCTTGGGATCAGTAGGAAATTTAGGCTGCCTGACCACTGTAGCCTTTTCCAAGCAGAAATTGCCGCCATCAAGGATGCGGTGGATGCACAGTAAAAAATTAAAGACTACTTTTTTTAAATTTAATACCAAATAGTATTATTTTAATACCCTGAAAAGATTGGAAATTAAATTTGGACTAACGGTTTTAAAATAATACCTAAATAATACTAAATCGCTCTCTTTCTCTCAATTTTGGCAATTAAATTAGTCCAAATGGTCTTAAAATAATACCAAAATAATACTCTTTCTCTCAATTAAACGGAAAATGGTATTAATTTAATACTTTTTGGCGTTGTTATATATAAACACCAAATTGGTATTAAATTTAGACTTTTCTTTTTACTGTGTGCAATGCTGTTTAGCGCATTCGCCGTCAAGGGGTTCAACATCTACTCCGATAGTCAAGCGGCAATTAGGGCGTTGAGCCGAAGCAACGTTCGATCAAGAACGGTTAGCCACTGTCTGGAATCGCTTGCGGTTGCGTCCAACTACTTCAAAATACGAATTATTTGGGTGCCAGGCCATTGTGACATTCCCGGCAATTGCCATGCGGATCACTTGGCCAGGGAGGGCACTCTTGAAATGGAAATGGGTGCCTTCGGAACACTTGGTATTCCCATGCTCAACTGTCCCGCTTTTGCCAGAACTTGGCGCAGGTTTCTCGGGTCGGACGTACTTAGGTCTCCGGGGGACGTATCGAAGATCAATGTGTGCCTTATCCGGAGTTATATTGTCGCTACGCAGCGTTTTGAGAGGTAAATTTGTATATGAGTTAGTGTCACGGTTTAGAATGTGGTATCACAACGGACCATACAAGTGTCCAAGTGAGTGGCCCTCTCAGTTGGGCTGCTACCACCCTACCTAACCTGACATTCCCAATTGCAATTTCACATGTTACTTCGCCTTGGACTTGGATGTCCTCGCAAGTCGCCGTAGTCAGTAAACGCTCCTCTCCGTCCACGAATCCTCCAACAGTAACATTACTCGATTTCCTTCCGATCTGTGAGACAGAGATTATGGGGCATCCAATTGCATTACTGGAATTATTTGAGCCAGATCCAGATCCACAATAACGTGCAATATGGCCAGATTTTCCGCACTTGAAGCTCCATCTTTTTTTCTGTTGCTTCCCGTTCAATGCTTCTAGGATTTTGTCAATTTTCTCGGCCCAGTCTGGCGTCTCCACTTCCACACGGTGAGCTCTGTACGTTGGTGTACTCAAAAACGAGGCTGTTTCTTGTGTTAGAGCATGTGATACCGTCCCCGCAAATGAAATCTTTGGATTGGCATATGTGGCTCGCTTTGTCTCCACATCACGTATTCCATTTATGAAGCTTTGGATTTTTACCCTTTCGATGTATTCCACGGTTACGTCTGCGTTTGCCAGATGGACTAACCACTCGATATCCCACGCAAACTCCTCATTAGTCAATGTCTCATTAGTCTTCTGGAAGCGATTCTGTAGCTCTATTTGATGGATCTGCCTCCTATGCTCGCTACCGTAACTTCTTTCAACGGCTCCCATCCACGCTTCATATTTGTTTCTTTCAGCGTCCGGAATAGTCTGTAAGATTTCGGCTGCAGCTCCTTTCAAAGCGACTTTGTCCTCAGCGCCCCAGTTGTTCACAGCTGCTGTTTTCTAAAATTGTAGCTTAAATACCTGGAAAGAAACAGAACCGTCAAATGATGGGGTTTTTGCCTTGGGTGCGCTTGTTGAAACACTTGGACGATTCAGCTGCAACTCCTGGATACGACTTCTTAACGCATCCACCTCGGCTTCGACTTTCTCCTCAAGCTGCATTAGTTTCTCGTCCATGCGCGCCTCTAGTTTTGAGGACATACGTGCTTCCTGCTCCTCCAGCTGTGTAGACAACTGCAATATTTGAGACGCAGTGTATGCTTTCTGCTCTTCAAACTGAGATGTCGTGTGCGTCTTCGTTTCTTCCCACTGAGAAGCCAAGCGTGTCTCTTGTTCTGTTCTCTGTTCCTCCAACTTTGATGCCATGCGTGTCTCTTATTGTTCCAACTGAGATGCCATGTTTGAAGTTATGTTGTTTGACATCTGAGCCAAGGCAGCCAATAAAGAGTTTGTAACCTCATTTGCCACTGAATCCGGATAGTCCTTTTGCTCTTCTAATTTCGTCGCTCCCTCTTCCGAAAGCTGATAAACATGATCGTCAACGTTGATTCCCTCTGCTTTCATAGCCTCTCGCAACCGTGATTGTAGCTCTGCTTTATTGCCCGTTGTTGCCAATCCACGTCGTTCCAACTCATTTTTGAGCTGCTGGATCTTCAACTCATTCAACTTTGCCATGTCCTTGTTATCCTTGCAATGTCCTTGTTACCTTTACAATGTCCTTGTTATCCTTTCAATATCCTTGCAATGTCCTTGTTATCCTGTATATATTTAACAATACCGCTTCTGACACCAATTGTGACGAATTCGATGATTCCTCGATTACTTTCCTAGAGTTCGATCAATGTACGTCAAACAACAACCCGTGCACATTTGACATTGATACACGGAGGGAAATCTATGAATGGAACATCCATAATTATTGATATCACATTAAATAAAAATTGATAATTCTGTCCCATCATTGAATAAGGATGTTTCATCAATGCTTTTTTGATAAAGCACTATTGAAACGGTATCCATATAAACTATTGATAAATTCTAAATAGTTTAAAAAAACAAAATTTTATATAATTTAACATCTGGTTTCAGTAAGATTCGAACCCTGCTCCTCTGAATTAAAAAAAAAACGCTCCAACAAGTTGTAATATTGTTAGAAAATCCATAGTAAAAATTGTTGAACTATTATGATAATGCGTCCCAGAAAAATTTACATTTCGCCAATATATATTAATGCGCTGTATCTACCATTATTGCTATGCAGTAAATATGGATATGGATATACCGACAATAGAAATTCATATCACGACCATAATATTGACGTGCCGTTCAAATATTTTAGCATTCTATCCATAAATATAGAAAATAGTACATAATTTCGAAATGGTTGACATGTCATTTTACTTTTTATTGGGACCAAATAATATTTGATAACTCGCTCATTCTGAATGAATATTGCATCAAACTCGTCGCTATCAATAGCGATGTTGTCACAACATTCAATGCATTTCTCTCAGTTTACCTAATTTTGCGTCCCTGAATTTCCTTCATTCTAATGTTATACATTCTTCCATTCTAGTGTCATTCATGGAAAAAAAAATCCACCCTTTGAATGCAACTCTGATCGTCTGACATCCAGACAACCTTTCTAAATTTTTGACAGGCGGACAAGAGAATGAAGGAATGAGCGAGGATTTTTCACTTGTATACAACTAGAATTTTCTGGCTGAATTCATACTAGTCAAGAAATATCCATTTCATACTAGTATACAACTAGTTTTTTCTGGCTGAATTCATACTAGTCAGGAAATATCCATTTCATACTAGTATACAACTAGTTTTTTCTGGCTGAATTCATATTAGTCAGGAAATATCCATTTCATACTAGTGCACAACCAGAATTTTCTGGCTGAACTAATACAAGTAAGGAAATATTCATTCTATACTAGTATACAACTATATTTTTCTGGATGAAATCATACTAGATAAAAAATACAAAATTCATTTGCTTCGTTTGCTTCTTTTTTCTCTTATAATTTACAGATGCTTTTTCGTGATAGGGCAAATACAAATAGTCGCTGCTTTCTTAAGAATAAACATGAAAATAAAGGCAACTGATAAAATAAAGGGTAAGTTAGGAAAATTCTGGTTGAAATCATACTAGTCCAGGTTCAATGCTTTTTGGACTAGTATATCGACTAGTTCATGTTATGGAAATCATACTAGTCCAGGGTGAATTAGTATGGGACTGTTATTTTCATATATTTAATACTCCTATATTGGCAGTAAAAGCTAGTACCGTTCGAAAACATCACAGTACAGATATATTAGTTTTGAGCGAGGCAGACATATATTTTTGTTTACAAAAATAATTCAAAAATTCATGAGCGTTTCAAAAAGAAAAAATACTAACGCGACATAAATTAAAATTTAATTTTTTATAAATTTTAAAAGTAAAAAAGGAACTATAAAAAGTGTCTGGGTCACAGAGCCTAGCTCGCTGTGAACCTAGCTTATTATAACAGAATGTTTCCAGTTGTCTGTTGATCCGTTATGCCATTATGGAGATAGTAGCGAACATTCCAATATATAAAAATAGCTCCCTGAAAGTTATTAGCTAAACACACAGTTAAAGGCCCCGTTAGGGTCCAGTCAGTCTTTACGTATACTTAACTTAAGGCCAACCTGGAATACGAGAATCTGCATATATTGTTATTTAAAACGTAAACTTACGAAAGAAAGTATGGGTGTTTCCCAGCGTAAATTAAAATTTTGTATGGAAAACAACGTAACGTCCGCGACGCCAGGAAATGCCTATATTGGAAACATTTGGTTAAGTTAGGTTAAGTATACTGATTGGACTCTAAGATGATAAATATAGATACCTTACCATTATAGTTGTGACAAGAAGCCTCAACATATTTTCAAAAAAAAATTTAGTTTGGTTTCAATACATTTGGGCCCCTATCAATGAAATCCGCTACTGTATTGCTTTGACAATTTTTTCAATTTTTTCATTTATGAATATACACGTACAATACATTGACAAAAACGGTACTAGCTTGCCTCGAATTGATTTCGAAATTATTACACATTGAGAAGATACGTTGCTGCCAATATAGAAGTATTAAATATATGGGTATTTTACAACTAGTATAATTCTAGTATATCATGACTAGTAGGCGGCTGGTATGTTCTGGTCGAAATCTGGCAATTGACATTTCGTAGGACATCAACACGTAAAAAATACCAGTCGCTAATATAAATATAAAAGACAAAACACTGACTAGTTTGGCCCGGTGCACCAACTAGTTGTAAAGTAGTTTGCAACTAGTTGCTTTCGCTGCAGGGTGGCTTTAATTCCTCAATATTTCAATTTTGAACCATTGTGCGATAACTGCTTTTTCACTAACACAATCTTAGTTACAATTTTGCCTGGACCTGATTTAGAGGTTATGCTGAACTTACTTCCGTTGGCCCTGAGAGACCAATCTGTGCACAAAGTCAAAGGTACCTAATAAAATAGAACAACAATTATAAGATATCTGTATAGTTTTTCTGCAAGAAGATGTGCTTCTTATTATTGTAGAGACAGTCTTTTTAATGTTATTAAGAAGATTTTCTTTTTAATATTTTAAATGAAAAATAAAATGATATCGCCCTTACCGAGAATCGAACTTACAATTTTCGGAATGATAAACCCAGCTGTTAACCATTAGGCCATCGCTCACTTTTGATTGCCAGCGTCTAATTACTGATATGTGTATAGTTGTTAATGTTTTCAAAGGAAAATCAAATACATAAAAGATTTTCTTTTTAACATTTCTAATTAGGAAAAAAAGAGAGAGAATCGAACTTACAATTTTTGGAATGCTAACCATCCGGCCATCGTGTACTAATGGTTGCCAGCGTCTAACTACACCTTTGTACTAAATGTATAGTTTTTTTTAATAAGAAATTCTTCTTAAAACCATAGAGATTTCCCTATAGTTTTTTCTTCGTTTCCATCGTTGTGACTACCACTTTGCCCAAAAACTGATCATGAAGACAATCTTATTCATTTTATTAGGCATTTTTGGCGTGTGTGTGAATTTAGTTCCCAGATTTTCGGACGATTGTCGTGCTAGGTGCCTGGGACTGATTTAGATTTAATGCAGTTATTACCTCGAACGATACCAGACTTGGGTATGGTATATTGAAGATAGCGGTGAGATTACAAAGCTCTGAGCAGACCAAAGGTATCCAATTAACATTGCTTAGTATAGTTTTTGAAAAGTTTCATCGGCAGAGTAATGCCAGAAAGACATTGAGATCCACATAGGAAGTACCCAGGTCAGCTTGACTCCGTAAGAACCCAAACAGAATGACAATTATATGTAATCCTCCATTTCAGACTGCTGGAAGTACATGCTGAACGCAAGCAAATTCCAATGAAAAGCTTCTATCATGTTATTAATAATTAACCCTAGAAAGATAATCTGCGTTAAATTGACGCATGTGCTTTCGAAAAACTGTATTTTCTCTGTAAATAGCGAAAGTGTGTTGCTCTCCGTTTTAGTTATCTCAGTCGTGAAGTAGAACATTCGAATGACATACGCGTTGCGGATGTAAGTGTTGCCAGTTTCGAAATATAACGGCTAGGTGGGTCAAAATGACGCATGATTATCTTTTATGTAACTTTTAAGATTTTTAGCTTTATGGATAATTGGAATAATGGAAATTGCGGATCCCCTCGAAAATGATCAAGACGAACAGCCAGCACCCAAAAAGCGGAAATACTGCTGCTACTGTCCCCCAAACATAAGACGAAAGGCAAGTGCTTCGTGCAGTATATGCAGAAAAGTCATTTGCTGTGAGCATAATGTCGACATGTGTCTAAACTGTATCTGACGGGTTTTTCTAAAATATTCATTCTTAAACTTTAAAATATATCTTCTTTATTTATTCTTTAAATTAATTTGGCCCATGCAAGGCAGAGAATGAGGAAGTTGAATTGCTTTTGTTTTTTTTTCGCAAGAAATGAATTATAAAATTTTCAATTGTTGTTATTTGACTTTTATATGTATGTTAGAATATATTCCATAACATTTTGCTCCAATTTAATGAGTAAGTATTATAATATACCCAATTCTAACTCGTGCGTCAATTTTACGCATGATTATCTTTTACGTATGTCAAAATATGATTATCTTTCTAGGGTTAACAATAACAATTTGACATCAAATTTACGATTCGGAATTAGTGAATTATGCCCATCACTGACTGATTATTTATAAATATTTTGATGATTTGACATTGACTGGTTGTAAATAAATATTTTGATGACGTTATTTTGACATTTTTGGGTCGCCAGACCCACTTTATGTCGCACCCAATTTGCAGGACACATGTATATATTGTTTACGACATTTGCATTTAATAAAATGAAAATAAAACTGCTATTAACAAAAAATTGCATGCACCAAATTAATATGTTTTACGACCCCTACCGCTCAGGTGTCGCACTTTCCAGAACAAAAAAAATTTTTTTTGGGATCGCCTTCAAAATATCTTTAATCCTAGGGGTGGACTGGAAAAACTTTTTTTGTCCATCCACCCTACTGGCTACTGCGAAATACATATAACACCTTACAATTGTTAAGAACATCTTTCCAATAGCGATTGAATCTCTGCTTTAAAAAGATAGCCAGGGTAAGCCAGAAGGTTTTGAAATCCTCAGAAACATCTACTCCGATAGTCAAGCGGCAATTAGGGCGTTGAGCCGAAGCAACGTTCGATCAAGAACGGTTAGCGACTGTCTGGAATCGCTTGCGGTTGCGTCCAACTACTTCAAAATACGAATTATTTGGGTGCCAGGCCATTGTGACATTCCCGGCAATTGCCATGCGGATCACTTGGCCAGGGAGGGCACTCTTGAAATGGAAATGGGTGCCTTCGGAACACTTGGTATTCCCATGCTCAACTGTCCCGCTTTTGCCAGGACTTGGCGCAGGTTTCTCGGGTCGGACGTACTTAGGTCTCCGGGGGACGTATCGAAGATCAATGTGTGCCTTATCCGGAGTTATATTGTCGCTACGCAGCGTTTTGAGAGGTAAATTTGTATATGAGTTAGTGTCACGGTTTAGAATGTGGTATCACAACGGACCATACAAGTGTCCAAGTGAGTGGCCCTCTCAGTTGGGCTGCTACCACCCTACCTAACCTGACATTCCCAATTGCAATTTCACATGTTACTTCGCCTTGGACTTGGATGTCCTCGCCAGTCGCCGTAGTCAGTAAACGCTCCTCTCCGTCCACGAATCCTCCAACAGTAACATTACTCGATTTCCTTCCGATCTGTGAGACAGAGATTATGGGGCATCCAATTGCATTACTGGAATTATTTGAGCCAGATCCAGATCCACAATAACGTGCAATATGGCCAGATTTTCCGCACTTGAAGCCCCATCTTTTTTTCTGTTGCTTCCCGTTCAATGCTTCTAGGATTTTGTCAATTTTCTCGGCCCAGTCTGGCGTCTCCACTTCCACACGGTGAGCTCTGTACGTTGGTGTACTCAAAAACGAGGCTGTTTCTTGTGTTAGAGCATGTGATACCGTCCCCGCAAATGAAATCTTTGGATTGGCATATGTGGCTCGCTTTGTCTCCACATCACGTATTCCATTTATGAAGCTTTGGATTTTTACCCTTTCGATGTATTCCACGGTTACGTCTGCGTTTGCCAGATGGACTAACCACTCGATATCCCACGCAAACTCCTCATTAGTCAATGTCTCATTAGTCTTCTGGAAGCGATTCTGTAGCTCTATTTGATGTATCTGCCTCCTATGCTCGCTACCGTAACTTCTTTCAACGGCTCCCATCCACGCTTCATATTTGTTTCTTTCAGCGTCCGGAATAGTCTGTAAGATTTCGGCTGCAGCTCCTTTCAAAGCGACTTTGTCCTCAGCGCCCCAGTTGTTCACAGCTGCTGTTTTCTAAAATTGTAGCTTAAATACCTGGAAAGAAACAGAACCGTCAAATGATGGGGTTTTTGCCTTGGGTGCGCTTGTTGAAACACTTGGACGATTCAGCTGCAACTCCTGGATACGACTTCTTAACGCATCCACCTCGGCTTCGACTTTCTCCTCAAGCTGCATTAGTTTCTCGTCCATGCGCGCCTCTAGTTTTGAGGACATACGTGCTTCCTGCTCCTCCAGCTGTGTAGACAACTGCAATATTTGAGACGCAGTGTATGCTTTCTGCTCTTCAAACTGAGATGTCGTGTGCGTCTTCGTTTCTTCCCACTGAGAAGCCAAGCGTGTCTCTTGTTCTGTTCTCTGTTCCTCCAACTTTGATGCCATGCGTGTCTCTTATTGTTCCAACTGAGATGCCATGTTTGAAGTTATGTTGTTTGACATCTGAGCCAAGGCAGCCAATAAAGAGTTTGTAACCTCATTTGCCACTGAATCCGGATAGTCCTTTTGCTCTTCTAATTTCGTCGCTCCCTCTTCCGAAAGCTGATAAACATGATCGTCAACGTTGATTCCCTCTGCTTTCATAGCCTCTCGCAACCGTGATTGTAGCTCTGCTTTATTGCCCGTTGTTGCCAATCCACGTCGTTCCAACTCATTTTTGAGCTGCTGGATCTTCAACTCATTCAACTTTGCCATGTCCTTGTTATCCTTGCAATGTCCTTGTTACCTTTACAATGTCCTTGTTATCCTTTCAATATCCTTGCAATGTCCTTGTTATCCTGTATATATTTAACAATACCGCTTCTGACACCAATTGTGACGAATTCGATGATTCCTCGATTACTTTCCTAGAGTTCGATCAATGTACGTCAAACAACAACCCGTGCACATTTGACATTGATACACGGAGGGAAATCTATGAATGGAACATCCATAATTATTGATATCACATTAAATAAAAATTGATAATTCTGTCCCATCATTGAATAAGGATGTTTCATCAATGCTTTTTTGATAAAGCACTATTGAAACGGTATCCATATAAACTATTGATAAATTCTAAATAGTTTAAAAAAACAAAATTTTATATAATTTAACATCTGGTTTCAGTAAGATTCGAACCCTGCTCCTCTGGCACGTTAGCCCAGTATTCTACCATTCGGCTACAGCATTTTATAAAATTTTTAGAAAAATGTTCAATCATAAGAAATTCAAAAAATTTTGAATTAAAAAAAAAACGCTCCAACAAGTTGTAATATTGTTAGAAAATCCATAGTAAACATTGTTGAACTATTATGATAATGCGTCCCAGAAAAATTTACATTCCGCCAATATATATTAATGCGCTGTATCTACCATTATTGCTATGCAGTAAATATGGATATGGATATACCGACAATAGAAATTCATATCACGACCATAATATTGACGTGCCGTTCAAATATTTTAGCATTCTATCCATAAATATAGAAAATAGTACATAATTTCGAAATGGTTGACATGTCATTTTACTTTTTATTGGGACCAAATAATATTTGATAACTCGCTCATTCTGAATGAATATTGCATCAAACTCGTCGCTATCAATAGCGATGTTGTCACAACATTCAATGCATTTCTCTCAGTTTACCTAATTTTGCGTCCCTGAATTTCCTTCATTCTAATGTTATACATTCTTCCATTCTAGTGTCATTCATGGAAAAAAAAATCCACCCTTTAAATGCAACTCTGATCGTCTGACATCCAGACAACCTTTCTAAATTTTTGACAGGCGGACAAGAGAATGAAGGAATGAGCGAGGATTTTTCACTTGTATACAACTAGAATTTTCTGGCTGAATTCATACTAGTCAAGAAATATCCATTTCATACTAGTATACAACTAGTTTTTTCTGGCTGAATTCATACTAGTCAGGAAATATCCATTTCATACTAGTATACAACTAGTTTTTTCTGGCTGAATTCATATTAGTCAGGAAATATCCATTTCATACTAGTGCACAACCAGAATTTTCTGGCTGAACTAATACAAGTAAGGAAATATTCATTCTATACTAGTATACAACTATATTTTTCTGGATGAAATCATACTAGATAAAAAATACAAAATTCATTTGCTTCGTTTGCTTCTTTTTTCTCTTATAATTTACAGATGCTTTTTCGTGATAGGGCAAATACAAATAGTCGCTGCTTTCTTAAGAATAAACATGAAAATAAAGGCAACTGATAAAATAAAGGGTAAGTTAGGAAAATTCTGGTTGAAATCATACTAGTCCAGGTTCAATGCTTTTTGGACTAGTATATCGACTAGTTCATGTTATGGAAATCATACTAGTCCAGGGTGAATTAGTATGGGACTGTTATTTTCATATATTTAATACTCCTATATTGGCAGTAAAAGCTAGTACCGTTCGAAAACATCACAGTACAGATATATTAGTTTTGAGCGAGGCAGACATATATTTTTGTTTACAAAAATAATTCAAAAATTCATGAGCGTTTCAAAAAGAAAAAATACTAACGCGACATAAATTAAAATTTAATTTTTTATAAATTTTAAAAGTAAAAAAGGAACTATAAAAAGTGTCTGGGTCACAGAGCCTAGCTCGCTGTGAACCTAGCTTATTATAACAGAATGTTTCCAGTTGTCTGTTGATCCGTTATGCCATTATGGAGATAGTAGCGAACATTCCAATATATAAAAATAGCTCCCTGCAACTCGAGTACTTTTTATTTATGTACTGTATATAGTGAAAATCAACAAGATCGGGCAAATGTAACATATAGCCCCCATACAACCGATTATTCAGATATAAGGTTTTTTGACCAAAACTTCTGCAATTAAAAAGTTAGGTACGTAAAATTTTGCAACTCGAGTACTTTCTATTTATGTAGTGTATGGAGTGAAAATCAACAAGATCGGGCAAATGTAACATATAGCCCTCATACAACCGATTGTTCAGATATAAGGTTTTTTGGCCAAAACTTCCGCAATTAAAAAGTTAGAAACGTAAAATTTTGCAACTCGAGTAATTTTTATTTCTGTAGTGTATATAGTGAAAATCAACAAGATTGGGCAAATGTAACATATAGCCCCCATACAACCGATTGTTCAGATATAAGGATTTTTGGCCAAAACTTCTGCAATTAAAAAGTTAGGAACATACAATTTTGCAACTTGAGTACGTTCTATTTATGTTGTGTGTAGAGTGAAAATCGATAAGATCGAGTCATTATGACATATGTATACCTCCCATACAATCGATTGTTCCGGTATAAGAAATTTGGGCCATAACTACCGCCAATTAAAAAGTTAGGAACGTAAAATATTGCTCCTTTAGTACTTTCTACATATGTTATGTGTATAGTGTAAGTCAGTACAATTGAACACGTATAATATATAGCCTCCATACAATCGATTGTTCCGATAACTCGGATCTTATTATTTTGTAAATTTTTTTAAATTATAACAAAGATGTGTAATGTGTATAGTAAATATAGTTCAATTGAAACAGGCTGTACTGGGGATCGAACAGTGAAAATCGTGACGCTTATTCATGAAAGGTATATAGCCTTCGGCACAGCCGAAGACAGCTTTCCTTACTTGTTTATGTTCTGCGGCAATTCTACACTTTGCGTTAACGAGCCGAATCACCAACGTGCCAATTTCTTCTGCAGCTAAATGCAAATTCTTTTTTGTTGATGCAGCAACGTTGGTTTGTTGTTGAGTTATTTGCATTCATTAGTCAGCAGCGTTTTCTTTTTACCACTTTGGTTGCTCCCACTTCTGGTGTGTACACTGAACCAAAAGCGTACATGTTTTTTACGAACAAAGTTTCATAGAAGTTTACGCTGGTTTTTCTTAAAATATAAGAAAAAATGCATGGAATATAAGAAAATTTTCTTACAATTTATGAATGAATTCATGCTTTCTGTGGATTTGTTTACATATTTTACGAAAAAGTACTTATATTCTAGGAAATGTTCTTAAATTTCAACGAAAAAGTTCTTTGGAGAGGTTTTAACGAACAATTCTTAAAATCTATGTACTTTTTCATTGGATACATGCACTTTTTTGGTTCAGTGTATGGGTTTTTTGGCTTAGTTTGGGCTGTTGGCTTAGTTGCGAGTTTTAAGCAAATGATAAATACAAGGATATGTGAGATTGGTGTCTTACAACTCATTTTTTAATTTTTTATTTCTTTTATTTTTTTGTTTTATTTTATATAACTTCATTTCATTGAATTTTTTTTACTTTAATTAAATTTTTTTTCTTATTACTATTATTTATGTGGTATTTGTTTGATATTTCAGATAAATATTTAATTAAAAGATTTTATTAGATTGTAAGTTACAAAAAGGAAATGGATATTTAAATTGAATTTAATAAAAAGTGACAATCTTCAAATAAAATTAATATCAACCGTCTCGCGCACGTCTTAAACTTCAACCCAACGATTTCTCTCTCCTCATATTTTAAGTTGTCTGTTGATTTGACGTATTTCAATATGATGTTGCGATCACGTTAATAAACTGAGGTGATACCAACCCCACATTCGGCCATCCTGTTAAACATTCGTCTCGAATGTATCTTCGGTGCAATTATCTTCGACATTGGGCCATGGTTTCATAAACTCGGCGCAAGTTGTTGTGTTTATTGGACCATTGCTGTTGCCAATTTTTCGTACGTCATATGAATTGTTGTGTTTGACCTTAATAATTTCATAGGGCCCCAAAATCTTTGGCTTTAGTTTAAGGTTGCTATCAAACTGCGTTCGCTTTATGGCTACAAGATCGCCAATCTTGTACTGTCTTGCTGCTTTTCGTCGTAAATTATAACTTTTCTTGTTCTCGCTTTGAATTTTCGCAATACCAGCTTTAGCTTTTGCTCGCAATTCAGTTCGATCATCGTTAAACGCAGCTAGAAGTTCTTTGTTGATATGATCCCGTAGCTGGAAGTCTTCTCTATTTCGCATTTTTGTTCCCAAAAGCAGTTCAAAAGGAGTCGTATCGATGCTTCTACAGAACGTTGAATTTATTGCTTGTTGTACCTTGCTAACATGTTTGTACCATTTGGATGGATCATCGACGCTAAGCTTAGAGAGTACTGAAATTATAACGGAATTCAATCTCTCTACCTGTCCATTTACTCGTGGCAAACCTGTTGTCGTTTTTACAAGTTTGATACCTTCGTCGTTGCAGTAGTTTACAAAATCTATGGATGTGAACGCAGACCCCCTATCTGATATAATATATACTGGATTACCAAACGCAGTACTTTGGTTGGTTAGTCTTGCAATTACCTCATTCACCGTCGTAGATTTTGTTGGATAAAGCCAGAAATACTTCGTAAATGAATCGATAACGGACAAAATATGCTTGTAGTCTTTGTGTGTCGACTCTAAAGGACCTTAAAAGTCAATGTGGTAGATATAGAGTGGTACATCTTCCTTTTGAAGTGGATGCAGGAAACCTTCCTGCTTGCCTCTTTTCCGATTAATCGTTATGCATGGAATACAACACTCTATATAGTCGTTAATTTTTTTCTCTAAACGTGGTATGTAATATTTTTTACATATCAACTCTTTCGTCTTCTTTGCCGCGAAATGACCTGTGTCATGTGCATTACTGATGATTTGCCTTTGCATCGATGAGGGAATCGCCAGTAACTCGTCGTCGTTAACTAGTTTGTACAAAATACCAGCCTTGATAAAATAGTCGTCGTATGGTTTTTCGCTATTACCTTTGATTTCTTTAATTGCCTTTAACTTTTCGTCGTGATCTTGTGCTTGCTTAATACCAACGCAAACGCTTTCATCGGTTATCATCATTACTGGATATCTACTGAGAGCGTCGACATGCTTCATGCGCGTCCCAGTTCGGTGCTCGATCGTATAGTTGTACTCTTGCAAAAATAGGACCCACCGTCGTACACATATTCTGCTTTTCTAGTGTTTTTGTAAAGGCATTACAATCGGTAACTAATTTAAATGGTATGCCTAACAAATAAACGCGAAATTTTGTCAGGGCTTCTATCACCGCAAGTATCTCTAGTTCATAGCTTGAGTACTTTCGCTGTGCATCCGTTGTCTTCTTGCTCATAAAATACAACGGGTGGAGCTGATCGTCGTCTGGCGATTTTTGCAGTAAGACTGCACCAAAACCATCTATGGATGCGTCTGTATGTACCTCAGTGTTTCGCGATGGATTATAAATACTCAATACCGGATTTTCTGTTAATAGCTTTTTCAAATGACTGATCGCGCCATCTTCCTCTTCGCCCATTTTAAACTTTACACCGTTTTTGCTTAAGTTCGACAATGGTCTAGCAATCAATGCATAGTTCGGAATAAACTTTCTAAAGTACCCTGTCAATCCCAAGAAACTTTGCAATTGCTTTAGCGTTTGTGGTGCTTTAAATTTAACAACTGCCTCAATTTTTTCTGGTGAAGGGTGAAGTTTTTGGTCCTCAATAATATGACCAAGAAACTGTACCCGCGTCTTCAAAAAACTACATTTCTTCATATTAAGCTCTAAACCGTATTCTTTGCATGTTTTAGATTTTGTAGAGCTTCTTCTTCGCTTCTGGCCGGAATTATGACATCATCAACATAAGGCAAAGCAATTCCCTTACATGAAAGATGTCTAAAAATTGCATTAACATGCCGTTGAAATACGCCTGGTGAGTTTGAAAGCCCGAAAGGTACCCTACGAAATTGATACTGGCCATTTGGCGTAACAAACGACGTATACTTCCGGCTAGACTCAGCAACCGGTACATGAAAGAAGCCATTTTTAAGGTCGATAGTGCTGAACACCTTAGCTTCTTGCAATCTGTCGAGCTGGTCTTCTATAAGTGGCAATGGAAAATGATCTTTTACAATTACCTTGTTAATTCTGCGGAAGTCCACACATAGTCGTGCTGAACCGTCACGTTTCTTCACGAGAACTATAGGACTCGTAAACTCCGAACTGGATTCTTCTATGATGTCTTTCTTTAACCAATCTTCGATTAATTCTTCTACAATATTTAGTTCATTTAATGTCATTCTGCGCGGTCGCGAAAATATAGGAGAGTCTTCTTTTAACACAATACGCATTTCGATATTTGTCGTTTTTGACTTGACGGGTTTATATTCTGACACAAGTTTGCGCACCTCTTCTTTGGCTGCTGCACTCGCGTTATAACCAATGTTAATATCTTCATCTTCGTTAGCCATATCTATATTTAACACCGACACACTTTCGCTTTGATTTAAATGACTGATTTTTCTGATTTTTAAACCCGACGGATTTATCAATATTTCCGCACTAAGGCAAAAAGCCAATTATAATATTAACGTCAAGATAGTCACTGTTCACAACATAAAAACTTAGTTCGAATTTTTCATCATCTACTGTGATTATTTGCTTTAATTGACCTAGCGGCTTGATGTAAGACGTTTTACCAAAACCCGTCAATTGCACTGCACACTCTTTTAATTTTGTTTTATTCAATTTGGCATATACATCGCTACTCATTATATTTGCACTACTGCCAGTGTCAAACAGAGCCAAATAATTACAGCCATCAATATCTACGTTTTTATGCATAATATTTGTTTTAGACTGTGTTTACTTTTTTCACCGGGTCACTTGTTTTCTTCACACAATTTTTTGCGATATGGCCAAACAAAACATTTTCGACCCTTTTCTTTATTTTGACAATTTTTTGATACGTGACCTTTGTCCCCGCAATTAAAACACACCAATTCTTTTGTATTTTTCTTTGCGTTATCTTCACCGCGAATTGGATTGTCAACACTACACTTCTCTTTTTCCATCATTATTTTGTATAGCTTTAGTTTCTCTTTAAACTCACTCATATTTCGCGCACCGTACAAAATTGTTTTGTTTGTTGCTTTTATGTCTATACCGTCGATCACGTATTGCATTAGCGCGTCGTTTTCTATGTATACACGCGACGAAATGTCCTTTAACCGATAAAAGTATTCAAATATGCCCTCGTTTTTGCCTCGTTTGCTCTGAGAGAGCGTTTCGTGTATTTGTTTGCTGTTGACGTTTGACTTGAATTCTTCAAGTAGCGCTGCTTTCAGCGTTTGCCACGAATTCAATCCCCTTTCGCTTGTCACAAACAATTTTGCGATCCCTTTCAAAGCTTTCTTCGCGAATAAAAACTTTTGAAATTCATTCCAACGCATTAGCTCTGCCTGTTCTTCAAATTCTTGCGCCCATATTTCTACGGCGATAGCATTTGTACCATCAAAACTGCGAATACTTTCTTCTACGTCTCTAAAACTTATTGCAAAGCGCGGCGTTGTCATTCTGTCAGCTTCATCGAACAACGTCCTGCTGCTGCTTCCGGCGTCGTTACCATCGTTACACCTGTCGTCTATACCAATGCTGCCGCTGACTCTGCCTTGCGCTGTTTTCTTCTGCGCTTGCGTCATTGGTGTTGGAATCTGCTGCTCTGTAGCTGTGTGGTTCGCACTTCGTACGTCTAAATACTCGTCGTTGTCGGTGTCGTCATCCGACTCATCGTTTGCATCATCGTTTTCGTGCTCCTCACATGCCAGCAACTTTCCTTTTTGCAAATTCTGAAATACACGCAAAGTCAACTGCTCGCCTTGGTGATTTATGCCCAGAACATTGCAAATAGATACCAAGTCTGCTTGCGTTAAATTATCTTCTACGTATTTGATCTTTTGGATATATTCCTCGCTGTGCTCGTCAAAATCAAAACCCGCAAACTCACGAAGCCGGCGTCGATTGTTTCTGTCGCCGTCAACGCCGAAAACAAATTTATGTAAAGCTACAATGCTCGGTTTGTTCGACATTCGTAATTTTGCACTTATTTTCTCGTTTAAACACGCCATTTCACTTTTTTCAATAGGACGAGCCCCCAAAATGTGGTATTTGTTTGATATTTCAGATAAATATTTAATTAAAAGATTTTACTAGATTGTAAGTTACAAAAAGGAAATGGATATTTAAATTGAATTTAATAAAAAGTGACAATCTTCAAATAAAATTAATATCAACCGTCTCGCGCACGTCTTAAACTTCAACCCAACGATTTCTCTCTCCTCATATTTTAAGTTGTCTGTTGATTTGACGTATTTCAATATGATGTTGCGATCACGTTAATAAACTGAGGTGATACCAACCCCACATTTATTTTGATTTTATTGGTTTTTATTTAATTTTTGAAGTTAACTTCTTAGGCGGCGATATGAAGTTTTGATTGAGAGTAAAATTTGAGAAATTGGATGACGATGAAACGGAAGCTATGGCACGGGAATAGAAATTGTAGCCGACTTTCAGGCGTATGTTGTTTTCTTATATCTCGGGAACCGCTCAACCGATTTGGATAAAATTTGGCATTATAGATATTATGATTCATTCTAAGATTATATGCGTGGGTGTTGCCACTTGGGGTGGTTAACAGGGTTGCCACCTATCTCAATTTTTTTTTAATACTGAGCAAGATATGCCAATATGGGTATCAAACGAAAGGTATTTTCGACCGTATTCCAAATATGTAAATCTCAAGCAGGGTTGCCACCTAGGGTTGCCACCTAACCGCATTTTAATTATTTTTATTAGATAATATCTCGTGAAACGCGTGACCGATGTGGATAAAATTTGGCGTACGGTTCACAGGGTTGCCAAATGTCTAAATTTTTTTTAAATATTGAGCAAGATATGCCAATATGGGTATCAAATGAAAGCTATTTTCGACCGTATTCCAGATATGTAAATCTCAAGCAGGGTTGCCACCTAGGGTTGCCACCTAACGGCATTTGAATTATTTTTTATTAATATCTCGGGAAACGCGTGACCGATGTGGATAAAATTTGGCGTTCGGTTCACAGGGTTGCCAAATGTCTAAATTTTTTTTAAATATTGAGCAAGATATGCCAATATGGGTATCAAATGAAAGGTATTTTCGACCGTACTCCAAATATGGAAATCTCAAGCAGGGTTGCCACCTAACCGCATTTTATTTACTTTTCTCTATATCTCGGGAACCGCTCGACCGATTTGGACAAAGTTTGACATTATAGATAGTATGATTCATTCTAAGATTATACGCGTGCGTGTGACCACTTGGGGCGGTTCACAGGGTTGCCGCCTATCTCAATTTTTTTTTAAATATTGAGCAGAATATGCCAATATGGATATCAAATGAAAGGTATTTTCGACCGTATTCCAAATATGTAAATCTCAAGATGGGTTGCCACCTAACCGCATTTTGTTTATTTTTCTCTATATCTCGGGAACCGCTCGACCGATTTGGATATAGTTTCGCATTCTAGATAGTATGATTCTTTCTAAGATTATATGCGTGGGTGTTTCCATTTGAGGCTGTTCACAGGGTTGCCACCTATCTCAATTTTTTTTAAATATTGAGCAATATATGCCAATATGGTTCTCAAATGAAAGCTATTTTTGGTCGCATTTCAAATATGACAATTTCTAGCAGGGTTGCCCCAAACCGTATTTTATTTATTTTTCCTTATATCTCGGGAACCGCGTTGCCGTTTTGTACACGGCTAAAAAAATGAACATAAATTTTAAACCCGTATAAAGTTTAATCAATTTTTCAAACCTTTTTGTACAATATTTCAAACCGTCCAAATACCTACAAAGATTTTCAATTTCTTTTGGTTTCGATTTAAAATCTAAATGAAAAAGCAGTCTAAATTTTTTATTTTTGTTTTGTTTGAATATAATTGAATTTTGCCCACAAGATTTTCATGTGCGTCATAGCTCAGCGGCAGAGCAGTCGGCTGTGACTCCTGAGCGTTTTCGTTTGAATCCTACCAGCTGCCACATTTTTTTAGTTTTATTTTATTCTTAAAACTTTTCGGTCTAAAATGTAAACTTTTGTGTTTGAACATTCAAATTTATTTTTGAAAGCTTATTCAAGATTGAATTTTGCCAACAACATTTATGTGTGTGATGTAGCTCAGTGGTAGAGCAGACGGGCATGATGCGGGGAGTCTTGGTTCGAATTCCCGCCAACGGACAAAAAATTTATTTTATCTTTAAAAAATTGTTAAAACATTTCTTGTTTATAATTGAAACCCGATTCATTTAGCCAATTTTCATGAAAACTGGTCTATATTGAATTTGAATCCAAATTTGGTTTGGTCATATATGTAGTCCAAAAAAGTTTAAAATTTAGGTTCAAATTTTTAGCTGTGTATTAAATTTGGCATTATTAGTAGTATGATTCATTCTAAGACTATATACATGGCGGTTGCCACTTGGGGCGTACAAAATTTAAAGGAAAACGCACCTATCTAAGCTGGAGTTAAACGGTGGGCGGCGAGCAGTTTATTATTATTGTTGTTGCTATATTATATGGTTGAGGGAGTTGGCCGGGGTTGCCGGTTCGAGTCCCACCTCAACCAAAGTCTTTTTAATTTTATTAATTTTATTATTTTTATATTCCATCAAGTCTAGTGGACTGTGTTTTGGCATTGACACTCTGTATGTATTAATTGGGGCGAGCACTTTGGCTCTGAGAATGCATCGTTGGCTATTCTCACTTCCTTAGAAAACCCCTCAAAATTGTTGGTGGTGAGCACTTGGGCTCTGAGGCATTGGCGGCTATTGGCTTACCCCATTTTGCTTGTGAAAAACCACGTTTTGTGACTGCGACTATAAGCTATGTATTCCGAATATTCCATAAATTATCTGCGAATTACAATAATATGTAATACAGATGAAATAAACGAAACCATGTTTTGTCGCTTAAACATACTCCCCGCCCTAGACGGCTTAGTCGTCTAGTAAAGAGCCATAGGTTGCTGGTTTGATCCGGCTCGAAGGACCATATCTAAGCTGGAGTTAAACGGTGGGCGGCGAGCAGTTTATTATTATTGTTGTTGCTATATTATATGGTTGAGGGAGTTGGCCGGGGTTGCCGGTTCGAGTCCCACCTCAACTAAAGTCTTTTTAATTTTATTAATTTTATTATTTTTATATTCCATCAAGTCTAGTGGACTGTGTTTTGGCATTGACACTCTGTATGTATTAATTGGGGCGAGCACTTTGGCTCTGAGAATGCATCGTTGGCTATTCTTACTTCCTTAGAAAACCCCTCAAAATTGTTGGTGGTGAGCACTTGGGCTCTGAGGCATTGGCGGCTATTGGCTTACCCCATTTTGCTTGTGAAAAACCACGTTTTGTGACTGCGACTATAAGCTATGTATTCCGAATATTCCATAAATTATCTGCGAATTAATTTAATAATTAATAAGATATTTTCGAATGGATCGTTTCCCTTGTCCACTTCCCGGAAGTAAGATATTGTGAATCTAAACCATTCTCGAATACATCTTATTCATATTTCGTTATTTCTGAACTTAAGAAGTTAACATCTTTCACGGGTACTGGTAACACGCGTTTTTTTATTTTCATTATTTTTTGCAGTATGGCTCCCTTTCTAAATATTTTCGCTTCATTGGCGATGGATGGATTCCAGGATGAGGAATAACATGCTTATTTATAATGTCGACGAGTTCGAGTGATTTAGTATATCTGCTGCACGTTGGAACTTCCTTATATTCTTGATACAATTCACCGCTAGTCCAAATTTATTGTGCTTCTTCACTTTCCGTTGCAGTAGAACGCTGATTATCAGCAATCTTGATAGCATCCTTCAGTTTAAAGTGACAACTTGCGCAAATACGGCAACGATGAATGTTGGAGACTGCTCAGATATCAGCGCTGCTTCGTTTAAGGTAATGTTTCGAAGTTGAGAGGAACATTTTCTTGATAGCTTCACATATCTGTATTTATTAGTTGATTCCATATCAATGCCTAGTTTCTTTAAGGTCTGTGTCTAACCGTTGCGTTGTTCTTTATAGTCCATGGGTGCTGTGGAAGGAAATGTCAATCTATGTGTCCGTTAATATGCGCGGTATTGATACGTCCGAATTGTTACCTGACATTGACATACCGATTGTTAGGTAAGTGGAAGGTTAAGGTAGGTAGAAATCTGTGATTTTTGCCGTTTGGTTCATTTTTCGTCATTGTCACGTGTTTGGTTGCTGTACCTGCTGGCTTGTGCTGTTTTTTATAAATTAGGTTAGGTTCAAGTTTGAAAGGCCCGTTGTGATACCACCAACACAAGGAAAGTCAGTCCCGGGACCCGGCCATATGGAAAATCCCTGAGTTGTTGGGATTTTCCACATAGCAGAATCCCGGGACTGACACTCCTAAACCGACACCGTTACTCCTCCTCGAACCACTTAGATGACTTTTTGAAGGCCATCAAGTCCTTTATGTCCAGTTCCGCGATCTGGCTTGGGCTATCCAGGAAGGGAACTCCCAAAAAGCGCGTTCTCGCGCCGCTTGAAGCCGGGCAGTTGCAGATGAGGTGCTTCACCGTCTCCTCTTCCTCATAATCTTTGCAGCTCCTACAGTATCGTCGGTAGGGCACACCTAGCCTTTCTGCGTGCCTACCAATAAGGCAGTGCCCATTTAGAACACCTATTAATATGGAAATTTCTCTCCTTCTTAGGGCGTGAATGCCTCTAGATCTTTTATGCTCCCATTTTGGCCAGGTTTGTTTGGATGTCCGGCGCCCTGGGAATTGTTGCCACCTTTCGTTGGCTTGACGGAGTGTGTACTCCTTCAGCATTAGCTTGCATGTGGCAAACGGCATACCTAAGCGCTCTTTATCCCGAAGAACCTGCTTGGTCGTACCCTGCCCGGCAAGTTCGTCTGCCTTCCAGTTTCCCTCAATGTCTCTATGTCCCGGGACCCATGTGAGGTTCACGCGGTTCTGTTGGGCCATCTCTTAAAGAGATCGACGACAGCTGAGCGTCAGTTCAGAGTTGAACGAATAAGAGCCAAGCGCTTTTATGGCCGCCTGGCTGTCGCTGAAAATAACGATGTCCTCGCTGATAGCGCGTTTACTCATCCAAATCGCGGCATCCAAGATTGCTGAGACTTCAGCCTGGAAGACGCTGCAGTGATCAGGTAGTTTGAAGGAGAGCTCAAGTTCCAGATCCCTTGAATAAACGCCTCCTCCAACTCTGCCGTCTTGCTTGGAACCGTCAGTGTAAACAGAATGGTTCGTCAATAAAACGGAAATTGAATTTCCCGAAGATATAATGTGGCTCCTCTCACTCGGCAAAAAATTTACAATACCAACAACAAGAACAAATTTCTCACCGATTCATTTGATAGCAGAGGTAGAACAAGTAATACAATCACTGGAAAACGAAAAGGACAAGGATATGGCTAGAAACAAATTAAGCAACAGGATTCTACAATTTAAGAGAAATATTAAGCATAACGCGGCGCAAAAGTTTATAATAGAATCTTACAACAAAACCAAGATATTTTTACAAAAATATAAAGATGTTTTAATTGTGACTAGCGCTGATAAAGGGAATAAAACAGTAATTTTATATAAGAAGGATTATGAAGAAAAGATGGAGCACATACTAGGAGACAAGAAAACATACAAAGTAGTAAAAGCCGACCCAACGAATACACTGCAAAGGAAAAACAACATCATAGTTGACGATTTATTCAAAGGGAAGTACATAAGCGTGAGGGAAAAACATCATATGTCCAGCTCAGCTGCAACGGCTCCTAGTCTGTATGGGCTACCTAAAATTCATAAACCCAATTTCCCATTAAGACCAATTTCGTCATCCGTAAGCGTTCCATGCTACCATCTTTCCAAACACGTAGGAAAAATTTTAACTACATTAGTGTCAGAAGAACACAATATTAAAAATGCTTTCGAGTTAAAGGATAGATTGAAGAATGTAACATTATGCGATGACGATATCTTGGTGTCTTTTGATGCGGTATCCCTTTTCACAAATATTCCTACCACTCTAGCTATAAAAATAATAATGAAGAACTGGGAGAAAATACAAACATGCACAAATATTCCAAAAAATAAATTTCAAAATATTTTAGAGTTTTGCCTGAAAGACAATAATTATTTTATGTTCAATAATAAAATCTTTATCCAAACCTTTGGTATGCCTATGGGTAACCCACTCTCACCCACGATTGCCGATATTATTATGGATGACATTTTAAACGCCACATACTTGGAGCTCAGCAAAGGACAGCACAGCGTGAAATTTTTAGTGAAGTATGTAGATGACATATTCGCTATCGTCAAAAGAAATGACGCACAAATTATACTTAGCACGCTCAACCAATATCATAATCGGTTGCAATTTACAATGGAAATGGAAGAAGACAACAGCATTCCTTTCCTAGACACGCGAATACACAAGCACAATAACACTATAATATTAGATTGGTACTCGAAACCAACAGCATCTGGGCGCCTAATAAATTTTTTATCGTCGCAACCTAGAAAATATAAAATTAATACAGCAAAAAACTACATAAATAAAATACTTACCATCAGCCATCCGAAATTCCACGAAACCAACATAAATAAAATCACAAAAACACTTAAAAACAATAACTATCCTAATCACCTCATTTATGATTTAATACAAGAAAAGCGCAACACAATAACCCAACTGCCAAATCAAACACAAACAACAAACAATAATGAGACAAAGCAATATCACAGCATCACACATATTCCCAGGCTAACAGAAAAATTCGCACACGAAATCATCAAAAAGCCCAACATAACTTTAGCCTACAAATCAAATTGTACCTTGGCAGGTTGCTTTACAAAAACAAAAACCCCAATAAGCACACAACAACAAAGCAACGTGGTATATCAGGTGCAATGCAAAGGCAACAGCAATGAACAATGCAACAAAATATATATAGGCACGACTCGGCGCGCGCTCAACAAAAGGCTAGCTGAGCACGAGGCGGATGTTAGAAAAGAAAAACATAGTACAGCACTCTCACAACGTGCAATAACAAATAAACACACTTTTGACTTTGCAAACACAACAATTATAGATAAAGAAAGGAAAGAAAGAACAAGGTATACGCTGGAGAGTTTACGAATTTTGCAAAACAGGGACAAAACAATTAATAACAAGTAAGGAAGTCTAAGTTCGGGTGAAACCGAACATTACATACCCAGCTGTGCACATAAAATGCTGTTATTCTTTGTTTTGTATAGTTAATGGTGTTAAAATTAATAAAAATTGCTTGACTCATAAGTGGGCGGTGCCACGCCCACTTTCCAAAATTTTGAAAAAATTATGTAAAGAATATGAAAGTTGATGTATGTACCAAATTATATTATTATAGCGAAATCAGTTAATTAGATATGGACTTTTCAATATTTCCACCTCCTTTCAATATAACTTTTATGAAAAAGTAGGCGTGGTCGCGATTTCGTTTATTTTCTATAGCTGAATTTACCACAACAATAGTATGTCCTCTACGAAATTTCGTTATACTAGCATAAACTGTTCTGAAGTTATTAAGAGTCAAAATTTTAAAATTTCTTCAAATATACGTGGGCGGTACCACGCCCCCTTTTCAAAAATTTTTATAAAATCGGCCTTAGAACATCTAAATCAATACATATTGCAAATTTTATCATTGTAGCTGCTTCTAATATTGAATTAACCCATTTTATACGTTTTTCGAAATTTTCGATATCGAAAAAGGGGCGTGGTTATGGTCCGATTTTACCCATTTTCAATAGCAATCTATTCTGAACCCAAATAAGTACGCATGCCAAATTTGGTGAAGATATCTCATTATTTGCTCAAGTTATCGTGTTAACGGACAGACGGACGGACGGACGGACAGACGGACGGACGGACAGACGGACGGACATGGCTCAATCAAATTTTTTTTCGATCCTGATCATATTGATATATGGAAGTCTATATCTATCTCGATTCCTTTATACCTGTACAACCAACCGTTATCCTAACAAAGTTATAATACCCTGTGTACAAGTACAGCTGGGTATAAAAAAGAAGATACTGATGATATAGCAGCTATTTACACATTATGTTTATGACGACCTAATAATTAATTTTTAGTTTGACAAGTTTACCACATAAGATGGTATCATTTTACGCATTAGTTTTTAATTTTATTTGATGTTTTAACACACCTTTAATGTAAGTAAAATGTCTTTAAATTCTGTTTACATTGTCGTGATCATGTTTATTATGTTTATGCCAGTTAATTAATGTTGTTTTTTGTATTTTTATAATTTTTAAAAAATAAATACAGAGTCGCCCTTGAAGAAATAAAGTTTTTTATTTGCACTATATCTCATTAGATCGTAAAAGCTTAAAACACGCATAATAGTCTTACAAAACGATCGGAAGAATACATGATAGAAATGCCGCCATTAGTAGCGGAGCAGCGATCCATCCTCTCCCATTCTTCCCTGCTGGGAATGTTCGTTTTGAAACAGCTATCTCCGACTGTTGTGCCGCACATCGATCTGTGCTCAGAGGGAGAGAACTGTAAGATCCTAGAATACTGGAGTGTCCAGTTGTGCTTGCGCCCCGCCAGACGTTTCCGTTAGGCGCAGAGCCGCTGCCGCTGCTGCCTGGTACGTTTCCAGATCGAGTGGCAGAATGCCTAGAGTGGCCTGAAGAGCTTCGTTGGGCGTTGTTCTTAGCGCGCCGCTTATACAGATCATGCCAGATCTATGGACTTTACCTAGCAGATTCCGATTTGTGGCCTTGGTCAGCGCAGGCCACCACACCGCGACTCCATATAGCATGATAGTTCGGATAATTGCAGTGTAAAGCCATTTGGCTGATGTCTCCAGCGTGTTAATGAGTTGCGCGGGAATAATCCCGTCCGGCAGCCTTGCGCGGTTCAAAGCTCTTAACTGCCCACCTTACCCTTTCCTCCGTGATGGGTATATTTACTGCCAGGCTTGTTGCAGGTTCTGACGGTACATTATGCAAGTTACCCGGAAAATGTGTGTTCAAGAGCAGCTCAAGGATTTCCCCTTCCGTGCTGGTCCAGGATCCGTCAGGCTTCTGCAAATAGCTAATGGCTGTTTGAGTTTTCGAGAGAACTTGTATAAGTCTCGCTGTGTCGTCGACCTTTTAGACCCCAGTGCAGAAATTCCTTCACGAAGTTCTCTTTGCCTGTCTCAGGGCTTTTTTGTAGGCCCTAAGTTTAACTTTGTATTCGTGTCGAGTTGTTTAGCCTTATTAAATTGCTTCCTGCAGGTTTTGCGGAGCGAGTTCAGGTCGTAGGTCCACCAATGTGGCCTATGTTTACCGCGTGGGTTTGGCACTGGACAAGCTTGTTATAGGGCATTTGAGAGCGCCGTGTGTATTTTTTTTAATCGCTTGGTCTTTGAAGTGTTTTCCCAGTTTGAAAAAAAAAAATGAAAAAAATAAATTTTTTTTCAGTGTAATATAGAATCTTTACAATATCTGTTTTTGTTTATGGCATGGTTGGTTTGCGACTTTATCCAATTTTATCACACGGAGGGAAATCTATGGATGGAACATCAATAATTATTGATACCACATTAAATAAAAATTGATAATCCTCCCCGATCAATGAATATGGATGTTCCATCAATACATTTTTGATAAATCACTATTGAAGTGGTATCCATATAAACTATTGATAAATTCTAAATACTTGGTTTAAAAAACAAAATTGCATACAACTTCACATCTGGTTTCAGTGGAACTCGAACACTGCTCCTCTGTTACGTTAGCCCAGTGTTCTACCATTCGGCTACGGCATACTATACAATTTTTAGAAAAATTTCCCATCATAAGAAATTCAAAAAATTTTGAATCCAAAAAAACCTTACAACAAGTTGTAATATTGTTAGGAAATCCATAGTAAAAATTGTTGAACTAGTATGATTATGCGTTCCATATATATTGATACGCTGTCTCTACCATTATTACTATGCAGAAAATATAGATATGGATATAGCAACAATAGAAATTCATATTACAACCATAGATATTGACATGCCCTTCAAATATATTAGTATTCTATCCATAAATATAAAAAACAGTACATCATATCGAAATGGTTGACATGTAATTTGACTTTTTATTGGAAGCAAATGTGTAATATTTGATAAATTGCTCATTCTGAATGAATGTTGAATCAAATTCGTCGCTACCAATAGTGATATTGTCAAGGCATTTCTCTCAGTGCAGGTATACTCCCAACGATACTAGTATGCTTTGTGCGAAATTTCATCATTCTATCGTAATCAGTTTCAAAGTTACCACCAGTTAAATTTTCAAAAATGCCTCCCCTAAAAGTGGGCGGTGCTACGCCAACTATAAATTTTTTTTTTTTTTTTCAGCCATTGATATGAAATTCATCATATGAAATTCGTCCGAAAGGTGTTTGTTTTAACTGCTGGAAGCTGGGGCATGATAACAAAGCTTGTGCAAGTCAACAGCTAACAATGTCCAACCGGGGAATTACATAAATTTTATAGATGAGGTAAGTGTTGCTTTTCTAAATTGCTAAGGCATATGTACAAAGACAACGAATCGTAAATTAACCTAATTCGAAGGTCCGAAATGCTGTTTCCAGAAAAACAAGAGCTATTTAAAACTACATATTGGGGTTTGGGAAACGCACAAATAAAAACATTTGGAACTATTTATTGCGACATTGTGGCGGCCGCCGTGGTGTAGGGGTTAAGTGTTCGGCATTCTACACCAAGTCGTGGCGGTTCGATGCCCGGCAAAAGTAACATCAAAAATTATTTAGAAAAATAATTTTTCTAAACGGGGTCGCCCCTCGGCAGTAGTTTGGCAAACTCTCCGGGTGTATTTCTGCCATGAGAAGCTTCTCAGCAAATAATTCATTTGCTTTGAAAGTGCCGTTCGGAGTCGGCAAAAAACTGTAGGTCCCGCCAACTTGTAGGAACAACTCAAAAGCAACACACCACAAGTTGGAAAGAGAAGCTCGGCTAAAAATCTCGTTAGAGGTTATGATAACCTGTTGGTATATCGCCGCCATTAGTTTTTTTTTTTTTAAATATAAAAACCATCATTATAGTACGACACTTTTTGTAGTACCACATAATATTATTCCAGTTCCCTTAATGTTAGGACGCGAATGTTTAAAAAATCTTAATATCTTTCTTTGCTATGAAATCCGAAATATGAATAACAAGTAAGGAAGTGTAAGTTCGGGTAAACTGAACATTAAATACCCAGCGGTAGTTTTCATATCATCATCATCATTTATTGGCGCTTAACCGCCTAAGCGATTTTGGCAGTTGCATATCAAAGCACGCCAGTCATTCCTTTTTAGCGATAACTGACGCCAATTGGAAACCCCAAGGGAGTTCAAGTCATCCTCCACCTGTTGTTTCCATCTCAGTCGAGGCCTCCCCCTTCCTATGCTGCCGAATTCAGGCGACGATAGGAAAACCTTCTGTGCTGGTGCTTCTTTGTCCATTCGCATAACATGGCCCAGCCAGCGGAGTCTTTGGGCTTGAATTCGCTGGACTATGGCTATAGCTCGTACAGCTCATCGTTAAATTTCCTTCGATACTCGCCGTTGGCATCACGGGAAGGACCATAAATCTTCCGGAGAACTTTTCTTTCAAATACTCCAAGGGACATCTCATCTTCTCTTGACATTGTCCATGAATCTGAGCCATACATCAAGACAGGTATGATGAGAGACTTATAGAGCGTGATCTTTGTTCTTCGAGAGAGGACTTTACTTCTCAATTGCCTACTCAGTCCAAAGTAGCACTTGTTGGCAAGAGTGATTCTCCGCTGGATTTCTAGACTGATATTATTTTCGGTGTTGACACTGGTTCCCAAATAGACGAAGTCCCTCACAGTTTCAAATTTGTAACTATCAACAGTAACATGGCTGCCAAGGCGCAGGTGCGCCGATTCTTTCTTTTATGACAGCAAATACTTCGTCTTGTCCTCGTTCACGGCAAGACAGACTTTTTTCGCTTCCTTATCCAGTCCATAGAAGGCAGCGCTTACGGCGCGGTTGTTAAGGCCAATGATATCAATATCATCGGCATACGCCAGCAATTGCACGCTCTTGTAAAAGATTGTACCATTGCGGTTTAGCTCTGCTGCTCGAATTATCTTCTCCAGCATCAGATTGAAGAAATCGCACGAAAGGGAGTCGCCCTGTCTGAAGCCTCCTTTGGTTTCAAATGGCTCAGAGAGGTGCTCAACGTCATTTGGCAAAGCCGTATAAGTTTTGCAGGGAAGTCAAATTCAGACATGGCGGCATACAAGCAACTCCTTTTTGCGCTGTCAAAAGCAGCTTTGAAATCGACAAAGAGATGGTGTGTGTCGATTCTTTTATCATGGGTCTTCTCCAGGATTTGGCGTATCGTGAAAATCTGGTCGATGGTAGACTTACCAGGTCTAAAGCCACACTGATAAGGTCCAATCAGTTTGTCTACGATGGGCTTCAGCCTTTCACACAACACGCTCGAAAGAACCTTATATGCGATATTAAGAAGACTGATTCCGCGGTAGTTGGTGCGGTTAGCGGGATCGCCTTTCTTGTGGATTGGGCAAAGCACACTTAAATTCCAATCCGGAGGCATGCATTCGTCTGACCATATTCTGCATAAGAGCTGATGCATGCTTTTTACCAGCTCTTTGCCTCAATGTTTGAACAGCTCGGCGGGTAGTCCGTCTTTTCCAGGCGCTGTGTTGTTTTTGCGCCGGGATATAGCTATCCTCACTTCATCATAGTCAGGTGGTGGGACGACTTTTCCATCGTCAGGGATTGGGGTATCGGGTTCGACGTCTCCCTCGCAATTTAGCAGTGAGGAGAAGTGCTTCCTCCATAATTTAAGTACAATTTGTACGTCGGTTACCAGGTCGCCATTATTGTCCTTACAGGAGCTTTCCCCGGTCTTAAAACCTTCGGTCATCCGCCGGATCTTTTCATAGAATTTTCGGGCATCATTCCTGTCAGCCAGCATCTGAAGCTCCTCACACTCACGCCTTTCGGCCTCACTTTTCTTTTTTCTGAAAAGGCGTCTCTCTTCCTTCTTTGCCTCACGATATTGTTGCCATACACTGCGGCTTGCGCCCGTTCGCAACGTCTCCTTGTAGGCAGCGTCCTTTTTTTTCGAGGCAGTTTTGCATTCCTCATCGTACCAGTTGTTCTTGCGGGCTCGCTGGAACCCTATAGTGGCCTCAGCGGCGGTACGCAATGAGTGAGAGATATGCTTCCATTGCTCGGTTACATCGTTAGGTCGGGGATTGCCCTCTGCTAGCAGGTGTGAGAGTCGAGTTATGAAATTATCAGCTGTCTGTGTCATGCGCAGCTTCTCGACGTCAAACTTTCCTTCCGTTACTGTGCGCACTTTCTTCGTTGCACAGAGGCGTGTGCGTATCTTGGCTGCGACAAGATAATGGTCAGAGTCAATATTGGGACCACGCAGTGTACGCACGTCCAGAACGGTGGAGCTATGTCTGCCGTCAATCATGACATGATCAATCTGGTTTCTTGTTCTTTGATCAGGGGACAGCCAGGTGGCTTGGTGTATTCGTTCATGCTGGAAACTAGTACTACTGATGACCATATTGCGAGCAGCGGCGAAGTCAATCAACCTAGTGCCGTTGGGTGATGTTATATCGTGGAGACTAAATTTTCCAACTGTAGGACCAAAGACTCCTTCCTTGCCCACCTTGGCATTAAACTCGCCGAGCACGACTTTGATATCATGTTGGGAACAGCGATCATAAGTTTGTTCAAGTTTATCGTAGAAGGAGTCCTTCTCTGCGTCGTCCGTCTCCTCAGTCGGTGCATAGGCGCAGATAAATGTTATGCTGTTCATATGATTTTCCAAATATCCCATTTCGGGAAGCGATTTCATCCAAGTACATCAGGTATACTCCTTAGTATGCTAGTATACCTTGTCCAATTTCATCGTTCTACCGTAATCAGTTTAAAAGTTATGACCCGTGAAATTTTCAAATATGCCTCCCTTTTTAACTTTACAAATTAGGAAAAAAAAGAGAGAGAACCGAACTTACAATTTTTGGAATGCTAAACCCAGCTGCTAACCATCCGGCCATCGTATACTAATGATTGCCAGCGACTAATTACAGCTTTGTACTAAATGTATAGTTTTTTAATAAGAATTTCTTCTTAAAACCATAGAGATTTCCCTATAGTTTTTTCTTCGTTTCCACCGTTGCGACTACTCCTTTGCCCAAAAGCTGATCATGAAGACAATCTTATTAATGTTATTAGGCATTTTTGGCTCTGTGTATCAATTTAGGTGATTTTCGAAGCATTCGATATCGAAAGTGGGCGTGGTTGGAGAGCGACTTTATCCAATTTCGTCAGGTATACTCCCAACGATACTAGTAGGTATGCTTTGTGCAAAATTTCATCCCCTAAAAGTGGGCGGTGCCACGCCAACTATACAATTTTTTTGGAAAAATCATGAGAGAACGACCATATGTCAATTTATGTGTATACAAAATTTCATGCAAATATCTAAATTTTTACACAAGTTATCGTGTACTCGGACAGACGGACGGACGGACAGACGGACAGACAGACGGACATGCCTTAATGAACTCCTCTTTTCAACCCAAGAACTTTCATATATGGAACTCCACATCTATCTCGATTATTTTGTGCCGTTACATAGTACCGTTATGTGAACAAAATTATAATACTCTTGTACAAGGAGTAGTACGCTGGAAATAAAAAGAGTGAAAATAAAACCTATTCGTCGTTTTGTACATTGACGCTCAAAGGGTAGAAGTCACTTGCAAGGTCTGAAACCGATTAAAATAACGTTCCGGTTTCGGTTTCGGTTTTTGCAACGTGTTTCGGTTTCGGTTCCGGTTTCGTTCTTCAAAATTTATTTCGGTTTCGGTTACGGTTTCGTTTCGGTTTCGGTTCCAAATAAAAACAGGAAAACAAAAATTTTACTACTAAAATACTCATGTACCTATGTAGCTACGAAATAGGTCTGAATTTTCATAACTTTTTTCCTGCGGCCATGATGGGATTTCTTTAATATAATAATACATTTATTAACGCTATGCATGGATGAAATTTCTGCAAAACAAATTCCTAAAGTTAACTCTACTTTTTTGTTAAAATGGAAGCCAAATGAAATGTATAAATCGTTAAAAACATTAAAATTAGTGGCGCTTTCCGAGACAAGCCTGAACATTTCTTTTTCGGATCTCGTAAATTTGTTTCGATCGCTTCATTCAACTATAGTCAAACTTCCTCTTTCAGAATTTTGATACTGATGTCAAAACGTGGCTCGACAATCTTCCATGAAAACTTTCAGGGTACCTGCTTGTAAAAGGAAGTACCTATGTGCCCACTCACAGAAGTAAGGTATTGAAAAAATTCAAAACCGTTTGGAACCGGTTCCGGCATTTGAAACGGTTTCGGTTTCGGTCTTTTCCAGATCAAAATAACGGTTACGGTTTCGGTTTCGGTTTTGAAAAATTAATCGGTTTTAATCGGTTACGGTTACGGTTTCGGTTTCGGTTTCAGTCCTTGGTCACTTGCGATTAAAAATAACGATTCTTGCATGTCCCCTGAGAGTGGCGGGGTTAAAAAATATTGAACTTGAAAAATCTTTGCGAACTGAGATATTTGCGTTAATGGCCATTGATATTAATAGTGCCCATGATACTTTTGATATAAATCCTCGGTTAGGTAACGAAATGATTACACATGTAAGAAATATAATTATCATCAGTAAGGAAAGCTGTCTTCGGCTGTGCCGAAAAGTTATAATACCATTTCCTCTTCATGAAAGGTATAATAACTATGTTAAGGCATCGATCGAGGTTGAACCAATCGATTATAAGATGAATGTTAAATTAACAAATGTTAAATTAACAAGCTGTAGAGGAACGTGTTGCTTTGAGGGAAATTATAGCCGAGCTTTTGAGCAAAGGTATCATTAGCAGTACCGGATTAACCCTAAGGCAGAATAGGTAACTGCTTATAGGCCCCGCATAGACCCGGGGCCTCGTCCACCCACAAAAAAATATACATACATATATTCTAATGAACGAAAACTTTATTTGAAAACTGGTATGAAATTTCCCAACAACAATGTTAAAGCAATTCACGATTAATATCGCATGATAGTCCGGTCAAAATAAACATTTGAAAAAACATTATTTTCCACAGAGCCAAATTTTGGTAGAGAGCACAGATTCGACGTCAGAAAGAAAACTTCAAAAGTCCCCTTCGATCCCATGTGTGTTAAAAAGTTATTCGGGGTCAAAGTCAAAATTTAAGCTTCTAAAGATTTTTCTCGAAAACGGATAGTTTTTTAGAAAAATTTACTGAGACCAAGTTGTAGAACTCTCTACAAATATGGTCCTGAAATTTTTAGCTATTTTTGTAAAAATAAACCAAAAAGATACTAGTCTGGTAAATTTAGTTTAACTTGTATTAAAAAAAACTCCCACAGAGCCAATTTTTTGTCAGGAGCCTAGTTTCACCTCAGGAAGAGAACTGCATCCATCGTTCCCATTTGGTATAAAAAAGTTATTCGGGGAAAACGAGAAAAATCCAAGTAGGAGGGGTTTGTTTTTAATTTTTCTCGACTTTTGACCCCAAATAACTTATTTATTTTTAAGCCCTCTACATTTTTGTTATACAAGATAACTCTATTTTCCCAAACTACACGGTAAAAAATGAAAGTTTACTTTTAATAACAGTCGCTATTGAAATTAAGCCTTTTTGGAATTATATTTGAGTTTTAATACTAAATAGTATTAATTTAAGACTAGATGTATATTGGAACGATTTTCCGTCATCCCTTGTCAAATTTGGGTTTGTAACAAACCGGTTTCGGCGATCTGCCATCTTCAGTGTTTGATTTCGTTCTGACTTTGTGTCTATCCGTTGTCATGCATTTATAGTCTGGACGCTGTATGCGGTAATGTTAGTACTCGTGTATATGATTCGTGTGTTACGAATGTTTCCGAACAGGTACCTGTAATAAGGGTTGTTTTCACACTAGTTAATTCGCTTGTCGCTGCTAGGTCAGGTACGTGTGTGTTTAAAGGTTGCTTACTGACGCTCGTTAGTCAGGTAGAAGTCGGTGATTTTCGTCTTTTGATTGGGTTTGTGTGTTCGCTCGTTTATTGTTACTCGTTTGGTTATTGTACCTGCGGTATTGTTCGGTTTTTTGTAAATTAATTTTAGCGGTTCAAATATTGCGTCAGAGATGGTTTTTGTTTGTTCGTTTATTATTCTCCCGTCAAATGTCTTTAGTTTGTATATTTCCATGTTTTCCAGCACATTTAAGCGTCGGCCTTTTCTTTGTATGTGAAGTGTTTTGGCTGTGTTTTTGATGTTGGCCGGGGAGCATTTGTTTTCGAACATGTGATTTGCATAGTTTGATTCTGGTGTAATGGTGGGTTTCCGTGCTTTCTTGTTGTAGTCCCTGACGTGCTCTCGAAATCGTGTACTTATTTTTCGTCCTGTTTGCCCTATGTAGCTGTGCTGGCACTCGCAGGTAAGCTTGTAAATTCCACTTTCGCTAAACGGCTCTTCCGAGTTAGTGTTGGTTCTTAGGTTTTGTCCTAAGTTGTTCGATGTTCTAAACGCTGTGTTGATGTTGTGTTTCTTGAAAAAATTTGCCAATTTGTATGTCGTGTTTCCAGTGTATGTCATCGCCGTCCACATCTTGGATTTCTCTTCTCTTTTTTGCGATCCATGTTTCCTTCGGAGTTTGTCCACTAGGGCTTTTTTGTATCCGTTGCTTGTTGCTATGCTGTATATGGTGGTAAGCTCCTTCCTGTATGATTCGTGGGTGAGGGGTGTTCTTTGAAGTCTGTCCACTAGGTGCCTTAATGCTACATTCTTGTGCTGTTGAGGATGGTTTGATGTAGAGTGAATTATGGTGTCCGTAGTTGTTGGTTTTCTGTAGATGTCGTAGTTAAACTTGTTTGTTAGTCGGTCAATTCTTATCGTTAGGTCCAGGTAATTCAGTTCTCCGTCCTTCTCGGTTTCCATAGTGAATTTTATGTTTTCATGCTGTTTGTTTAAGAATTCTAGTATTCGTTCTTCATTGTTAGTATTCAATACGCAGATGATGTCGTCGACGTACCTTGCGTAAAAAGTCACTCCTAGGTTTGTGTTTAGTTCTTGAATGTATTTTGTCTCCAAGTTCTGCATGAATGCCTCCATGAGAATGGATGATGTTGGGTTACGCATTCCTAGTCCGTTCGTTTGTCTATATATTTTATTGTTGAATTTGAAGTAATTTTGCTGTAGAGTTGTTCTTAGTGTGTTGGTAATTTGTGCTGTTTTGACCTTATCTTTTGTTTTGTCAAGTAGTGTTTTGTGTATTATATCCAGTGTCTCTGACCGTGGTATAGAAGGGTACAAGTCTTTTATGTCAAATGAGACGATTGTGCTGTTCTCTGCGAGTTTTACGGTTTCAAGTTTTTCTATTAGTTCGGTTGTATTCTTTATTGTATGTTCATGGTCTAGTTCAAGTGTGTCGCTCAGTATCGTCTTCAGATATTTTGACAGCTTATACCCCGGCGCTGACTTGAAATGGATAATTGGCCGCATTGGCTGCATTGGCGTGTCTTGCTTATGTATTTTTGAGAGCGCTATTAGTGGGGGAGTCGATGGGTTCATTTGTGTCAGAGTACATCCCGTCCTTTCGTCTATTATTTCGGTCTGGTATTTATCGGTGGGGTTCTCGTTAATTACGCGGCATTTCATATCTTTGATTAGTCTTTCGGTCTTTGTTATGTATTCATCTTTGTCCATGAGCACTGTTGTGTTTCCTTTGTCGGCCCTTCATTATTATTTCCTCCTTATTCGTGTTCCGTTCATCTTGCCTTTTTATGTCTTTGCTGATGATCTCCCTGCACATGTGCCTGGCGTGTTCTTGTTCCTCGTAGGGGAGGAGCGATATTGCAACCTCTGCATCTACTATTGCTTGCTCCGTTTTTCTTGCCTTGTTGTTGTCTACTACGTTGTGTTTTAGTCCCTTCTCAAGAAGTTGTGCTTCTTCGTTGCTGATGTCCACTGTGGTCAGGTTCACGAACCTATCGTGAAATCTATGTGTTTGTTGGTCCTTGTTTTCGCGTCTTCCCGATAGTTTGTCCAATTTCTTGTTCAATGTTTTGTATTTTGGTTTGTGCTCGTTCTTGATTTCAGTCTCTATCCGGTCAAAGAAGTCCATCAATATAGTTGTAGGTATAAGTTCAGCTAGTTGTAAGTGGATTGCCAATAATTCTGCGTTTGTCTTGTCCTTTTTGGCATGTAGGCTATGTAGTTCATTTCGTAAAAAGTCCTTTTCTGCTCTCTTAACAGTTTTCCTGCTTGCTGGTGTGTTTGCTTTGATCTGGATCCGGGCGTATTTGGGTGTGATATTCAACGCCAGACATTGTCTGTTGAACCAGATGTTTGCATTTATCGTATGTATTTTCGATAGACGTCGTTTGTATCTTACTAGTAGTATGTTTGGATTTAAGTTGAAAGCCTGACAGGCGCTAACTGAGTTGAATTTAAGACTCTGAAAAATTTTTAATTCCAAAAAGTTTTAAAATAATACCAAAATAATACTAAGGCGCTCTCTCTATAGCGCTCTCTCTCATTATAATGTTTTAGGTACTATTTGTTTAAAAACATAGCCGGAAAAGTATTAAATTAATTACTTTTTAGCATTAAATTAAGTCCGGTGGTTTGTTCTTCAGAGCACGCGGTTCGTCGCTATCATTTAGAATGTCTGTGTGATGAGCACAACGTGTCTGTGTGATAAACGCAACCTGTTTGACTGATCTTAAGATCTATGGGGCGCCGACCTGTGTTCTAAATAAACAAAAATTTAAGTCACCTAATGAACAATTGGCACATCCTGGACTATCAAATGTGACGCCCTCTGATGGATTTCCCGAAGCCCTAGATGAAGATTTAGGAGGTATTTCAGAAAATTTCAGGTGTCAAGTGATTAGCCCAGCAGATTTAAATGACGTAGACTTCATGATCCGAGTTACTCAGAATAGGGACGAAAACATTTTAAGATTGCGAAATCGCTTAGAAACAGAAGCAGTTGAGCATTACAACTTGCGAGACGGTCTAGTTTTTCGGCAAAATAAATCAGGTTTTTTTCAGTTATACGTTCCATCGGAAATGGAATCTAATGTAATGCGCCTCGTTCATGAAAAAATGGCCATTTAGTTATAGAAAAGACATGCGATGAGATTCGAAAGTTTTACTGGTTTACAGGTATGAGGGAGAAAATTGTAAACCACATAAATAACTGTATCACTGTAACACAGAGGCGTGTGCGTATCTTGGCTGCGACAAGATAATGGTCAGTGTCAATATTGGGACCACGCAGTGTACGCACGTCCAGAACGGTGGAGCTATGTCTGCCGTCAATCATGACATGATCAATCTGGTTTCTTGTTCTTTGATCAGGGGACAGCCAGGTGGCTTGGTGTATTCGTTCATGCTGGAAACTAGTACTACTGATGACCATATTGCGAGCAGCGGCGAAGTCAATCAACCTAGTGCCGTTGGGTGATGTTATATCGTGGAGACTAAATTTTCCAACTGTAGGACCAAAGACTCCTTCCTTGCCCACCTTGGCATTAAACTCGCCGAGCACGACTTTGATATCTGTTGGGAACAGCGATCATAAGTTTGTTCAAGTTTATCGTAGAAGGAGTCCTTCTCTGCGTCGTCCGTCTCCTCAGTCGGTGCATAGGCGCAGATAAATGTTATGCTGTTCATATGATTTTCGAAATATCCCATTTCGGGAAGCGATTTCATCCAAGTACATCAGGTATACTCCTTAGTATGCTAGTATACCTTGTCCAATTTCATCGTTCTACCGTAATCAGTTTAAAAGTTATGACCCGTGAAATTTTCAAATATGCCTCCCTTTTTAACTTTTCAAATTACGAAAAAAAGAGAGAGAGCCGAACTTACAATTTTTGGAATGCTAAACCCAGCTGCTAACCATCCGGCCATCGTATACTAATGATTGCCAGCGACTAATTACAGCTTTGTACTAAATGTATAGTTTTTTAATAAGAATTTCTTCTTAAAACCATAGAGATTTCCCTATAGTTTTTTCTTCGTTTCCACCGTTGCGACTACTCCTTTGCCCAAAAGCTGATCATGAAGACAATCTTATTAATGTTATTAGGCATTTTTGGCTCTGTGTATCAATTTAGGTGATTTTCGAAGCATTCGATATCGAAAGTGGGCGTGGTTGGAGAGCGACTTTATCCAATTTCATCAGGTATACTCCCAACGATACTAGTAGGTATGCTTTGTGCAAAATTTCATCCCCTAAAAGTGGGCGGTGCCACGCCAACTATACAATTTTTTTGGAAAAATCATGAGAGAACGACCATATGTCAATTTATGTGTATACAAAATTTCATGCAAATATCTAAATTTTTACACAAGTTATCGTGTACTCGGACAGACGGACGGACGGACAGACGGACAGACAGACGGACATGCCTTAATGTACTCCTCTTTTCAACCCAAGAACTTTCATATATGGAACTCCACATCTATCTCGATTATTTTGTGCCGTTACATAGTACCGTTATGTGAACAAAATTACAATACCCTTGTACAAGGAGTAGTACGCTGGAAATAAAAAGAGTGAAAATAAAACCTATTCGTCGTTTTGTACATTGACGCTCAAAGGGTAGAAGTCACTTGCGATTAAAAATAACGATTCTTGCATGTCCCCTGAGAGTGGCGGGGTTAAAAAATATTGAACTTGAAAAATCTTTGCGAACTGAGATATTTGCGTTAATGGCCATTGATATTAATAGTGCCCATGATACTTTTGATATAAATCTTCGGTTAGGTAACGAAATGATTGCACATGTAAGAAATATAATTATCATCAGTAAGGAAAGCTGTCTTCGGCTGTGCCGAAAAGTTATAATACCATTTCCTCTTCATGAAAGGTATAATAACTATGTTAAGGCATCGATCGAGGTTGAACCAATCGATTATAAGATGAATGTTAAATTAACAAATGTTAAATTAACAAGCTGTAGAGGAACGTGTTGCTTTGGGGGAAATTATAGCCGAGCTTTTGAGCAAAGGTATCATTAGCAGTACCGGATTAACCCTAAGGCAGAATAGGTAACTGCTTATAGGCCCCGCATAGACCCGGGGCCTCGTCCACCCACAAAAAAATATACATACATATATTCTAATGAACGAAAACTTTATTTGAAAACTGGTATGAAATTTCCCAACAACAATGTTAAAGCAATTCACGATTAATATCGCATGATAGTCCGGTCAAAATAAACATTTGAAAAAACTTTATTTTCCACAGAGCCAAATTTTGGTAGAGAGCACAGATTCGACGTCAGAAAGAAAACTTCAAAAGTCCCCTTCGATCCCATGTGTGTTAAAAAGTTATTCTAGGTCAAAGTCAAAATTTAAGCTTCTAAAGATTTTTCTCGAAAACGGATAGTTTTTTAGAAAAATTTACTGAGACCAAGTTGTAGAACTCTCTACAAATATGGTCCTGAAATTTTTAGCTATTTTTGTAAAAATAAACCAAAAATATACTAGTCTGGTAAATTTAGTTTAACTTGTATTAAAAAAAACTCCCACAGAGCCAATTTTTTGTCAGGAGCCTAGTTTCACCTCAGGAAGAGAACTGCATCCATCGTTCCCATTTGGTATAAAAAAGTTATTAGGGGAAAACGAGAAAAATCCAAGTAGGAGGGGTTTGTTTTTAATTTTTCTCGACTTTTGACCCCAAATAACTTATTTATTTTTAAGCCCTCTACATTTTTGTTATACAAGATAACTCCATTTTCCCAAACTACACGGTAAAAAATGAAAGTTTACTTTTAATAACAGTCGCTATTGAAATTAAGCCTTTTTGGAATTTTTGAGTTTTAATACTAAATAGTATTAATTTAAGACTAGATGTATATTGGAACGATTTTCCGTCATCCCTTGTCAAATTTGGTTTTGTAACAAACCGGTTTCGGCGATCTGCCATCTTCAGTGTTTGATTTCGTTCTGACTTTGTGTCTATCCGTTGTCAAGCATTTATAGTCTGGACGGTATGCGGTAATGTTAGTACTCGTGTATATGATTCGTGTGTTACGAATGTTTCCGAACAGGTACCTGTAATAAGGGTTGTTTTCACACTAGTTAATTCGCTTGTCGCTGCTAGGTCAGGTACGTGTGTGTTTAAAGGTTGCTTACTGACGCTCGTTAGTCAGGTAGAAGTCGGTGATTTTCGTCTTTTGATTGGGTTTGTGTGTTCGCTCGTTTATTGTTACTCGTTTGGTTATTGTACCTGCGGTATTGTTCGGTTTTTTGTAAATTAATTTTAGCGGTTCAAATATTGTGTCAGAGATGGTTTTTGTTTGTTCGTTTATTATTCTCCCGTCAAATGTCTTTAGTTTGTATATTTCCATGTTTTCCAGCACATTTAAGCGTCGGCCTTTTCTTTGTATGTGAAGTGTTTTGGCTGTGTTTTTGATGTTGGCCGGGGAGCATTTGTTTTCGAACATGTGATTTGCATAGTTTGATTCTGGTGTAATGGTGGGTTTCCGTGCTTTCTTGTTGTAGTCCCTGACGTGCTCTCGAAATCGTGTACTTATTTTTCGTCCTGTTTGCCCTATGTAGCTGTGCTGGCACTCGCAGGTAAGCTTGTAAATTCCACTTTCGCTAAACGGCTCTTCCGAGTTAGTGTTGGTTCTTAGGTTTTGTCCTAAGTTGTTCGATGTTCTAAACGCTGTGTTGATGTTGTGTTTCTTGAAAAAATTTGCCAATTTGTATGTCGTGTTTCCAGTGTATGTCATCGCCGTCCACATCTTGGATTTCTCTTCTCTTTTTTGCGATCCATGTTTCCTTCGGAGTTTGTCCACTAGGGCTTTTTTGTATCCGTTGCTTGTTGCTATGCTGTATATGGTGGTAAGCTCCTTCCTGTATGATTCGTGGGTGAGGGGTGTTCTTTGAAGTCTGTCCTCTAGGTGCCTTAATGCTACATTCTTGTGCTGTTGAGGATGGTTTGATGTAGAGTGAATTATGGTGTCCGTAGTTGTTGGTTTTCTGTAGATGTCGTAGTTAAACTTGTTTGTTAGTCGGTCAATTCTTATCGTTAGGTCCAGGTTATTCAGTTCTCCGTCCTTCTCGGTTTCCATAGTGAATTTTATGTTTTCATGCTGTTTGTTTAAGAATTCTAGTATTCGTTCTTCATTGTTAGTATTCAATACGCAGATGATGTCGTCGACATGTATTTTGTCTCCAAGTTCTGCATGAATGCCTCCATGAGAATGGATGATGTTGGGTTACCCATTCCTAGTCCGTTCGTTTGTCTATATATTTTATTGTTGAATTTGAAGTAATTTTGCTGTAGAGTTGTTCTTAGTGTGTTGGTAATTTGTGCTGTTTTGACCTTATCTTTTGTTTTGTCAAGTAGTGTTTTGTGTATTATATCCAGTGTCTCTGACCGTGGTATAGAAGGGTACAAGTCTTTTATGTCAAATGAGACGATTGTGCTGTTCTCTGCGAGTTTTATGGTTTCAAGTTTTTCTATTAGTTCGGTTGTATTCTTTATTGTATGTTCATGGTCTAGTTCAAGTGTGTCGCTCAGTATCGTCTTCAGATATTTTGACAGCTTATACCCCGGCGCTGACTTGAAATGGATAATTGGCCGCATTGGCGTGTCTTGCTTATGTATTTTTGAGAGCGCTATTAGTGGGGGAGTCGATGGGTTCATTTGTGTCAGAGTACATCCCGTCCTTTCGTCTATTATTTTTGTGGCATTTTTTATAGCACCTTTGATTTCGGTCTGGTATTTATCGGTGGGGTTCTCGTTAATTACGCGGCATTTCATATCTTTGATTAGTCTTTTGGTCTTTGTTATGTATTCATCTTTGTCCATGAGCACTGTTGTGTTTCCTTTGTCGGCCCTTCATTATTATTTCCTCCTTATTCGTGTTCCGTTCATCTTGCCTTTTTATGTCTTTGCTGATGATCTCCCTGCACATGTGCCTGGCGTGTTCTTGTTCCTCGTAGGGGAGGAGCGATATTGCAACCTCTGCATCTACTATTGCTTGCTCCGCTTTTCTTGCCTTGTTGTTGTCTACTACGTTGTGTTTTAGTCCCTTCTCAAGAAGTTGTGCTTCTTCGTTGCTGATGTCCACTGTGGTCAGGTTCACGAACCTATCGTGAAATCTATGTGTTTGTTGGTCCTTGTTTTCGCGTCTTCCCGATAGTTTGTCCAATTTCTTGTTCAATGTTTTGTATTTTGGTTTGTGCTCGTTCTTGATTTCAGTCTCTATCCGGTCAAAGAAGTCCATCAATATAGTTGTAGGTATAAGTTCAGCTAGTTGTAAGTGGATTGCCAATAATTCTGCGTTTGTCTTGTCCTTTTTGGCATGTAGGCTATGTAGTTCATTTCGTAAAAAGTCCTTTTCTGCTCTCTTAACAGTTTTCCTGCTTGCTGGTATGTTTGCTTTGATCTGGATCCGGGCGTATTTGGGTGTGATATTCAACGCCAGACATTGTCTGTTGAACCAGATGTTTGCATTTATCGTATGTATTTTCGATAGACGTCGTTTGTATCTTACTAGTAGTATGTTTGGATTTAAGTTGAAAGCCTGACAGGCGCTAACTGAGTTGAATTTAAGACTCTGAAAAATTTTTAATTCCAAAAAGTTTTAAAATAATACCAAAATAATACTAAGGCGCTCTCTCTATAGCGCTCTCTCTCATTATAATGTTTTAGGTACTATTTGTTTAAAAACATAGCCGGAAAGTATTAAATTAATTACTTTTTAGCATTAAATTAAGTCCGGTGGTTTGTTCTTCAGAGCACGCGGTTCGTCGCTATCATTTAGAATGTCTGTGTGATGAGCACAACGTGTCTGTGTGATAAACGCAACCTGTTTGACTGATCTTAAGATCTATGGGGCGCCGACCTGTGTTCTAAATGAACAAAAATTTAAGTCACCTAATGAACAATTGGCACATCCTGGACTATCAAATGTGACGCCCTCTGATGGATTTCCCGAAGCCCTAGATGAAGATTTAGGAGGTATTTCAGAAAATTTCAGGTGTCAAGTGATTAGCCCAGCAGATTTAAATGACGTAGACTTCATGATCCGAGTTACTCAGAATAGGGACGAAAACATTTTAAGATTGCGAAATCGCTTAGAAACAGAAGCAGTTGAGCATTACAACTTGCGAGACGGTCTAGTTTTTCGGCAAAATAAATCAGGTTTTTTTCAGTTATACGTTCCATCGGAAATGGAATCTAATGTAATGCGCCTCGTTCATGAAAAAATGGCCATTTAGTTATAGAAAAGACATGCGATGAGATTCGAAAGTTTTACTGGTTTACAGGTATGAGGGAGAAAATTGTAAACCACATAAATGACTGTATCAAATGTATAATGTGTTCCCCTCCAGTTCTAATGCTAGAAAGAAACCTTCATAGTATCGCAAAAGAGCCAGTGCCATTACATAATGCACATGTGGATAATTTTGGGCCACTTCCCTCAATCGATTCTCACCGTAAGCATATTTTTGTTATTATTGATGCTTTTAATAATTTGTAAAGTTATTCGCAGTTGAATCAACTAGCACAAAAGAAGTAATAGCATGTTTCGAAAAGTATTTTACAAGCTATAGTCGACCCAAGCGAATAATAAGTGATCGAGGAACATGTCTTACCTCGCTTGATTTTTCTTCAGCTCAGGCTAATGGACAGGTAGAGGGTGAATAGTACGTTAAAGAGAATGCTGGCGAAATTGAGTAACCCAATCAACCACTCTGATTGGAGTAAAATTTTAGTCAAAGTTGAATTTTCGTTAAATAACTCCAGGCATAGCTCGACAAAGTATCCACCGTCTCAACTCTTATTTGGAGTTAGTCAACGGGGGTCTACAATAGACTACCTCAGCGAACATTTAGAAAGTACGCAAGATTCAAGTACTATCACCCTTAAGGAAATTTAGACAGATGCTTTAAAAGAAATCCAGAAAGCACAGGAAAGGCACCTTAATTATTTCCCTCAGAGCAGCAAACCTGCAAAAGCTTATAAAAAAGGGGATTTTGTGGTTATAAAAAATATCGAATGGGGGTGAACAAAAACATATATTGTATAGGGGCTATGTGAAATATTTATCCCATTTCAATGATTTTCAACATCGATATTTTACATATAAAAATAGCAATACGTCCAAAATTTCAAGTTCCTATGTGTTTAATTACAGGACTTATAGCCCAAAATCCGCTTATCGGAATAATCGACTGTATGGGAGCTATGTGAAATATTTATGCCATCTCAATGATTTTCAACATCGATATTTCGCATATAAAAATAGCGATACTTCCAAAATTTCACGTTCCTACCTATATAATTACAGGAGTTATCTACCAAAATCCGTTTATCGGAACAATCGATTGTATGGGGGCTATGTGAAATATTTATCCAATCTCGATGATTTTAAACATCGATATTTTACATATAAAAATAGCAATACGTCCATAATTTCACGTTCCTACGTGTTTAATTACAGGAGTTATAGCCCAAAATCCGTTTATCGGAATAATCGATTGTATGGGAGCTATGTGAAATATTTATCCCATCTCTATGAGTTTCAACATTGATATTTCACATATAAAAATAGCAATACTTACAAAATTTCATGTTCCTACGTGTTTAATTACAGGAGTTATAGCCCAAAACCCGTTTATCGGAATAATCGATTGTATGGGAGCTATGTGAAATATTTATCCCATCTCTATGATTTTCAGCATCGATATTTCACATATAAAAATAGCAACACTTATAAAATTTCACGTTCCTTCGTGTTTAATTACAGGAGTTATAGCCCAAAATCCGTTTATCGGAATAATCGGTTGTATGGGAGCTATATGTTATATTGGTCCGATCTTGCTGGTTCCGACAAATGATTCCTATATTGGAAAATGGTGGCCGCATACCAAATTTTAGCCAAATATCTCAAAAACTGAGGGACTAGTTTGCGTTCAAACAGACAGACAGACAGACGGACAGACGGACATGGCTAAATCAACTCATCTCGTCATCCTGATCATTTCGGTATACTTATTGATGGGTCTATCTCTTCTTCTTCTCATATTTACAAACATCGGACCAAAGTTATAATACCATTTCATGTTCATGAAAGGTATAACAAGCAAGGAAGTCTAGTCCCAGCGTAATTTTCAGAACGGGATAACAATGATATAGGCCCCGGGAGGACTTACCTAAAGTTTTTACTATCTTAGCTATTTACCTTTCCGAATTATATCAATTTATGTGATTTTCGAAATTTTCCATATAGAAAGTGGGCGTGGTCGGGAAGCGATTTCGTCCAATTACATCAGGTATGCTCCCTATTATGGTAGTATACGTTGTACCAATTTCATCGTTCCACCGTAAACAGTTTAAAAGTTATGACCCGTGAAATTTTCAAATATGCCTTCCTGAAAACTGGGCGATGCCACGCATACTTTTAAAAATGTATCAAAAAATCATAATAGAATGACAAGGGGGTTCATTCTACCAAACAATATTATTTTAGCCATTTCCGTTACCGAATTATGTCAATTTATGTGATTTTCGAAATTTTCGATATCGAAAGTGGGCGTGGTTGGAGAGCGATTTTTTTCCAGTTTCATGAGGTATACTCCCAACGATACTAGTATGCTTTGTGCCAAATTTCATCGTTCTACCCTAATCAGTTTAAAAGTTACTACCAGTCGAATTTTTAAAAATACCTCCCTTAAAAGTGGGAGCTACCACGCCCACTCTAGAGAGTGGCGGGGTTAAAAAAATATTGAACTTGAAAAATCTTTGCGAACTGAGATATTTGCGTTAATGGCCATTGATATTAATAGTGCCCATGTTACTTTTGATATAAATCCTCGGTTAGGTAACGAAATGATTGCATATGTAAGAAATATAATTATCATCAGTAAGGAAAGCTGTCTTCGGCTGTGCCGAAAAGTTATAATACCATTTCATCTTCATGAAAGGTATAATAACTATGTTAAGGCATCGATCGAGGTTGAACCAATCGATTATAAGATGAATGTTAAATTAACAAGCTGTAGAGGAACGTGTTGCTTTGAGGGAAATTATAGCCGAGCTTTTGAGCAAAGGTATCATTAGCAGTACCCGATTAACCCTAAGGCAGAATAGGTAACTGCTTATAGGCCCCGCATAGACCCGGGGCCTCGTCCACCCACAAAAAAATATACATACATATATTCTATTGAACGAAAACTTTATTTGAAAACTGGTATTAAATTTCCCAACAACAATGTTAAAGCAATTCACGATTAATATCGCATGATAGTCCGGTCAAAATAAACATTTGAAAAAACATTATTTTCCACAGAGCCAAATTTTGGTAGAGAGCACAGATTCGACGTCAGAAAGAAAACTTCAAAAGTCCCCTTCGATCCCATGTGTGTTAAAAAGTTATTCGGGGTCAAAGTCAAGTCAAGTCAAGTCAAGCTTCTAAAGATTTTTCTCGAAAACGGATAGTTTTTTAGAAAAATTTACTGAGACCAAGTTGTAGAACTCTCTACAAATATGGTCCTGAAATTTTTAGCTATTTTTGTAAAAATAAACCAAAAATATACTAGTCTGCTAAATTTAGTTTAACTTGTATGAAAAAAACTCCAACAGAGCCAATTTTTTGTCAGGAGCCTAGTTTCACCTCAGGAAGAGAACTGCATCCATTTGGTATAAAAAAGTTATTCGGGGACAAAACAGTTATTCGGGGAAAACGAGAAAAATCCAAGTAGGAGGGGTTTGTTTTTAATTTTTCTCGACTTTTGCCCCCAAATAACTTATTTATTTTTAAGCCCTCTACATTTTTGTTATACAAGATAACTCCATTTTCCCAAACTACACGGTAAAAAATGAAAGTTTACTTTTAATAACAGTCGCTATTGAAATTAAGCCTTTTTGGAATTATATTTGAGTTTTAATACTAAATAGTATTAATTTAAGACTAGATGTATATTGGAACGATTTTCCGTCATCCCTTGTCAAATTTGGTTTTGTAACAAACCGGTTTCGGCGATCTGCCATCTTCATTCGTTCTGACTTTGTGTCTATCCGTTGTCATGCATTTATAGTCTGGACGCTGTATGCGGTAATGTTAGTACTCGTGTATATGATTCGTGTGTTACGAATGTTTCCGAACCGGTACCTGTAATAAGGGTTGTTTTCACACTAGTTAATTCGCTGCTAGGTCAGGTACGTGTGTGTTTAAAGGTTGCCTACTGTCGCTCGTTAGTCAGGTAGAAGTCGGTGATTTTCGTCTTTTGATTGGGTTTGTGTGTTCGCTCGTTTATTGTTACTCGTTTGGTTATTGTACCTGCGGTATTGTTCGGTTTTTTGTAAATTAATTTTAGCGGTTCAAATATTGCGTCAGAGATGGTTTTTGTTTGTTCGTTTATTATTCTCCCGTCAAATGTCTTTAGTTTGTATATTTCCATGTTTTCCAGCACATTTAAGCGTCGGCCTTTTCTTTGTATGTGAAGTGTTTTGGTTGTGTTTTTGATGTTGGCCGGGGAGCATTTGTTTTCGAACATGTGATTTGCATAGTTTGATTCTGGTGTAATGGTGGGTTTCCGTGCTTTCTTGTTGTAGTCCCTGACGTGCTCTCGAAATCATGTACTTATTTTTCGTCCTGTTTGCCCTATGTAGCTGTGCTGGCACTCGCAGGTAAGCTTGTAAATTCCACTTTCGCTAAACGGCTCTTCCGAGTTAGTGTTGGTTCTTAGGTTTTGTCCTAAGTTGTTCGATGTTCTGAACGCTGTGTTGATGTTGTGTTTCTTGAAAAAATTTGCCAATTTGTATGTCGTGTTTCCAGTGTATGTCATCGCCGTCCACATCTTGGATTTCTCTTCTCTTTTTTGCGATCCATGTTTCCTTCGGAGTTTGTCCACTAGGGCTTTTTTGTATCCGTTGCTTGTTGCTATGCTGTATATGGTGGTAAGCTCCTTCCTGTATGATTCGTGGGTGAGGGGTGTTCTTTGAAGTCTGTCCACTAGGTGCCTTAATGCTGCATTCTTGTGCTGTTGAGGATGGTTTGATGTAGAGTGAATTATTGTGTCCGTAGTTGTTGGTTTTCTGTAGATGTCGTAGTTAAACTTGTTTGTTAGTCGGTCAATTCTTATCGTTAGGTCCAGGTAGTTCAGTTCTCCGTCCTTCTCGGTTTCCATAGTGAATTTTATGTTTTCATGCTGTTTGTTTAAGAATTCTAGTATTCGTTCTTCATTGTTAGTATTCAATACGCAGATGATGTCGTCGACGTACCTTGCGTAAAAAGTCACTCCTAGGTTTGTGTTTAGTTCTTGAATGTATTTTGTCTCCAAGTTCTGCATGAATGCCTCCATGAGAATGGATGATGTTGGGTTACCCATTCCTAGTCCGTTCGTTTGTCTATATATTTTATTGTTGAATTTGAAGTAATTTTGCTGTAGAGTTGTTCTTAGTGTGTTGGTAATTTGTGCTGTTTTGACCTTATCTTTTGTTTTGTCAAGTAGTGTTTTGTGTATTATATCCAGTGTCTCTGACCGTGGTATAGAAGGGTACAAGTCTTTTATGTCAAATGAGACGATTGTGCTGTTCTCTGCGAGTTTTACGGTTTCAAGTTTTTCTATTAGTTCGGTTGTATTCTTTATTGTATGTTCATGGTCTAGTTCAAGTGTGTCGCTCAGTATCGTCTTCAGATATTTTGACAGCTTATACCCCGGCGCTGACTTGAAATTGATAATTTGCCGCATTGGCGTGTCTTGCTTATGTATTTTTGGTAGCGCTATTAGTGGGGGAGTCGATGGGTTCATTTGTGTCAGAGTACATCCCGTCCTTTCGTCTATTATTTTTGTGGCATTTTTTATAGCCCCTTTGATTTCGGTCTGGTATTTATCGGTGGGGTTCTCGTTAATTACGCGGCATTTCATATCTTTGATTAGTCTTTCGGTCTTTGTTATGTATTCATCTTTGTCCATGAGCACTGTTGTGTTTCCTTTGTCGGCCTAGGTTGTCATCACGTTGTTTCTTTTCAGCTTTCCTCCTTATTCGTGTTCCGTTCATCTTGCCTTTTTATGTCTTTCCTGATGATCTCCCTGCACATGTGCCTGGCGTGTTCTTGTTCCTCGTAGGGGAGGAGCGATATTGCAACCTCTGCATCTACTATTGCTTGCTCCGTTTTTCTTGCCTTGTTGTTGTCTACTACGTTGTGTTTTAGTCCCTTCTCAAGAAGTTGTGCTTCTTCGTTGCTGATGCCCGCTGTGGTCAGGTTCACGAACCTATCGTGAAATCTATGTGTTTGTTGGTCCTTGTTTTCGCGTCTTCCCGATAGTTTGTCCAATTTCTTGTTCAATGTTTTGTATTTTGGTTTGTGCTCGTTCTTGATTTCAGTCTCTATCCGGTCAAAGAAGTCCATCAATATAGTTGTAGGTATAAGTTCAGATAGTTGTAAGTGGATTGCCAATAATTCTGCGTTTGTCTTGTCCTTTTTGGCATGTAGGCTATGTAGTTCATTTCGTAAAAAGTCCTTTTCTGCTCTCTTAACAGTTTTCCTGCTTGCTGGTGTGTTTGCTTTGATCTGGATCCGGGCGTATTTGGGTGTGATATTCAACGCCAGACATTGTCTGTTGAACCAGATGTTTGCATTTATCGTATGTATTTTCGATAGACGTCGTTTGTATCTTACTAGTAGTATGTTTGGATTTAAGTTGAAAGCCTGACAGGCGCTAACTGAGTTGAATTTAAGACTCTGAAAAATTTTTAATTCCAAAAAGTTTTAAAATAATACCAAAATAATACTAAGGCGCTCTCTCTATAGCGCTCTCTCTCATTATAATGTTTTGGGTACTATTTGTTTAAAAACATAGCCGGAAAAGTATTAAATTAATTACTTTTTAGCATTAAATTAAGTCCGGTGGTTTGTTCTTCAGAGCACGCGGTTCGTCGCTATCATTTAGAATGTCTGTGTGATGAGCACAACGTGTCTGTGTGATAAACGCAACCTGTTTGACTGATCTTAAGATCTATGGGGCGCCGACCTGTGTTCTAAATGAACAAAGTGATTAGCCCAGCAGATTTAAATGACCTAGACTTCATGATCCGAGTTACTCAGAATAGGGACGAAAACATTTTAAGATTGCGAAATCGCTTAGAAACAGAAGCAGTTGAGCATTACAACTTGCGATAAATGCAACCTGTTTGACTGATCTTAAGATCTATGGGGCGCCGACCTGTGTTCTAAATGAACAAAAATTTAAGTCACCTAATGAACAATTGGCACATCCTGGACTATCAAATGTGACGCCCTCTGATGGATTTCCCGAAGCCCTAGATGAAGATTTAGGAGGTATTTCAGAAAATTTCAGGTGTCAAGTGATTAGCCCAGCAGATTTAAATGACCTAGACTTCATGATCCGAGTTACTCAGAATAGGGACGAAAACATTTTAAGATTGCGAAATCGCTTAGAAACAGAAGCAGTTGAGCATTACAACTTGCGAGACGGTCTAGTTTTTCGGCAAAATAAATCAGGTTTTTTTCAGTTATACGTTCCATCGGAAATGGAATCTAATGTAATGCGCCTCGTTCATGAAAAAATGGCCATTTAGTTATAGAAAAGACATGCGATGAGATTCGAAAGTTTTACTGGTTTACAGGTATGAGGGAGAAAATTTTAAACCACATAAATAACTGTATCAAATGTATAATGTGTTCCCCTCCAGTTCTAATGCTAGAAAGAAACCTTCATAGTATCGCAAAAGAGCCAGTGCCATTTCATAATGCACATGTGGATAATTTTGGGCCACTTCCCTCAATCGATTCTCACCGTAAGCATATTTTTGTTATTATTGATGCTTTTAATAATTTGTAAAGTTATTCGCAGTTGAATCAACTAAGTAGTACAAAAGAAGTAATAGCATGTTTCGAAAAGTATTTTACAAGCTATAGTCGACCCAAGCGAATAATAAGTGATCGAGGAACATGTCTTACCTCGCTTGATTTTTCTTCAGCTCAGGCTAATGGACAGGTAGAGGGTGAATAGTACGTTAAAGAGAATGCTGGCGAAATTGAGTAACCCAATCAACCACTCTGATTGGAGTAAAATTTTAGTCAAAGTTGAATTTTCGTTAAATAACTCCAGGCATAGCTCGACAAAGTATCCACCGTCTCAACTCTTATTTGGAGTTAGTCAACGGGGGTCTACAATAGACTACCTCAGCGAACATTTAGAAAGTACGCAAGATTCAAGTACTATCACCCTTAAGGAAATTTAGACAGATGCTTTAAAAGAAATCCAGAAAGCACAGGAAAGGCACCTTAATTATTTCCCTCAGAGCAGCAAACCTGCAAAAGCTTATAAAAAAGGGGATTTTGTGGTTATAAAAAATATCGAATGGGGGTGAACAAAAACCTAATAGAAAACATTAAGCGAAACTCACAATTTTAGATAAAATTGAATTTCAGAGATACACATTCTATTATTCTAATGTATATATCTCTTAATGTATAAAGTTATATACATATATTGTAGTACTGGAATTAATTTATATAAAAACAAGTAAGGAAAGCTGTCTTCGGCTGTGCCGAAGTCTAAATACCTTTTATGAATAAGCGTCACGATTTTCACTGTTTGATCCCCAGTACAGCCTGTGTGAATTTAGCTTTAGCTCATACCGAAATTATCGGAGCTATGGATTATATGAGGACGATGTGTTATATTGGTCCAATCTCATTGATTTTTAACATCGACATTCCACATTCTAAAATAGCAACATTTACGAAATTTCACGTTCCTACCGATATAATTACAGGAGTTATCTACCAAAATCCGTTTATCGGAACAATCGATTGTATAGGGGCTATGTGAAATATTTATCCCATTTCAATGATTTTCAACATCGATATTTTACATATAAAAATAGCAATACGTCCAAAATTTCAAGTTCCTATGTGTTTAATTACAGGACTTATAGCCCAAAATCCGCTTATCGGAATAATCGACTGTATGGGAGCTATGTGAAATATTTATGCCATCTCAATGATTTTCAACATCGATATTTCGCATATAAAAATAGCGATACTTCCAAAATTTCACGTTCCTACCTATATAATTACAGGAGTTATCTACCAAAATCCGTTTATCGGAACAATCGATTGTATGGGGGCTATGTGAAATATTTATCCAATCTCGATGATTATCAACATCGATATTTTACATATAAAAATAGCAATACGTCCATAATTTCACGTTCCTACGTGTTTAATTACAGGAGTTATAGCCCAAAATCCGTTTATCGGAATAATCGATTGTATGGGAGCTATGTGAAATATTTATCCCATCTCTATGAGTTTCAACATTGATATTTCACATATAAAAATAGCAATACTTACAAAATTTCATGTTCCTACGTTTTTAATTACAGGAGTTATAGCCCAAAACCCGTTTATCGGAATAATCGATTGTATGGGAGCTATGTGAAATATTTATCCCATCTCTATGATTTTCAGCATCGATATTTCACATATAAAAATAGCAACACTTATAAAATTTCACGTTCCTTCGTGTTTAATTACAGGAGTTATAGCCCAAAATCCGTTTATCGGAATAATCGGTTGTATGGGAGCTATATGTTATATTGGTCCGATCTTGCTGGTTCCGACAAATGATTCCTATATTGGAAAATGGTGGCCGCATACCAAATTTTAGCCAAATATCTCAAAAACTGAGGGACTAGTTTGCGTTCAAACAGACAGACAGACAGACGGACAGACGGACATGGCTAAATCAACTCATCTCGTCATCCTGATCATTTCGGTATACTTATTGATGGGTCTATCTCTTCTTCTTCTCATATTTACAAACATCGGACCAAAGTTATAATACCATTTCATGTTCATGAAAGGTATAACAAGCAAGGAAGTCTAGTCCCAGCGGTAATTTTCAGAACGGGATAACAATGATATAGGCCCCGGGAGGACTTACCTAAAGCTTTTACTATCTTAGCTATTTACCTTTCCGAATTATATCAATTTATGTGATTTTCGAAATTTTCCATATAGAAAGTGGGCGTGGTCGGGAAGCGATTTCGTCCAATTACATCAGGTATGCTCCCTATTATGGTAGTATACCTTGTACCAATTTCATCGTTCCACCGTAAACAGTTTAAAAGTTATGACCCGTGAAATTTTCAAATATGCCTTCCTGAAAACTGGGCGATGCCACGCATACTTTTAAAAATTTATCAAAAAATCATAATAGAATGACAAGGGGGTTCATTCTACCAAACAATATCATTTTAGCCATTTCCGTTACCGAATTATGTCAATTTATGTGATTTTCGAAATTTTCGATATCGAAAGTGGGCGTGGTTGGAGAGCGATTTTTTTCCAGTTTCATGAGGTATACTCCCAACGATACTAGTATGCTTTGTGCCAAATTTCATCGTTCTACCCTAATCAGTTTAAAAGTTACTACCAGTCGAATTTTTAAAAATACCTCCCTTAAAAGTGGGCGCTACCACGCCCACTCTAGAGAGTGGCGGGGTTAAAAAAATATTGAACTTGAAAAATCTTTGCGAACTGAGATATTTGCGTTAATGGCCATTGATATTAATAGTGCCCATGATACTTTTGATATAAATCCTCGGTTAGGTAACGAAATGATTGCATATGTAAGAAATATAATTATCATCAGTAAGGAAAGCTGTCTTCGGCTGTGCCGAAAAGTTATAATACCATTTCATCTTCATGAAAGGTATAATAACTATGTTAAGGCATCGATCGAGGTTGAACCAATCGATTATAAGATGAATGTTAAATTAACAAGCTGTAGAGGAACGTGTTGCTTTGAGGGAAATTATAGCCGAGCTTTTGAGCAAAGGTATCATTAGCAGTACCCGATTAACCCTAAGGCAGAATAGGTAACTGCTTATAGGCCCCGCATAGACCCGGGGCCTCGTCCACCCACAAAAAAATATACATACATATATTCTAATGAACGAAAACTTTATTTGAAAACTGGTATTAAATTTCCCAACAACAATGTTAAAGCAATTCACGATTAATATCGCATGATAGTCCGGTCAAAATAAACATTTGAAAAAACATTATTTTCCACAGAGCCAAATTTTGGTAGAGAGCACAGATTCGACGTCAGAAAGAAAACTTCAAAAGTCCCCTTCGATCCCATATGTGTTAAAAAGTTATTCGGGGTCAAAGTCAAGTCAAGTCAAGCTTCTAAAGATTTTTCTCGAAAACGGATAGTTTTTTAGAAAAATTTACTGAGACCAAGTTGTAGAACTCTCTACAAATATGGTCCTGAATTTTTTAGCTATTTTTGTAAAAATAAACCAAAAATATACTAGTCTGGTAAATTTAGTTTAACTTGTATGAAAAAAACTCCAACAGAGCCAATTTTTTGTCAGGAGCCTAGTTTCACCTCAGGAAGAGAACTGCATCCATCGTTCCCATTTGGTATAAAAAAGTTATTCGGGGACAAAACAGTTATTCGGGGAAACGAGAAAAATCCAAGTAGGAGGGGTTTGTTTTTAATTTTTCTCGACTTTTGCCCCCAAATAACTTATTTATTTTTAAGCCCTCTACATTTTTGTTATACAAGATAACTCCATTTTCCCAAACTACACGGTAAAAAATGAAAGTTTACTTTTAATAACAGTCGCTATTGAAATTAAGCCTTTTTGGAATTATATTTGAGTTTTAATACTAAATAGTATTAATTTAAGACTAGATGTATATTGGAACGATTTTCCGTCATCCCTTGTCAAATTTGGTTTTGTAACAAACCGGTTTCGGCGATCTGCCATCTTCAGTGTTTGATTTCGTTCTGACTTTGTGTCTATCCGTTGTCATGCATTTATAGTCTGGACGCTGTATGCGGTAATGTTAGTACTCGTGTATATGATTCGTGTGTTACGAATGTTTCCGACCGGTACCTGTAATAAGGGTTGTTTTCACACTAGTTAATTCGCTTGTCGCTGCTAGGTCAGCTGTAGCTGTGCTGGCACTCGCAGGTAAGCTTGTAAATTCCACTTTCGCTAAACGGCTCTTCCGAGTTAGTGTTGGTTCTTAGGTTTTGTCCTAAGTTGTTCGATGTTCTGAACGCTGTGTTGATGTTGTGTTTCTTGAAAAAATTTGCCAATTTGTATGTCGTGTTTCCAGTGTATGTCATCGCCGTCCACATCTTGGATTTCTCTTCTCTTTTTTGCTATCCATGTTTCCTTCGGAGTTTGTCCACTAGCGCTTTTTTGTATCCGTTGCTTGTTGCTATGCTGTATATGGTGGTAAGCTCCTTCCTGTATGATTCGTGGGTGAGGGGTGTTCTTTGAAGTCTGTCCACTAGGTGCCTTAATGCTGCATTCTTGTGCTGTTGAGGATGGTTTGATGTAGAGTGAATTATGGTGTCCGTAGTTGTTGGTTTTCTGTAGATGTCGTAGTTAAACTTGTTTGTTAGTCGGTCAATTCTTATCGTTAGGTCCAGGTAGTTCAGTTCTCCGTCCTTCTCGGTTTCCATAGTGAATTTTATGTTTTCATGCTGTTTGTTTAAGAATTCTAGTATTCGTTCTTCATTGTTAGTATTCAATACGCAGATGATGTCGTCGACGTACCTTGCGTAAAAAGTCACTCCTAGGTTTGTGTTTAGTTCTTGAATGTATTTTGTCTCCAAGTTCTGCATGAATGCCTCCATGAGAATGGATGATGTTGGGTTACCCATTCCTAGTCCGTTCGTTTGTCTATATATTTTATTGTTGAATTTGAAGTAATTTTGCTGTAGAGTTGTTCTTAGTGTGTTGGTAATTTGTGCTGTTTTGACCTTATCATTTGTTTTGTCAAGTAGTGTTTTGTGTATTATATCCAGTGTCTCTGACCGTGGTATAGAAGGGTACAAGTCTTGTATGTCAATTGAGACGATTGTGCTGTTCTCTGCGAGTTTTACGGTTTCAAGTTTTTCTATTAGTTCGGTTGTATTCTTTATTGTATGTTCATGGTCTAGTTCAAGTGTGTCGCTCAGTATCGTCTTCAGATATTTTGACAGCTTATACCCCGGCGCTGACTTGAAATTGATAATTGGCCGCATTGGCGTGTCTTGCTTATGTATTTTTGGTAGCGCTATTAGTGGGGGAGTCGATGGGTTCATTTGTGTCAGAGTACATCCCGTCCTTTCGTCTATTATTTTTGTGGCATTTTTTATAGCCCCTTTGATTTCGGTCTGGTATTTATCGGTGGGGTTCTCGTTAATTACGCGGCATTTCATATCTTTGATTAGTCTTTCGGTCTTTGTTATGTATTCATCTTTGTCCATGAGCACTGTTGTGTTTCCTTTGTCGGCCTAGGTTGTCATCACGTTGTTTCTTTTCAGCTTTCGCTTTAACCTCTTCATTATTATTTCCTCCTTATTCGTGTTCCGTTCATCTTGCCTTTTTATGTCTTTGCTGATGATCTCCCTGCACATGTTCCTCGTAGGGGAGGAGCGATATTGCAACCTCTGCATCTACTATTGCTTGCTCCGTTTTTCTTGCCTTGCTGTTGTCTACTACGTTGTGTTTTAGTCCCTTCTCAAGAAGTTGTGCTTCTTCGTTGCTGATGTCCACTGTGGTCAGGTTCACGAACCTATCGTGAAATCTATGTGTTTGTTGGTCCTTGTTTTCGCGTCTTCCCGATAGTTTGTCCAATTTCTTGTTCAATGTTTTGTATTTTGGTTTGTGCTCGTCCTTGATTTCAGTCTCTATCCGGTCAAAGAAGTCCATCAATATAGTTGTAGGTATAAGTTCAGCTAGTTGTAAGTGGATTGCCAATAATTCTGCGTTTGTCTTGTCCTTTTTGGCATGTAGGCTATGTAGTTCATTTCGTAAAAAGTCCTTTTCTGCTCTCTTAACAGTTTTCCTGCTTGCTGGTGTGTTTGCTTTGATCTGAATCCGGGCGTATTTGGGTGTGATATTCAACGCCAGACATTGTCTGTTGAACCAGATGTTTGCATTTATCGTATGTATTTTCGATAGACGTCGTTTGTATCTTACTAGTAGTATGTTTGGATTTAAGTTGAAAGCCTGACAGGCGCTAACTGAGTTGAATTTAAGACTCTGAAAAATTTTTAATTCCAAAAAGTTTTAAAATAATACCAAAATAATACTAAGGCGCTCTCTCTATAGCGCTCTCTCTCATTATAATGTTTTAGGTACTATTTGTTTAAAAACATAGCCGGAAAAGTATTAAATTAATTACTTTTTAGCATTAAATTAAGTCCGGTGGTTTGTTCTTCAGAGCACGCGGTTCGTCGCTATCATTTAGAATGTCTGTGTGATGAGCACAACGTGTCTGTGTGATAAACGCAACCTGTTTGACTGATCTTGAGATCTATGGGGCGCCGACCTGTGTTCTAAATGAACAAAAATTTAAGTCACCTAATGAACAATTGGCACATCCTGGACTATCAAATGTGACGCCCTCTGATGGATTTCCCGAAGCCCTAGATGAAGATTTAGGAGGTATTTCAGAAACTTTCAGGTGTCAAGTGATTAGCCCAGCAGATTTAAATGACGTAGACTTCATGATCCGAGTTACTCAGAATAGGGACGAAAACATTTTAAGATTGCGAAATCGCTTAGAAACAGAAGCAGTTGAGCATTACAACTTGCGAGACGGTCTAGTTTTTCGGCAAAATAAATCAGGTTTTTTTCAGTTATACGTTCCATCGGAAATGAAATCTAATGTAATGCTCCTCGTTCATGAAAAAATGGCCATTTAGTTATAGAAAAGACATGCGATGAGATTCGAAAGTTTTACTGGTTTACAGGTATGAGGGAGAAAATTGTAAACCACATAAATAACTGTATCAAATGTATAATGTGTTCCCCTCCAGTTCTAATGCTAGAAAGAAACCTTCATAGTATCGCAAAAGAGCCAGTGCCATTACATAATGCACATGTGGATAATTTTGGGCCACTTCCCTCAATCGATTCTCACCGTAAGCATATTTTTGTTATTATTGATGCTTTTAATAATTTGTAAAGTTATTCGCAGTTGAATCAACTAGTACAAAAGAAGTAATAGCATGTTTCGAAAAGTATTTTACAAGCTATAGTCGACCCAAGCGAATAATAAGTGATCGAGGAACACGTCTTACCTCGCTTGATTTTTCTTCAGCTCAGGCTAATGGACAGGTAGAGGGTGAATAGTACGTTAAAGAGAATGCTGGCGAAATTGAGTAACCCAATCAACCACTCTGATTGGAGTAAAATTTTAGTCAAAGTTGAATTTTCGTTAAATAACTCCAGGCATAGCTCGACAAAGTATCCACCGTCTCAACTCTTATTTGGAGTTAGTCAACGGGGGTCTACAATAGACTACCTCAGCGAACATTTAGAAAGTACGGAAGATTCAAGTACTATCACCCTTAAGGAAATTTAGACAGATGCTTTAAAAGAAATCCAGAAAGCACAGGAAAGGCACCTTAATTATTTCCCTCAGAGCAGCAAACCTGCAAAAGCTTATAAAAAAGGGGATTTTGTGGTTATAAAAAATATCGAATGGGGGTGAACAAAAACCTAATAGAAAACATTAAGCGAAACTCACAATTTTAGATAAAATTGAATTTCAGAGATACACATTCTATTATTCTAATGTATATATCTCTTAATGTATAAAGTTATATACATATATTGTAGTACTGGAATTAATTTATATAAAAACAAGCAAGGAAGTCTAGTCCCAGCGGTAATTTTCAGAACGGGATAACAATGATATAGGCCCCGGGAGGACTTACCTAAAGTTTTTACTATCTTAGCTATTTACCTTTCCGAATTATATCAATTTATGTGATTTTCGAAATTTTCCATATAGAAAGTGGGCGTGGTCGGGAAGCTATTTCGTCCAATTACATCAGGTATGCTCCCTATTATGGTAGTATACCTTGTACCAATTTCATCGTTCCACCGTAAACAGTTTAAAAGTTATGACCCGTGAAATTTTCAAATATGCCTCCCTGAAAACTGGGCGATGCCACGCCTACTTTTAAAAATTTATCAAAAAATCATAATAGAATGACAAGGGGGTTCATTCTACCAAACAATATCATTTTAGCCATTTCCGTTACCGAATTATGTCAATTTATGTGATTTTTGAAATTTTCGATATCGAAAGTGGGCGTGGTTGGAGAGCGATTTTTTTCCAGTTTCATGAGGTATACTCCCAACGATACTAGTATGCTTTTTGCCAGATTTCATCGTTCTACCCTAATCAGTTTAAAAGTTACTACCAGTCGAGTTTTTAAAAATACCTCCCTTAAAAGTGGGCGCTACCACGCCCACTCTAAAAAGTTTGTCAAAAAATCATTATATAATGACCAGGGTATTCTCCTATAAAATTAGTACATTTTAGCCATTTCCGTTACCGAATTATGTCAATTTCGGTGATTTTATAAATTTTCGATATCGAAAGTGGGCGTGGTTGGAGGGCATTTTATCCAATTTCATCAGGTATACTCCCAACGATACTAGAATCGTTTGTGCCAAATTCCATCGTTCTATCGTAATCAGTTTAAAAGTTACGCCCAGTCGAATTTTCATAAATGCCCCCCTTAAAAGTGGGCGGTGCACGCCTACTATAAAAATTTTTTGGAAAAATCATAAAAGAATGACCAGGGGGATTCACCTATAAAATTATATCATTTTAGCCATTTCAACTGCCGAGATATGCCAATTTGTGTGATTTTCGAAATTTTCGATATCGATTTCGCCCACGTTCAATAGCAACCTATCTTGGCCAGAAAGTAACCTGTATACAAAATTTGATGCAAACATCTCAATTTTTACTCAAGTTATCGTGTACACAGACGGACGGACATGCCTTAATGAACTTCTCTTTTCAACCTAAGAACTTTCATATATGGGACTCTATACACGGCTAAAAAAATGAACCTAAATTTTAAACCCGTATAAAGTTTAATCAATTTTTCAAACCTTTTTGTACAATATTTCAAACCGTCCAAATACCTACAAAGATTTTCAATTTCTTTTGGTTTCGATTTAAAATCTAAATGAAAAAGCAGTCTAAATTTTTTATTTTTGTTTTGTTTGAATATAATTGAATTTTGCCCACAAGATTTTCATGTGCGTCATAGCTCAGCGGCAGAGCAGTCGGCTGTGACTCCTGAGCGTTTTCGTTTGAATCCTACCAGCTGCCACATTTTTTTAGTTTTATTTTATTCTTAAAACTTTTCGGTCTAAAATGTAAACTTTTGTGTTTGAACATTCAAATTTATTTTTGAAAGCTTATTCAAGATTGAATTTTGCCAACAACATTTATGTGTGTGATGTAGCTCAGTGGTAGAGCAGACGGGCATGATGCGGGGAGTCTTGGTTCGAATTCCCGCCAACGGACAAAAAATTTATTTTATCTTTAAAAAATTGTTAAAACATTTCTTGTTTATAATTGAAACCCGATTCATTTAGCCAATTTTCATGAAAACTGGTCTATATTGAATTTGAATCCAAATTTGGTTTGGTCATATATGTAGTCCAAAAAAGTTTAAAATTTAGGTTCAAATTTTGAGCCGTGCATATAGTATTCAATAGTGAGCATTGTTGGTTGTGGAAGTAGAGACGTAGCTTATAAATACATTTTCGGTGAAGATGCTTTATATCTACCATCCCACGACCACCTTGATAACGGGGTAGGTATAGGCGCTCTATGGCTACGGTGACCATAATTTTTTTCTGAAAAAACAGAACTCTTTTTTACTCATAGCTTGGTATTGTCCTCACGTGAAAATTTCGCTACTCGCTTATAAACTATTTGACGTTACACTTTCAATGTTTGGAATAAAAAAGTGTTCCTGATTTCCATGACGTAATCATATTTTTGCAGTAAAAAATGTTGTCAACGTCTGTAAAACATTGAAATTGTAATCTCAAATAATTTCAACTAAACTGTATCAATTAAAAGTCAGCATTTTTTGTGAATAGTGTTTCTTGATGGTGAGAGACATTTTCCTTGTTAATATAAAACCTAGAATAACTGGTTTGTTTGTGCTAAGAAAGTTCAACTATGATTTTGCGTCTATCTCGGCTGGTATGTAAACTCTAACCCTCATATTCATAAAAAATAAAATTCGTTTATAAAGCTTTGAAAATTACATTTTCATACAAATTATGATTAGTACGTCGCTCCCAACGAAGACTAACTCGGTTCAGTTAGCGCGGAAGGCTAACATGGTTCATTCTCTGCGTCGAAGACTAACACACTTCGGTCTCTGCGTCCCAAAGCAAACACGCTTTGAAAAGAGGATTGAAATGGGCTTGGGTTATGAGATTTCTATGAAATTTTCGAATGGTGTTTTGTTTGCTTCTAAACACGCTAGGATAACACAGTGTTTGCTTTTGGTGGAAACAGCGTATAACTTTACAGAGTTATTACATTTGTTAAAAGGGTTGCCGGTACAAAAAAGCAGAACAAAAACAGAACATTTGCTTAAAAAAAGAACATTTCTGTTATTTTCCTTAGAAAAAAAAATACGCAGAACAAGCTTCTTAAAAACAGAACTGTTCTGCCGAAAACAGAACGGATGGTCACCGTATCTATGGCACATTTGGGATGATGGGCGCCACACTTAGTAAGGAGCGTTCTTGTTGATTTTTTTACGCTTTCCAGCTCTGTGTCAGACCATTTGATTATGCCGAAAGTTTAAGTAAGTACAGGGACCGCGAATGTGTTTATGGCTTTAAAAAGGTTGTTTCCATTTAAACATGATTTTAATAAACTCTTAACTCTCTCCAGGTACTCGTTTGTTGTGGACATCACTATTTCACTGTGCTGTGTCCTTCGAGCCTGCAGTAAACCAAGATATTTATAGCTTTCGGTCTCGAACATGCTGTTTATTACTTGTGAATTGTGTAGCTGAAAATTTCGCAGAACAGGTCTCCCATTTTCTACACTTAACATGCGGCATTTATCGATTCCGAATGACATTCCGATATCTTTTGAGAAATCTTTTGTTAGTTCTAGCAGTTTGGTTATTTGGCGCTCGTTTGAGGCATATAATTTTATATAATCCATACATATATAGCAGGTGGGAGAGTTTGTGATTGGTCGATTGTGGATATCTTATGGTGAAGCCATAATTAGTTTCATTCAAGATAGTCGACAATAGATTTAGTGCAAGACAGAACTACAATTATTATTTTATTTTATTTTATTTTATTTTATTTTTTTTTTATTTTGTCTTATTTTATTTTATTTTATTTTATTATATTTTATTTTATTTAATTCAATTTTATTTTATTTTCTTTATTTTATTTTATTTTATTGTATTTGATTTTATTTTGTTTTATCTTATTTTATTTTATTTTATTTTTTTGTTTAATTTTATTTTTATTTATATTTATTTTATTTTATTTCATTTTATTTTATTATATTTTATTTTATTTTTTTTTATCTTATTTTATTTTATTTTATTTTAAATTATGAGTTTTGGGCGATCTTTTTTCCTTAAATATGTATTTTTAGCTGGCTCGAGGTCGGTGTTCAATAATCTATATTATTATTCTAAAACACGGCGCTAGCTAGACTAAACTACAATACGTATATAAAAGAAATGTATATCAGATGAAAGCTTATCATGAGCATGTTTGCAAAAAATTATAACAATTCCAATAGGTTAATTTGTTCATGAGAAATTAGCGTTTAAAGTTGGTACCCAAGCTCTTTATATGGCACTATTAACATGCTTTGTAAATGTATATCCATACATATGTACATACAATGCTCGCATGGATTTCAGTCGAAATAGACAAACATTGAAAAAAATGTAAATATGTATGTATGTAAGTACATCTGATTTTGCGCTACTTTGACTACAAAAGCAATGCAGGGGTAATAAGCAAACACACCCGATTATCGGGGGTTACATACTAGTTGAAAAACAATTAAAACACACTTTGGTTTTTTCTTTTAAAAATCGATATATTTCGATTGCTCAACGGCAATCATCTTCAGGATTGTAGCAACTAACAAAAATATAAAAAGTAAACAATAAACAAATTTAGCATTTAATACATCACATTCATGAATACATACTTTTATTAACACGTCTGCCCTGTATGACGTGGAGTATGGTACTGTTTTTTATTGAGTAAATGTTTAAAAATATGCGCTGAGTTATCTATGTCGCTCTTGTAGTTAAGACGTGTGTTTGTCGGTATGTTAACTATGTGTAACATTTCCAGGGAGAAACGTTTGCTGTAGTGTTGTTCTTGTTGCAGTATTTTAGTCTCATCAATGGCCCACTGTGCAGAGAGCGGCCACACACCTAACTTTTTAAATATTTACTCAATCAAAATCAGTACCATACTCCACGTCATACAGGGCAGACGTATTAATAAAAGTATGTATTCATGTAAGTGATGTATTAAATGCCAAATTTGTTTATTGTTTACTTTTTTATTTTGTTAGTTGCTACAATCCTGAAGATGATTGCCGTTGAGCAATCGAAATATATCGATTTTTTAAAAGAAACAAGTAAGGAAAGCTGTCTTCGGCTGTGCCGAAGGCTATATACCTTTCATGAATAAGCATCACGATTTTCACTGTTCGATCCCCAGTACAGCCTGTGTGAATTTAACTTTAGCTCATACCGAAATTATCGGAACTATCGATTATATGGGGGCGATGTGTTTAGTTGGTCCAATCTCATTGATTTTTAACATCGACATTCCACTTTCTAACAGAGCAATAGTTACGAAATTTCACGACACTACCTATATAATTATAGGAGTTATAGCCCAAAATCCGTTTATCGGAACAATCGATTGTATGGGGGCTACGTGAAATATTTATCTCATCTCAATGATTTTCAACATCGATATTTCACATATAAAAACATCAATACCTACAAAATTTCACGTTACTAGCTCTTTAATTACAGAAGTTATAGCCCAAAATCCGTTTATCGGAACAATCGATTGTATGGGAGCTATATGAAATATTTATCCCATCTCAATGATTTTCAACATCGATATTTCACATATAAAAACATCAATACCTACCAAATTTCACGTTACTACCTCTTTAATTACAGAAGTTATAGCCCGAAATCCGTTTATCGGATCAATCGATTGTATGGGAGCTATATGAAATATTTATCCCATCTCAATGATTTTCAACATCGATATTTCACATATAAAAACACCAATACCTACAAAATTTCACGTTACTACCTCTTTAATTACAGAAGTTATAGCCCGAAATCAGTTTATCGGATCAATCGATTGTATGGGAGCTATGAGTAGTTTTAGTCCGATCTTGCTGGTTCCGACGAATGATTATTCTCATATAAAATAACGCCTCCATACCAAATTTCATCGTGATATCTCTAAAATTGAGGGACTAGTTTGCGTACAAACAGACGGACAGACGGACATGGCTAAATCGAATCAAATCATCGTCCTGATCATAACGGTATACTTATTAGTGGGTCTATCTCTTCTTCTTCTCATACTTACAAACATCGGACCAAAGTTATAATACCATTTCATGTTCATGAAAGGTATAATAACGCCTCCATAACAAATTTCATCGAGATATCTCCAAAATTGAGGGACTAGTTTGCGTACAAACAGACGGACAGAAGGACAGACGGACGGACGGACAGACTGACATAGCTAAATCGAATGAACTCATCGTCCTGATCATAACGGTATACTTATTAGTGGGTCTATCTCTTCTTCTTCTCATACTTACAAACATCGGACCAAAGTTATAATACCATTTCATGTTCATGAAAGGTATAATAAATTTACAATGCGGACAAGCTGCCGGTAGTGAAAGGGTTAAGTAGAGCATTTTGTAAAATTTACCTTTTAGCAATCAATTATAAAGACGAAATACGTGAATTAATTTTATAATCAAACTATAAAGAGTACGAGGCATTGAAGTAAAAGTAATGACCTACTGACTTTTATTTCCACTAAAACCACAGTGTCCAGTATATGAAATTTTTGAGCCATACATAATCATTAGGGCAACCAAAAATATGCTCTAAAAAAAATTAAAATATGCCCAAAAAAAGGTAAAATATGCTAAAATATATGCCTTAAAAATTAAAAATATGCAATAAAAATATGCACTAAAAATCCGAAAAAGTAAAAAAATCACTCAAAAGTAAGCCTTGCAAAAAAGTTAGCGGTGTAACTTAACCCTTAGGGGTGGCTATTTTTTCGGCCTTTTCTCATAGTTTCAAAAAACCTTTACATACTCTTAAAGAGGACTTGAGTTTTTAACCATTGCACACACATACACAGACCCATACAAAAATTACACAAACAATTTATTTAAATTTTTTTATTTTATACAAGCTAGTTTTTCTTTATACCATTTTTTTGATTTTATGTAGTTTTATCCCATACTGTATTTATATATGTATATACCAGGTATATTATACCTACATACATATATTAAGTCAAAGTACAGATTTCAGTTAATGTTATTGTTACAATAAATGATAAACATTTTGCTAAGGTTTTCAAAGAGAAAACTCTGTCTATTTGGACGTAACACACTTTTATACATGGAAAAAATTCGTTCGACATCAACTGAAGAGAGCGGCGCGAACTTAAAAGAACAAATTTCGGAAATAGTATACTTTGGATCGCATGTATTAGTTGCAGAGCCACGGAAATACCTGCAATGGTTTTAAATACTTGTATTGATGCATTTTTCTGAATAACAGCACACAGTTTTTGCTTAACGCGTAATTTTCTCCATTCACGGCTTCAATGGCTTGTTGAGCACTTGAAAGTAATTCTAATTGATCCGAAAGAGAGATATTTGAGGTTTCTAGCTTGACAATGGAAGACGGCAAAAATCCATAATTTGACGCTATGTAAATCAAATCTTTTTTATACTGGAACCTCCAAAAATTTTTTTCGCAATCGTAATTGAGGTCGCCTCTTCTTCGTCAAAAGTTTCAACTACTTCAACAATATTTCCATAATATTGAGAATAATAGCAATCAGCATCAATCCAAGTTCCCCACCTTGTAGTTATTGGTTGCGGTGATAGGGGAAGTTCAGGATGCATTGTTTTAAACTTTACGACCCTTTGAGGAGCCTTGAGAAATATATTTTTCGATATCAACTGATCCACTTCCGAAAACGGACCTCGTATAAATTCGCATACTCTGTGGAGGCCGTGAATAATTCAAGTTACATGGGTTATTTTAGGGTTAAAAATTTTGTATAGCCCGTGCGGCTTTTACCATATAACGAGCAGCGTCTGATAGAAATGAAAGAATCGAGTCTTTATTGAAGCTTTCCCCCAAAAGTTTCACAGATTCATCGAAAAGTCTAGCGATAGTTGTGTGATTTGTAGCTTCGGCGTTTTCATGTAAAATACCAATGACGTTGGCCACATGTCTGCCTGCAGAATCTGTAGTTTCGTCAATGGCTATCCAAATAAAGTAGTCTTTTACGAGCGATTGTATCCTTTCCAAAGTATTAGTATAAATTTTATTGACATAATTGGTTCGGAGGCTTGTCTCACATGGAACTGGCTGTGAGCACCATTTCTCAAAAAGTTGTATTATATTTATGTTGCGTATTTTAAATAGTGGTATATCTGCACAGACAAATGGATTACATAAATCGTTTGCAAATTCAACATGCTGCAATTTCAATCCATCGACCACGAAGTTTTGTGATTTCTTATTTTTCGACCGTTTGAGCTGAATATGTTTTTCGCATGGCAAATGCTGCTTTACCAAAAATGTTTTCTCAAATGATACAGCCTTGTTGCATAGGCTGCAAATCAGCACCTTACCGTCCGTTTGCAAATCAGGAAACTCTCCAACGATCTGCTTCAGCTTTTGAGATATGGTTGATTTTACTTTCGGCGTTATCTGTAAAAAGAAACATATAAATGTACACAAACGAACACAAGTCAATTTTAACCTTTATTTAACCAAACGCTTACCTTTTATTGAAATGAGCGAAAGTTTGCAAACGTTTATGAAAATTTATTTAATTGTCGTTGGAAAGTGAGATGTGGATATCATGAACGAAAGATGCCGATATACTATATTGTTTATCGATACCTCTATCGAACATTTGCTAATGACATGGTTGCATTTTTCAGTACCACTTATTCGTTATTTTTTTAGAAATTCATAAAATGTGGAAAATATGAAAAAATATGCTTTTATAAAAAAATATGCATAAATATGCATTAACAACTAAAATATGCCAAAATATGCCTTAACAACTAAAATATGCCCTAACAAATATGGCTAAGACTCTTTGCTTTTTCTTGAAACGCCTTTATATTTTAGCCATTATGCAATAGCACGCAAGGAAAAAAATATGATTTTGCATATTTTTGGTTGCCCTAATAATCATAGTCGAAATAAAGTAGGTACTTATGTCGGTGTTTATGACAGATAGGGCGGTGGAAATTTTGTCATACATTTTTTATTTCATTTTATTTTTATTTAATTGTTTGTTTAAATTTTAATTAATTACTTAAAGTGTTTGAAGTTTACTTCTATAGCGGCATGCATTTGAGAAAAACTGCAACGAAATTGGAAGACAACAACCATATGAATGTTGTTGTTGCGAAGCGACAGCGTTTTACAGGAGCTAGTGATGTTTTGTATGCATGAATATTAGAACACCCACAAAAATAAAGTTCTTATTTTCTTCGCTCCACACGCAATTTCTGAAAGAATGGGGTTAAAAAATAAGATCTGTAAAAAAATCTGGCCATCTGTAGTAAAAAAATGCCATGGAAATTTGACCTAAAGGATAAAAACGCATTAAAAAATGGAATATGTCTTTACTGGCTTATATCTCCTAAACTACTAATTTTTGGAGAAATAATGACATAACGACTTTTATTTATATTGGAGTCAGGAGTAAATTGCCCATATAAATATTGTACCCGCGGGTGCCCTTTCGAGGACTTTTAATAAGTCGATGTTAGTTTTTTATTTTTAATTTTTTTGTAATGGTCAAATAAAATACTTGCAAAATGATGGATTAGATAAGCTATACATCGTTTGGTAGGATATTAACCACAGTTTAATAATAACATTACATTTTAATTTTACTAACATTTTTGCAATGGTTGGTTGACGTAAAAACATGCAATATGGGATAGTTCAGGGGTCAAAGTTCTAATTCTCTTCCCTCCAAATGCATTTTCTGAAAGTTTAGGGGTAAAAGACAAGATGTGTAAAAAACCTGGACATCCGTAGTGAAAAAATGCCATGCAAATTTGACCTAAAAGCTAAAAATGCAGTAAAAAATATATGTCTTTATTGGCTAATATCTCGTAAACCAGCAATATTACCAGAAATAATGACATAATTGCTTTTATTTATATTGAAGTCAGGAGTAAATTTCCCATATAAATCTTATACCTGCGAGTGTCCTTTCAAAGACTTACAAAATGTCCAAGTAATTTTTAATGTTTTTGTAATGGTCAAATAACATACATACTTTCTCAGTAATGAGTTACATAAGCTATACATATATTATATAAGCTATATATATATTTAAACATTTTTTTTCTTACCTGTGTAGAACAATTTGTTTATTTATTTTCCCACATTTACTTAGTTCTAAAGACTTACCAATTAAGAACACGATTTTGTATTTCTTTTCCATTGTGCTGCCTTATCAGAAGTATTTTTATTATAAATTTATTGGTCTAGAGGTCACAATTACAATGCACGTTTAGGTTAGGTTCAAGTGGCTGCCGCAGAGGCACACTTAGGCCAGTTTTGAAAGGCCCGTTGTGATACCACCAACACAAGGAAAGTCAGTCCCGGGACCCAGCCATATGGAAAATCCCTGAGTTGTTGGGATTTTCCACTTAGCAGAATCCCGGGCCTGACACTCCTAAACCGACACCGTTACTCCTCCTCGAACCACTTAGATGACTTTATGAAGCCCATCAAGTCCTTTATGTCCAGTTCCGCGATCTGGCTTAGGCTATCCAGGAACGGAACTCCCAAAAAGCGCGTTCTCGCGCCGCTTAAAGCCGGACAGTTGCAGATGAGGTGCTCCACTGTTTCCTCCTCTTCATCATCTTTGCAACTCCTGCAGCATCGTCGGTAGGGCACACCTAGCCTTTATGCATGCCTACCAATGAGGCAGTGACCGGTTAATACCCCTATCAATATTGTTGAAACAGCTATCCCCGACTGTAGTAGTCGCAAAACGATCTGTGCTTAGAGGGAGAAAGCTGTAAGATTCCAGAATACTGGAGTGTCCAATAGTACCCGCAGCCCAACTGGAGGTTTCTCTTAGGCGCAGAGCTGATGCCGCCGCTGACCGAAACCCTTCCAGATCAAGTGGCAAAATGCCCAGAATGACCTGTAGGGCTTCGTTGGGCGTTGTCCTTAGCGCACCGCTTATACAGATCATATTGGATCTATGGACTTTCCGCAACAGATTCAGGTATGTTGCCTTGCTCAGCGCAGGCCACCATACGACGACTCCATAAAGCAAGATGGGGCGAATGATCCGTGTAGATCCAACTGCATACTCTAGGGCTGAGCCCCCATTTTTTGCCAATGGCTCTTTTGCATGTGTAAAGAGCGATGCAAGCTTTCTTCTGGCCCTGAAGAACATTCTCCTTCCAATTCAATTTCCTGTCCAGCAGTATGCCTAGAAACTTGGCCTTATCCGACAACCCCAAGCGCGTGCCATCTAGTTCTGGTAGGCTTAGTGGCGGTATTTTGTACCGGTTGGTGAAGAGGACAAGTTCCACCTTCCCTGGGTTGATACTAAGTCCGCAGCGAGAGGACCACGTCGAAACTTCTCGCAGTGCTACTTGCATCAGGTCACACAGAGTTTGTGGGAACTTGCCTCTGAATGCAATAGCTAAATCGTCTGCGTATGCCACTATCTTCCCGCCCCCCAGCTTGTGTCACGTAGCAACGAGTTGACTGTGAGGTTCCATAAAAGCGGGGAAAGAACACCACCCTGGGGTGTTCCCCTTGTCACATAACGTGATAACTCAACCGTACCAAGTGAAGAAGCTATTTTCCTTTCCCCTTAAAGTTGGTCAATTAAATCAGTTAGAGGTCTATCTACGCCCAGATTAGTTAGAGCGGAGTTAATAGCCTCCGGGCTTATATTGTTGAAAGCCCCCTCAATGTCTAGGAGGGCCACGAGACAGTAGTCCTTTTCACACAGCGATTTCTCAATGACAGACACTAGGCTGTGCAGAGCGGTTTCTGTTGATTTACCCTTGGTGTATGCATGCTGATAGCTAGAGATAAGGTTGCTATCAATAGTACAAAGGACGAGAGACTGATCGGTCGGTAGTCTTTTGGCTCGTAGTGGGATGCCTTCCCAGCCTTAGGGATAAACACTACCGTGGCGCTTCTCCAGGAGCCCGGAATGTGGTTGAGAGCCAGGCAGGCTGTGAAGAGAAATACCAGCCATTTAGCTGATGTCTCCAACGTGTTTATAAGTTGCGCGGGGATAATCCCGTCCGGCCCGGCAGCCTTATACGGTTCAAAGCTCTTAACTGCCCACCTTACTCTTTCCTCAGTGATGGGTATATTTACTGCCAGGTTTGTTGCAGGTGCTAGTGGTGCATCATGCAGATTCCCCGGAAAATGTGTATTCAAGAGCAGCTCAAGGGTTTCCTCTTCCGTGCTGGTCCAGGATCCGTCAGGTTTTCGCAAATAGCTGATGGTTGTTTGACTTTTCGAGAGGACTCGTCTAAGTCTCGCTGTGTCGTCGACCTTTTCGACGCCAGTGCAGAAATTTCTCCACGAGGTTCTCTTCGCCTGTCTCAGAGCTTTTTTGTAGGCCCTTAGTTTAGCTTTATATTCGTGCCAATGAGGCTCAGAGCCGAAGCTCTTGGCCTTGTTAAATTGTTTCCGGCATGATATTCGGAGCGAGTCCAAATCGTAGGACCACCAATGTGGCCTGTGTTTACCGCGTGGTTTTGGCACTGGACAAGCCTGTCCTAGAGCATTTGAGAGCGCCGATGTAAATGTAGTAACAAGATCCTCCAGTTCCTCTACTGATGAGGGGACTTGTGAGGGCAGTACTGGTAGGTCTCTGTCTAATATTTCATTGTGTAACTGCCAATCAGTGTTACGTGGATTGCGCTTCATGATTGGTTGTTCTACAATAAAGTCTAAAACCATTTCTATGTAACGGTGGTCGGAGAAAGAATGTTCTTCCAGAACCCGCCATTTTCTGACCCACTCATAAGCGCTTTCACTACAGATAGTTAGATGTTAATCGCTCAGCGTTGGCTGCTACCACCGTGACGTCGAGGGCTTCCTCGTCTGTAGGCTGTCCTCCATCTCCGAGTTGTTCACAGCACTATCGCCAAGGGACGTGGCGGATAACATGCTTTCCGCATCGGAATCCTCCGCTTCCTCTTCTGGTAATTCGTTTTCCGGTTCCCCCGGAGCAGCCGAGAAGGCAGCGCGCTGAGCATCACCACCATATACGTGGATAACGATCTGGCCTACGCTGTAGTGTACTAGGCCATTGCACCTTTTGAGGGGCTCGATTGACTCTTTATTCATGGTGAACACCACCTGTCTGTCGGGCCCTACCGCATCCCCGACCAGATTGACACTCCAGTCATGCGTTGGCAGGGACGGATTCATTAGCCGTAGCATCCCGAGAATTCTCTCGGGTTCGTCAGGGATGGCCGGAATCCACGCCCTTGCCCTTGGAAGAGCTGGAATGTCCTTCCAGTCGACGACCTCTATCTTTGCGCCCTTGTTGACTTCACCCAGCTTAGCAGCTGCTGCCTTGTACAGTGCTACGATTTTTGCATCCTCGCATGCGAGTAATTTAATCTGACCCTGGTGCCAACCCGCATCCGTTACTCGCGCCGAACTACCCGGAAACTCTGGAGCAACATTGAGAAGAATGTTGCCGAGTTCATTTCGCACGTAACGCCACCGGTCCTTAGGGATGGCCAGACGGTCATTGCCTCGGTCAAGGACGCCTATAAGGATCCTGTCCTTGGTTACCTCAGCAAAGCTTAGTTTGCCCGCTCCAGGGGTATTCTGATGCCGCTTGGGAGGGGGATTTAACTCCAGGTCCGATCTCTGGCGCTTGAAAGGGTTAACTTTTAACCTCTTTGGCATGTAAGAATTTTGGAAATCCGGTATCACAGCTTTAGCTAGCTCTACCGATTTACTGGAATTCGGCGACAGCAATTCCTGCGGTACCCCTTCATACCTCTTCAGGATCTTTGCAGCCAATCTTTTCTCGTGGTATGTGAAGCGGCGGGGAGATGTCTCCTGGGAGTGCGGACCCGTAGTTGCCATCGCGGTCGCTCTCCTTGCCGAAATCTCAGTTTCAGCTTCCTTCTCCTTCGAAACTCCGAGGCCAGGTCGTGAGACCGCTGCCACAGACGTAAAGATACTGGTTTTCATATCAGCGGTTGATGGGAGTTTAGCATCCGCCGTTGTCCGCTTAGTTGCGTTGGCAACCGCACTGGTGCTAGCTCCCATCAAGTCAATCTTATTCGATAGAGGGTTGGTTGACCGACTCGTAGTTGCCATCGCTGTCGATCCCCCCCTTGATTGTGGAACGGAGGTTGTCCTCCGGCGTTGTTGTTGCTTTCTCGCCTGTTCCTCCATAGCTCTCTTTTGCTGAGGAGTGAAATTTGGCGTTATTTGTTTTTTAGGTTTATCGTTTTTATTTGGGTTATTTGAGTTCATCTTGTTCGTACGACCCATCGCCGGACAAGGCCAGCTTAGGGTCAAGGGAAGAGTAGGGGAAAATGTGTCGTCCGCCGCGGCAGAGCCCCGTACCGCGGTAAGGCCATGCTTACTCTCTGAGGCGACCCGGTATCAGAAAGGCTCCGTTCAAATACAGCCACGATTTGCCTCCCGGCTGCAAACGTCCAATGGGCACGGTTTCGCATAACACCCTGGATTGGGAGGGGGAAGATCTTTGTCATCGCGCCAGAGAGGCTAGGCTGCTCTCGTCATGAAGTGCGGTACGGAGCTATGATCACAAGGGCAGCGTAGCCCTGTGGCTATCGACTTAAGCCCTCGTACCGCGGCAAGGTATCCACCCTTCACGAGGGACAATGCACGTTTACTATCAATGTATTTATTTTTGACAGTTGAGTACCGGTGTACTGACAAAACTAAATTTTTAACTAAAATGTATACATATTATATTATAGAAAAAAATTTGAATTAAATAATTAGAAAAAAAGCTTTCTTATGCGAACTGTGTAAGTCTTCGACGCAGGAAAGAAATATGTCTTCCATTCGCAGGAAAAAAATATGTATGGACAATTTACTCCTGATACCATTTTTAATAAAAGTCTTTGTTATTATTTCTCTACGAAATACTTTCTCACTAGATGTTAGCCAATTAAGACATCGTCGCTCCCAACGAAGACTAACACGGTTCAGTTAGCGTGGAAGACTAACACGGTTCGTTCTCTGCGTCGAAGACTAATACACTTCGTTCTCTGCATGGAAAACTGACACGCTTCAGTTTTCTGCGTCAAAGACTAACACACTTCGTTCTCTGCGTCGAAGACTAACACGGCTCAGTTTTCTGCGTCGAAGACTAACACAGTTCACATAGAACTGAACTGATATTTCACATATAAAAGCATCAATACCTACAAAATTTCACGTTACTAGGTCTTTAATTACAGAAGTTATAGCCCAAAATCCGTTTATCGGAACAATCGATTGTATGGGGGCTACGTGAAATATTTATCTCATCTCAATGATTTTCAACATCGATATTTCACATATAAAAACATCAATACCTACAAAATTTCACGTTACTAGCTCTTTAATTACAGAAGTTATAGCCCAAAATCCGTTTATCGGAACAATCGATTGTATGGGGGCTACGTGAAATATTTATCTCATCTCAATGATTTTCAACATCGATATTTCACATATAAAAACATCAATACCTACAAAATTTCACGTTACTACCTCTTTAATTACAGAAGTTATAGCCCGAAATTCGTTTATCGGAACAATCGATTGTATGGAAGCTATGAGTAGTTTTGGTCCGATCTTGCTGGTTCCGACGAATGATTATTCTCATATAAAATAACGGCTCCATACCAAATTTCATCGAGATATCTCCAAAATTGATGGACTAGTTTGCGTACAAACAGACGGACGGACGGACAGACGGACATGGCTAAATCGAATCAACTCATCGTCCTGATCATAACGGTATACTTAGAGTGGGTCTATCTCTTCTTCTTCTCATACTTACAAACATCGGACCAAAGTTATAATACCATTTCATGTTCATGAAAGGTATAAAAATCAAAGTGTGTTTTAATTGTTTTTCAATTAATGAACACGGATCTCGAGCCAGCTAAAAATACATATTTATTTTATTTTATTTTGTTGTATCTTATTATCTTTTATTTTATTTATTTTATTTTAATTTAATTTTAGCATATTTAAATTTTATTTATAATATTAAACTAAGTGCTGAAGTTAGACATTTGGTAGCCGATTTATATGTAGTTAACGCTGATTCTTCTTTCACCGTTTTTAATACATCACAGTCTAAACTCTGTGTGGGCACACCAATAATTTTAAAACTTTATTTGCTTATCAGATTTCAAAAACCTTTCTAAATCCTACAAAATTTTGCCTGTGCGATAGCAAATAGGTAGTAAACCAAAATGTTCGCTGTCAAGCTCATCCCACCGTTGGGTCTTGTTGAATCTAAAACTTATGAGCCCTTACAATATTCGTATGTTCAAATGTAAATAAACATAGCGAAACGAAAGAGATTTAAGTGTACATATGTTTGTGTTCACATTTCTTTTTTAGAATGTGGCAGTAAATGATTTAGTAATAAAATTTACGGTTTGCCAAAAAATCTGATGGGAGTCACTTTGACTGTTGTATTACAAAGCTGTCGGTTAGTAGTTTTGTACCAAAATACGCACTCAACATTGGTTTGAGTCAGAGATGTTGCGAATATTCATTTTGAAATTGTAACCGCGAAGCTCTCATACAAACTTCAGGCTGAATAACTTTTGGACGGCCAAAATCACCCAGGCGTTTAGATGGCTATTTAAATTAAGTACCTAAGCATGACTTTTCAGAGGTCAAGTTAGGAACCTAAAAATTGGTAAGAAGATTTTCGATATCAATACCGTACTTACGAAAAAAAGGAAGCTATGAGAAAAGATACGTAGCACCTGCAATACATTCTAGTTTTTAAGGCAAAATATTTAAATAAAAGGGTTAATGGCATGGACCTGGAAATTAGATAGAGAAGATAGAGAAGAGAATAGGGAGTTATCGAATAAGGGGCATGGCACACCCCATACAAACTTCTGTTTTGAGGCTGAATATATTTTTAAAGGGTCCATCCTTACTGGATACGGTTTAGGATTGTCAGTCCCGGGATTCTGCTATGTGGAAAATCCCAACAACTCAGGGATTTTCCATATGGCTGGGTCCCGGGACTGACTTTCCTTGTGTTGGTGGTATCACAACGGGCCTTTCAAAACTGGCCTAACCCTGCAAAAATCGAGAGTACTCTATTTCCTATCCAAAGAGTACTCCAATTGGAGCATCAGAGTACTCCAAATGTAATCCTTTTTCATATAAAGATTGTGCTCCAATTAACATTGCGATGTCCTAGGACTGGACCACCTACTCCAACCTTCGCTTTGTGTCTGCTACTCCATGGAGTACCTACAGTCAGAGTACTTTGCAATGTACTCCAATGTTGTTACTTCTTGGAGTATATACTGTCAGAGCCATAGTGTTGTGATTTTCGTCGATAAGGCAGGAGCAATGATCGGCTTTCAAAAAGCTGAAGGTGGTCCGATGAGGTATACAAAGGATTACTATTGGAGTACTCCAATATCAAAAAATTGGAACACATAATCCAATGATTTTTGCAGGGAAGTGTGCCTCTGCGGCAGCCACTTGAACTTAACCTACTGGATACAAATGGTAGCTAAGGAAAAGCGGACCGCTTAATTTTTAAAGCTTAATATTTATAAAAGGGTTCCTGACAGGGGTCTGGAAATTTTCATGGAGATATAAGATATTAATAAAATTATTATTAGCACCGGGGTGACCTTGCTCTGTGCTTTCGATTTTGTCCAATAGTCTTACCTACACGGCTAAAAAAATGAACCTAAATTTTAAACCCGTATAAAGTTTAATCAATTTTTCAAACCTTTTTGTACAATATTTCAAACCGTCCAAATACCTACAAAGATTTTCAATTTCTTTTGGTTTCGATTTAAAATCTAAATGAAAAAGCAGTCTAAATTTTTTATTTTTGTTTTGTTTGAATATAATTGAATTTTGCCCACAAGATTTTCATGTGCGTCATAGCTCAGCGGCAGAGCAGTCGGCTGTGACTCCTGAGCGTTTTCGTTTGAATCCTACCAGCTGCCATATTTTTTTAGTTTTATTTTATTCTTAAAACTTTTCGGTCTAAAATGTAAACTTTTGTGTTTGAACATTCAAATTTATTTTTGAAAGCTTATTCAAGATTGAATTTTGCCAACAACATTTATGTGTGTGATGTAGCTCAGTGGTAGAGCAGACGGGCATGATGCGGGGAGTCTTGGTTCGAATTCCCGCCAACGGACAAAAAATTTATTTTATCTTTAAAAAATTGTTAAAACATTTCTTGTTTATAATTGAAACCCGATTCATTTAGCCAATTTTCATGAAAACTGGTCTATATTGAATTTGAATCCAAATTTGGTTTGGTCATATATGTAGTCCAAAAAAGTTTAAAATTTAGGTTCAAATTTTTAGCTGTGTACCTACATTTTTTCCAAATATTCTTACTTACCAACATAAACTTTTCCAAATCGATTTCCGAAAAATTATCAAATAGGTGGCAACTTTATAAAGCGCCTCAAGTTGCAAATCCAAGTAGAAAATCTTTGAATGAAGTATACTATTCACAAACAAATTTCATCCAAATTGGCCAATATACGAAGAATTAAATAAAAGGCAGTGTCAACTCATTTTTAGACATCATGGTTGGTATACGGCTGAATACGTTTGACTTCATACCCATAATGTTAAATGTTAAAAAAAGATAGTTGGCAACACTGTAAACCGCCCCAAGTGGCAACACCCAAGTGGACAGTCTTAGAATCAAGCATACTATGTATATGCCAAATTTCATCAAAATCGACTAAGCGGTCCAAAATGACCACAAAATGACCATAAAACAAGTAAAGAAAAGGCTGTCTTCGGTTGTGCCGAAGGCTTTATACCTTTCATGAGAATGAGTCACGTTATTTGAAACATGAACACACTATAAAGGAGTGACGCTCTTACGCTGAAATAAACGATGCAATTAGTTGTATAGGGGCTATGTGAAAAATTAGGTCAACCCTACTGTTTTTAACCATCGACATTGCTTACGCAAAAAGAGCAATAGTTACGTCAAGAAATATTTAATAACAAGAGTTATAGCCCAAAATCCGTTTATCGTTTTATGTGAAATATTAATCCAATCTTAACGATTTTCAACATCGATATTGCTCATGCAAAAAGAGCCGTACCTATAAAATTTCAAGTTCCTACCTATTTTATTACAGATTATCATCCTGATCATTTCGATATACTTGTTGATGGATCCATCTCTTCTTCTTCTCATACTTAAAAACATCGGACCAAAGTTATAATACCATTTCATCTTCATTAAAGTTATAATGATAGCAAAATTATCCCAAAATGATCCCGATTTTCACTGTTCGATCCCAGGTACAGCCTGTGTCAATTTAACTTTAGCTCACACCGAAATTATCGGAACTATCGATTATATGGGGGCGATGTGTTATATTGGTCCAATCTCATTGATTTTTAACACCGACACTCCACATTCTAAATGAGCAATAGTTACGCATTACCTACCTTTACAATTACAGGAGTTATCTACCAAAATCCGTTTATCGGAATAATCGACTGTATGGGAGCTATTTGAAATATTTATCCCACATCGATATTTCGCATATAAAAATAGCAATACTTACAAAATTTCACGTTCCTACGTGTTTAATTACAGAAGTTATAGCCCAAAATCCGTTTATCGGAAAAATGGATTGTATGGGGGCTTTGTGAAATATATCGATGATTTTCAAAATCGATATTTCGCATACTAAAAAAGCAACACTCACAAAATTTCCCGCTCCTACCTCTTTAATTACAGCAGTTATAGCCCGAAATCCGTTTATCGGAACAATCGATTTTATGGGAGCTATGAGTAGTTTTGGTCCGATATTGCTGGTTCCGACAAATGATTATTCTCATATAAAATAACTCCTCCATACCAAATTTCATCGAGATATCTCTAAAATTGAGGGACTAGGTTAGGTTCAAGTGGCTGCCGCAGAGGCACACTTGGGCCAGTTTTGATAGGCCCGTTGTGATACCACCAACACAAGGAAAGTCAGTGCCGGGACCCAACTCCTACAGCATCGTCGGTAGGGCACACCTAGCCTTTCTGCATGCCTACCAATGAGGCAGTGACCGGTTAATACCCCTATCAATATGGAGATTTCCCTCCTAGTTAGGGCATAAATGCATCTAGACCTTTTAAGATCCCATTTTGGCCAGGTTTGTTTCGATATCCGCCACCCTGGGGATTGGAGCCATCTTTCGTTAGCTTGACGGAGTGTGTGCTCCTTCAACATTAGTTTGCATGTAGTAAACGGCATACCTAAGCGCTATTTATCCTGAAGAACCTGCTTGGTCGTGCCCTGCCTGGCAAGCTCGTCTGCCTTACAGTTTCCCTCAATGTCCATATGTCCCGGGACCCATATGAGGTTTACGCGGTTCTGCTGGGCCATCTCCTGAAGAGATCGATGACAGCTGAGCGTCAGTTCAGAGTTGGACGTGTATGAGCCAAGGGATTTGATGGCTGCTTGGCTATAGCTGAAAATAACGATATCTTCCCGATAACACGTTTGCTTGTCCAGGCCGCGGCGTCCAGGATTGCCGAGAATTCCGCCTGGAAGACGCTACAATGATCAGGTAGTCTGAAGGAGAGCTCAATGTCCAAATCCCTTGAATAAACCCCTCCTCCAACTCTACCGTCCAACTTCGAGCCGTCGGTGTATATGGAAGTGCCACCATTTGTTTCGGGACACCAATCCGTCCTCTCCCAGTCTTCTTTGCTGGGAGTGTTTATTATGAAACAGCTATCCCCGACTGTAGTGGTCGCACAACGAACGACGACTCCATACAGCATGATTGGGCGAATGATCGCCGTGTAGATCCAACTGCATACTCTAGGGCTGAGCCCCCATTTTTGGTCAATGGCTCTTTTGCATGTGGAAAGACCGATGCAAGCTTTCTTCTGGCTCTGAAGAACATTCTCCTTCCAATTCAATTTCCTGTCCAGAACTATGCCTAGAAACTTGGCTTTATCCGACAAGCCCAGGCGCGTTCCCTCTAGTTCTGGTAGGCTTAGTGGTGGTATTTTGTACCGGTTGGTGAAGAGGACAGGTTCCACTTTCCCCGGGTTGATACTAAGTCCGCAGCGATAGGACCACGTCGAAACTTCTCGCAGTGCTACTTGCATCAGGTCACACAGAATGCAATAGCTAAATCGTCTGCGTATGCCACTATCTTCCCGCCCCCCAGCTTGTGTCACGTAGCAACGAGTTGACCGTGAGCTTCCATAAAACACACAGCGATTTCTCAATGACAGATACTAGGCTGTGCAGAGCAGTTTCTGTTGATTTAACCTTGGTGTATGCATGCTGATAGCTAGAGATAAGGTTGCTATCAATAGTCGTTGAGAGGTAGTCGCTTAGTATCCTCTCAAAGGTTTTGAGTACAAAGGACAAGAGACTGATCGGTCTGTAGTCTTTTGGCTCGTAGTGGGATGCCTTCCCAGCCTTAGGGATAAACACTACCGTGGCGCTTCTCCAGGAGCCCGGAATGTGGTTGAGAGCCAGGCAGGCTGTGAAGAGAAATACCAGCCATTTAGCTGATGTCTCCAACGTGTTTATAAGTTGCGCGGGGATAATCCCGTCCGGCCCGGCAGCCTTATACGGTTCAAAGCTCTTAACTGCCCACCTTACTCTTTCCTCAGTGATGGGTATATTTACTGCCAGGTTTGTTGCAGGTGCTAGTGGTGCATCATGCAGATTCCCCGGAAAATGTGTATTCAAGAGCAGCTCAAGGGTTTCCTCTTCCGTGCTGGTCCAGGATCCGTCAGGTTTTCGCAAATAGCTGATGGTTGTTTGACTTTTCGAGAGGACTCGTCTAAGTCTCGCTGTGTCGTCGACCTTTTCGACGCCAGTGCAGAAATTTCTCCACGAGGTTCTCTTCGCCTGTCTCAGAGCTTTTTTGTAGGCCCTTAGTTTAGCTTTATATTCGTGCCAATGAGGCTCAGAGCCGAAGCTCTTGGCCTTGTTAAATTGTTTCCGGCATGATATTCGGAGCGAGTCCAAATCGTAGGACCACCAATGTGGCCTGTGTTTACCGCGTGGTTTTGGCACTGGACAAGCCTGTCCTAGAGCATTTGAGAGCGCCGATGTAAATGTAGTAACAAGATCCTCCAGTTCCTCTACTGATGAGGGGACTTGTGAGGGCAGTACTGGTAGGTCTCTGTCTAATATTTCATTGTGTAACTGCCAATCAGTGTTACGTGGATTGCGCTTCATGATTGGTTGTTCTACAATAAAGTCTAAAACCATTTCTATGTAACGGTGGTCGGAGAAAGAATGTTCTTCCAGAACCCGCCATTTTCTGACCCACTCATAAGCGCTTTCACTACAGATAGTTAGATGTTAATCGCTCAGCGTTGGCTGCTACCACCGTGACGTCGAGGACTTCCTCGTCTTGTAGGCTGTCCTCCATCTCCGAGTTGATCACTAGGGTGACCGTAAAAAATCGATGTCGTATTTTTTTCAACGGGAACCCCATAAAATGATCAGCCTTTGCAGATTTTAAGATAGCCAAAGTTTAAGAACGATTGGATCATATTAACACGTGCCGCTGGGCGCTTAAAGTTTCAAAAAACTTGATATTTTGGCCGATGAGCGACGTTTTTGGGCCGTATCTCCAGGTAAAGGCATGTTGCCCCAACTAATTTATATTCCATACATATTTTTTGTTATTTGTAACCGAACCCAGCTATTACAGCCTTTGTCACCAAAAATTTTAATAGGTACCTTTAGGAACAAACTTATGATATCATGAAAAATCTCTTATATTCTTTAAAGTATAAATGTGGGAATGGGAAAACGGTTTTTTTTACATACGTTTATGTATTTTAACACATTTTATTATTTTTAAGGACAGAAAGATACAATAATGAATACTCTATTCTACAGGTTTCCTCAATGTTCTTTTGGAACAGTCAGGATACAACTTTCGGCATTGGCTTACGACTTGCAAAATATATTGTTTCTGCTCCTCATCTTTGGTTAGAAGGTCATTGAAGTCAGTAATTAATTTCACCCCTCGTTCTGCAACATCGTTAACGACCTTTAGTGACTTCACAATCTCCAATCCTTCCTTAAAATTATAATTTTTAGACCAGCTACTGGGGTGTTCTTTGAGAAAATCTGGGTTGATTTGGAAACGCTGAAAAAAATGCATAGTTTCATTGGTAATTAAATCAGATAGCCCTGCATTAATCATTTCCTTCAACTGGTGTCCTAGAAATTTGGGATTTTAAATTCTTGAATTTTCTGACTCGGTTTCGGTCCGATTCAGCTTTTGTACCGTGTGAGTAAGGACTTTGTTCGCCATTTTCGATTTTTCTTCGTCTGAAATTGTGGGATCAAAGAACGCTAGTGCTACCAATTCGGCATTGAAATACCACAAATGATTGGAGAATTTCAACAGAGCTCTCTCAGAGATATCCTTGTCAATCACCTGATAGTCCAACAATGATCGTACGAGATCAAAGTCTTGCTTGGGAGCCAGATATGCTATGGGAGCATTGAACCAAGCTTTGCAATACACTCTAACGAGAAAAACACAGACAGCTTCTACTGCACTGTTTTCTTTATCACTCAGTTTGAATTGTCCACGGAATAAGAATATCTTTACACAGTAGATGGCCTTGGCCATCCATCGGGCATGGCTAATGGCACCCGGGGCTCTAAATCCCACTTCATTTCCATCCAAAGATCCCACAAACACCAGTACCAACTGCAGAAGCTCCTTGTAATCATCTCTGGGTTGAGATTCTGTGAGTTTAGTTTAGAAATCAACAGTTATGTTGGCAATTACTTCAGGAGGTATATCTTTCCTCACATTTTCGTTACTGATAAGCGTGTCATATTGTTTCTTGTTGAGCTTTGACCATGCACTTTTGAATCTTTTGAATAAATCGGGTCCAGGTGCAGTAGATGAACCAAACTTACATTCGAAAACTCCTCTCAAGACGATCTCAAGAATATGGTGGCGACAGGCTAGGTAAAACAGCTCTCTACCCAAGGTTTGTTCCAAAATTGTACAAGCTCCTTTAAGCCTTCCTGTATTTGATGAAGTAGTGTCAAAACACATGGCTTTGATAGTATGGGAGATACCCCATTCCTCGATACAATTATAAACAGCCAGGGCTTGTTCTTCGCCAGTGCTTTTATCTGCTGCAGGAACTCCTAGTAGTCTTTCATGTTCACCATAAGAAATTAAAACCGCTATTCGATCAGTCTGCTCTGTCTTTAGGATGCTTGTTAAAAGTTTTCCATCCCAGTGAACCACAACAGCATCCTTCTCTGTCACATGAACTTGTTCCTTGACATTCTCAGTGTATTTTTCCCTAAATACTTTTCGTCTTTCTTGGATAACAGTTTTTGACACTTTGAGGTCGTCAGGATTCTCCCCAAGTGCCTCTATGGTAGCTATAAGAATTCGTGTGGCATTTCTGTCAGATACCTTACACCGATCCAACAAAAGAGATAGCTTCATAGTTAAAATTTCTCTAGTCCAACGCCTAATATTTTTGTTATGAGATGGCCCTGGAAGCTCCTCAGATACCTTAGAGGTACATACGTCCATACTCGACACATCCATGTCATCCCCATCATACACATCGCATATGTTTTCCGCTCCATCACTGTCCTCGTCTTCTTCACTATCACTATCTATATCTATGAAGGAAAAGGGAAAATACCGTAAATAAGGAAAATAATGAGGATGGTTTGAAATAGTTGAGGTTCAGTAAGGTGTATTTTTTCGATTTTCATTACTTTTCATTGGTACACGATGCATTCTTCAAGCATACATATCACTCATTCAGCATGCATACTTTTTCTGTGAACAAATATGTTCTCAATTTGAAAACTACGCCTTTTACATGCTTTGTTATTCATATAGCATGCATGCCCCGTGTATGAATACAATTTTTTTCAACTGGGTAGAAACCAATCTACTCAAACCTTTTCAACAAAAATAAAAAAATTCAAACCAAATAAAAAGAAAATCTTACCTATGCTGAAACATTCCGATCGAATTTGTTTGTTCTTTTTCGCAAGCTCCTTTTGTAGTTTTCTTTCTTCAGCTCGAGCTAACTTCAAGTCAACTCCAAGCATAGAGCCTGGACGACCCTTCTCCCTTTTTTTCAAAAGAAATTGCCTGTCTTCTCTGATTTCATCATGGCCAAGGCGTCTCGATGAGCGATATCAAAGATATCATCTATCTTTAAGGCGAACTCTTTGATTTTGTTCCTTGCAGCTTCCGATTGTTTTTTCTGGCCCTTCTGTAAATTTCTCCACTCTGCGTAAAGTTTCTCTAATTTAGTAATAACATCTTTTTCACGTTTTATAGGAATTCGAGCTTTTCCCCAAAATACAAGTATTTCTTGAACAGTAATTTTTGCTGAATTATTTAAGCTCAATTTCACACTACGCAAATTGTAAAATAAAGTGGCCAGAACTTGGCGATTAGAGGGCAATTTACAACCGGTTATCTGGTGAGCCGGATAGCCTACAATGAACATTTTATCTTTGTTTCGTCTTTTTATGGGTGATATGGAAGCCATTATTTTAGGGACAAAAATGAGAATGATAAACCTTAAAAATAGAGGGGAAAAAAAGACATTCACTAGTTTCAAAGCACAAAATCAAAAAAAAAACACAAATCACTCATATTTAATTGTTTTTTATTGAAAATACCTGGACTTCTGCTATATTAACTACTCAAATTCTCATTTACAACTCAATAAATTGAAAAAATTAGTATTGCAAAAACTTCGATAAGTAATTTAACACGAAAAGACTGGCAATAGTTTTGATTTCTCCGAAATAGACGCTGTTACTCGTACATGCAATTCACAAATGGCATTTGGCTTTGCCTAGCACATGCCCGTTTCAGTGCAGAATTAATCTTCGTTATCGCTAACGCCATAACCATAACGCTAATCAGCTGTTGCAAAAAGCCATTGGAAATCAATGTAAACGCATTAGCGTTGTGTTATGGCAAGTATAATCGACTACATTGAATTCCATAAGTTTGGTTGGAACAGCAGAGAAATGCAGACGCACGCATCGTGCATTGTAGGAAGGCCTTAAGCAAATTTTTAAATTCCACCCTCCAGATTCTGGAAATCGCCATCGCTGAAACTGCATCGCCAAAAAGCTCTAAAGCAATATCAAGTGCGCAGAATTCGCGCTGAACTCGTGATACCTTGAAGTTAATTACCATACAAGGGAATGCGAAGTGTTGCATAACTTAACGTGTAGTTCTCTTAATAGATGTGCGTTCCTAGAGGTATGCATAGAATATAAATTAGTGGGAACAACATACCTTTACCTGGAGATATGAATCATGAGAAAATAATGGAGTTCCGGAGATATGGCTCAAAAACATCGCTCATCGGCCAAAAAATCAAGTTTTTTGAAACTTTAAGCGCCCAGCGGCACGTGTTAATATGATCCAATCGTTCTTAAACTTTGGATATCTTAAAATCTGCAAAGGCTGATCATTTTATGGGGTTCCCGTTGACAATATTCCTAAAAAAAATGTCCTCTCCCCATCACTGCGGTCACCCTATTGATCACAGCACTATCGCCAAGGGACGTGGCGGATAACATGCTTTCCGCATCGGAATCCTCCGCTTCCTATACCGGTATTTCGTCTTGCGGCCCCCCGGATCAGCCGAGAAGGCAGCGCGCTGAGCATCGCCACGATATACGTGGATAACGATCTGGCCTACACTGTAGTGTACTAGGCCATTGCACCTTTTAAGGGGGTCGATTGACTCTTTATTCATGGTGAACGCCACCTGTCTGTCGGGCCCTACCGCATCCCCGACCAGATTGACACTTCAATCCTGCGTTGGGAGGGACGAATTCATTAGCCGTAGCATCCCGAGAATTCTCTCGGGTTCGTCAGGGATGGCTGGAATCCAATCCCTTGCTCTTGGACGAGCTGGAATGTCCTTCGAGTCGACGACCTCGATCTTTGCTCCTTTGAAGACTTCACCCAGTTTAGCAGCTGCTGCCTTGTACAGTGCTACAGTTTTTGCATGCGAGTAATTTAATCTGACCCTGGTGCCACCCGCATCCGTTACTCGCGCCGAACTACCCGGAAACTCCGGAGCAACGTATTGAGGGACTAGTTTGCGTACAAACAGACGGACGGACAGACTGACATGGCTAAATGGAATCAGCTCATCGTCCTGATCATAACGATATACTTATTATTGGGTCTACCTCTTCTTCTTGTCATACTTACACACATCGGACCAAAGTTATAATACCATTTCATGTTCATGAAAGGTATAATGACCATAAAATGATTCCAAAATGACCCAAAAATGATCCCAAATTGACCTTTAAATGATCCCAAAATGATCCGAAAATGATTTCAGAATGACCCCAAACAGACCCTTAAATGAGTTCAAAATTATGCGAAAACGACCCCAAAATTATTTCAAAAGGATCCAAATACAAATGCAATACGGTAAAATGGTAACCCTGAGCGGCAACCCTACTTTAAAATGATTTAGTGTGTGTGTCTCCGAAAATCCATATTGGCATATCTTGATCCCTAATTTAAAAAAATGGAGAAAGGTGGCAACCCTGGAAACCCCCCCCCAAGTGGCAACCCCAAGTGGATAGTCTTAGAATTAATCATACTATCTATATGCCCAATTTCGTTCAAATCGGTCAAGCGGGCCCCGAGATAGTACCGGATATATAAATAAATAAATATCCTGCGGTAAGGTAGTAACCCTTCTTAAAAATATTCTAGTTGGCATGTCGCCGAAAATACCTTTAATTTTTTACCCATATTGGCATATCTTGCTCCATAATTTAAACAAAAATTGAGATAGCTGGCAAGCCCTGCCCCCAAGTAGATAGTCTTCAAATCAAGCATACTATCGCTATGCCAAATTTCATCGAAGTCGATCAAGCGGATAGTACCAGATATACAAATCTACATATATACAAGTTTAACTCGTTTAATGTTATAAGAGCTATCGGAAAAGAGGGCGTGGCACTTCCCATGCAAATTAAATATTTCGATTAAAAAATAACGGAAGTAGTTAAAAGTGAATTTTAAAATGAACTCACCAAAAAAGCCTATTTTGGGCAGAACAAAGTTTGCCGGGTCAGCTAGTTCTCTATTATTAGCCCTAAAAATACGTAAATATAGAGTAAGTCACAAATCCCACTATCGTCACATCACTTATACGTACATATTCTTAAAAATGTATATTGGCAAACGAAAATAAGCTGTATTTTGGTGGTTTTTAACATTTTCGCATTTTGTGCTTGGATTTTTATTGAGTTTCGTTGAAAACCTTGTATTCTTTTCGCAGATTTGTAACTTTGATGCGTTTTGCGGTTTGCGCTTTGTATATGTATTTCAGGTCCTATGTATTTATGTATGCATTAAGCTGTTCCTTATATCAACTTTTTTTTGCAAATATTGGGTTCGCCGGCGGAATATTATAGATTTTGCTTTAAAAATAAGCTGTGCAAAATTTCACTCGAACTGGATAGCCATATGCATTCAGCAGATTATATAAAAACTTGGTACACATTAATTACGTGAAAAAACGTGCAGATTCCGATTCTGAAGAGAAAAATAAAAAATTCGCTCTAGATTTTGAGATTTCACAAAGTTATCGTTTTTAAAAAAGTGAGAAAACACAATTTTGTATTTTGCGAAAACTCTCCAGCTTTGATTATCCGATCGAACCCCTCTATTCACCGGATTAAAGATCTTCTGTAACTCTAAAAACCCGCAATATAATGGTTTTCAATCAAATGACCAAATTAGGAGCAATAAATAGATTAATGTAGTATATATTGATACACAGCGAAAAATAATAATTTTTTTATTTTATTTTGATACGATGTCAAAGCTCAATTAATTCCAAATCATATTGGTCAAAGCGGTTTGCGAATCAGCTCAGAAATACCAAAGTTATAAACATTTTAGCAAGGCTATATAGTTACATTTGGTATATCGATATTCATAATGGAGAAAATTATTTCAAAATCAACATGTGTTTTTGATGTCAAATCCATAAGAATATTGCTGTGGGTTTTATGTATAAATTTTTCGACTGCCTTGCTGTACAGAATATATATGATAAATCTAGCTGTGACATATTTTTAATTTGGATATAGCTTTGCTACTATTGAGACGATAAGAAAATGGTTAAGATAAATTTTGTTTGAAATTGATTAAGCTTTAAACCGACATAAAAATCAAGGCAAAATAAACGATGTGACTTGGAATTTGTAATATTTCTCGACTAAGGAGCTATTAATCTTAAACTGGACATCTGATTAAAACCTATTTTATGCGGCGAATAGCAGGGTTCGAAGATAAGCAAAGCTGAAGATTTTTCGTAAAATACAAAAATGGTGTTTTTTCACTTTTTTAAAAACGATAACTTTGTGAAATCTCAAAATCTATCGCGAATTTTTGATTTTTCTCTTCGGAATCGGAATCTGCAAGTTTTTTCATGTAGTAAATGTGTGCCAAGTTTACGGCTATAATTGTTTTTATATAATTTGCTGCACCTTGAATGCATATAGTTTTTAAAATTTTCAAATGCAACGTGCAAGTTCTAAAAGTTATCCAACTCGAGTGAACTTTTGCACACCTTATTTTTCGCAGCAAAATCTATCATATTCCGCCTGGCGAAAAAAAAATTTTTAAGGAACAGCTTAGTCTGCATGTTTGTATTATTATCTACATTGAATAAAGTTCATGCTTTTTATGTTAAAGCCATTAAATATGCAGTTGAAAATATGTACGCCAGTGTGCGATTTGTTGCGAATCAGCAAAGGAGTTAAATAGGTACTTTATTCGCATTTTTTTTACATCTTTTTATACCCAGCGTACTAATACTACATAGTACAAGGGTATACTAATTTTGTTCACATAACGGTAGTATGTAACGGCACAAAATAATCGAGATAGATATAGAGTTCCATATATGAAAGTTCTTAGGTTGAAAAGAGAAGTTCATTAAGGCATGTCCGTCCGTCTATCCGTCTGTGTACACGATAACTTGAGTAAAAATTTAGATATTTGCATGGGTAGGTTGCTATTGAAACTGGGCGAAATCGGATGATAACCACGCCCCCTTTTTCGTTATCGAAAATTTCGAAAATCACACAAATTGGCATATCTCGGCAGCTGAAATGGCTAAAATGATATGATTTTATAGGTGAATCCCCCTGGTCATTCTTTTATGATTTTTCCAAAAAATTTTTATAGTGGGCATGCACCGCCCACTTTTAAGGGGGGCGTTTTTGAAAATTCGACTGGGCGTAACTTTTAAACTGATTACGTTAGAACGATGGAATTTGGCACAAAGGATACTAGTATCGTTGGGAGTATACCTCATGAAATTGGATAAAATCGCCCTCCAACCACGCCCACTTTCGATATCGACAATTTCGAAAATCACCGAAATTGACACAATTCGGTAACGGAAATGGCTAAAATGATATAATTTTATAGGTGAATCCCCTGGTCATTATATAATGATTTTTTGACAAATTTTGTAAACGGAAATGGCTAAAATGATCTAGTTTGGTAGGATGGACCCCCTAGTCATTCTAGATGATTTTTTGATAAATTTTTAAAAGTAGGCGTGGCATCGCCCACTTTTCAGGGAGGCATATTTGAAAATTTCACGGGTCATAACTTTTAAACTCATTATGGTAGAACGATGAAATTGGTACAAGGAATACTAGCATAATAGGGAGCATACCTGATGTAATTGGACGAAATCGCTTTCCGAGCACGCCCACTTTTGATATGGAACATTTCGAAAGACACATAAATTGATATAATTGGGTAAGGTAAATAGCTAAGATAGTAAAAACTTTAGGAAAATCCTCCTAGGGCCTATATCATTGTTATCGCGTTCTGGAAATTACCGCTGGGTATTTAATGTTCGGTTCACCCGAACTTAGACTTCCTTACTTGTTTGGATTTGTGGTCGTTCCAATATGCGTACAATCTTTGAGTGAATTTTTTTTTTATACCCAGCGTACTAGTACTAGTACAAGGGTATATTAATTTTGTTCACATAACGGTAGTTTGTAACGGCACAAAATAATCGAGATAGATATAGAGTTCCATATATGAAAGTTCTTAGGCTGAAAAGAGGAGTTCAATAAGCCATGTCCGTCCGTCCGTCCGTCCGTCCGTATGTGTACACGATAACTTGAGTAAAAATTAAGATATTTGCATGAAATTTTGTATACAGGTTACTTTCTGGCCAAGGTAGGTTGCTATTTAAAATGGGCGAAATCGGATGATAACCACGCCCCCTTTTTCGATACCGAAAATTTCGAAAATCGCACAAATTGACATATCTCGGCAGCTGAAAAGGCTAAAATGCTATAATTTTATAGGTAAATCCCCCTGGTCATTCTCTTATGATTTTTCCATAAATTTTTTGGAGTGGGCGTGGCACCGCCCACTTTTAAGGGAGGCATTTTTGAAAATTTGACCGTTCGTAACTCTTAAACTGATTACGATAGAACGATGGAATTTGGCAAAACCATACCAGTATCGTTGGGAGTATACCTGATGAAAATTTCGAAAATCACATAAATTGACATAATTCGGTAACGGAAATGGCTAAAATGATATAGCTTGGTAGGATGAACCCCCTTGTCATTTTATTATGATTTTCTGATAAATGTTTAAAAGTAGGCGTGGCATGGCCCACTTTTCAGGGACGCATATTTGAAAATTTCACGGGTCATAACATTTAAACTGATTACGGTAGAACGATGAAATTGGTACAAGCATACCTGATGTAATTGGACGAAATCGCTTCACGACCACGCCCACTTTCGATATTGAAAATTTCGAAAATCACATAAATTGACATAATTCGGTAAGGTAAATAGCTAAGATAGTAAAAACTTTAGGTAAATCCTCCTTCGGTTCACCCGAACTTAGAATTCCTTACTTGTTGTACTTTACTTTTGTTTTAATCTTTGTGCATGCGTGTTCCTTTTGGAATGGCATAAACATTATAAAATCGAAGGTATAGTATCTAAACATAAATTATTCATAAGTATGTTGTTAACGAGGTTTAGCTACGCACAGAGCTAAACAAATTAAGAAAAAAACAGTAACTTTTAACTTTCGAAAACAATATTATGCTTTAAATTTAAATAAAATATATCTAAGCTGCCTTTGGCTAGGATATTTCTAACGTAAAGTAGCGACATGAGTGAACTGTGGGGAAAATTTTATTTTTTGCTTAATCTTATGTTGGTAATGGAGGCTATATCATCTATCATCTATCTATTATATATAAATCCGCAAACATAACAGGTTTCTCCCTTTTTTGCAATAACCACAATTCTAAGGTATATAAAATTTGGTATGTATCGATATGTCTCGCCGAGCAGGGTGTTCGACAACAAACCAAAAATTTAAAAAAATTAATTATAATATGATTTGAAAATCACACCACTACATGTGCATTCGCTTTATAGAGCCGCTGTTATGGGGGTATGTAGGTATGACCACTTGCATTGTTGTGTTTGCATTCATTGCAGTAGGGTGAGTTGTTTTGTTGGCAGCAATAAGATAACATGAGCCAGCGCGTCAACTTTATTGAGCTTAGGTACAAACAGTGTTTACAAAAACAAAATCTGTGTGTGGGGATTCAGAGAAGCAATTTTTTTTTAAAAAAAAAAGCACAAATAAGCTAGATCATGCACAAGGCCCTTCGTGGCCAGACTTAGTGAAATAAAATAAAATGGAAAATTGATAAAATTAAAAAAAAGTAAAATCAGAAATAGAAAAGTGATTGAAAGTAAAAAAATAATATTTGTTGGAAATGAAAGGAAAGGGATGGATAAAAGGAAAATTAAGGTAAGTTAAGGTAAGGAACGGAAAATATGACAGAAAAATCAAAGGGAAAGGAAAGGAATGGAAAAGAAAAAAGGAAGGGAAGAAAGGAAATGTAATGTAGGTAAAGCAGTGGAAAAGAAAAGCAAAAGGAGAAAGACAAAGAAAGGAAAGAAGAAAAAAGAAGGGAAAGAAAAGGTAGCGAGAAAGAAGGTATGGAAAATAAATGAAAATAAAAAGAGAGAAAAATAAAGGAAAGAAAGGTAATAAAAAGCTAAAAAATATAATTAAGGAAATGAATGAAAGAAAAAGAAAAGCAAAGGAGTTGCGGAAAGGAACAAAAGAAAATAAGGAAACGGTATGAAAGGAACGGTAAGGAAACGAAATGACAGGAAGAGAAATTTAAGAAAAAAAGTGAAAGATAGTAAAGGTAAGAAAAAAAGAAAAGAAAAGAAATGAAATGAAAAAAAAAATGAATAAAATGAAAGGAAACTAAAGCAACGGAAACGAAAGAAAAGGAAAGAAAAAGATAATAAAGGGAAAAAAGGAA
>CAXKVI010000003.1:64028770-64031270 GCA_964058755.1 Campiglossa producta | reverse complement strand
ACAACAATCTCCGACTGTTGTGGTCGCACACCGATCTGTGCTCAGAGGGAGAAAGCTGTAAGATCTTAGAATACAGGAGTGTCCAATAGTGCTTGCGCCCCAGACGGACGTTTCCCTTAGACGCAGAGCCGATGCTGCTGCTGCCCGGTACCCTTCCAGATCGAGTGGCAAAAAGCCAAGAATGGCCTGGAGAGCTTCATTGGGCGTTGTTCTTAACGCCCCGCTTATACAGATCATGCTTGATCTGTGGACTTTTCCTAACAGATTTAGGTTTGTTGCCTTTCCTAGCGCAGGCCACCATACCACGACTCCATACAGCATAATTGGCTGGATTATCGCAGTGTAGATCCATCTGCAAATTTTGGGGCTGAGCCCCCATTTTTTGCCAATGGCTCTTTTACACGTGTAAAGTGCAATGCACGCTTTCCTCTGGCGCTGGATGACATTCTCCTTCCAGTTAAGCTTTCTATCTAGAACTGTGCCTAGGAATTTGGCTTTATCAGCTAAGTTCAGGCGCACGCCATCTAGTTCTGGTAGGTTCAGCGGTGGTATCTTGTACCGCCTGGTATAAAGGACAAGCTCCACCTTTCCCGGGTTGATGCTAAGTCCGCAGCGAGAGGACCATGAAGAAACTTCTCGCAGTGCTACTTGCATCAAGTCACACAGGGTTTGTGGGAATTTGCCCCTATATGCAATAGCTAAATCGTCTGCATATGCCACTATCTTCCCGCCCCCCCACCTTGTGTCTCGTAGCAGCGAGTTTACGGTGAGGTTCCATAGGAGCGGGGAGAGAACACCACCCTGAGGCGTTCCTCTTGTGACATAGCGTGAAAGATCAACTGTTCCGAGTGAAGAAACTATTTTCCTTCCCTTTAGTAGTTGATCAATTAGTCCAATAAGAGACCTATTTATGCCCAGGTTTGTTAAAGCAGTGTTAATAGCCTCCGGCCTTATATTGTTGAAAGCCCCTTCGATGTCCAGAAAGGCCACGAGACAGTACTCCTTTTCGTGCAATGATTTTTCAACAATAGAGACTAGGCTGTGGAGCGCAGTTTCCGTTGATTTACCTTTGGTGTATGCATGTTGATAGCTAGAAATAAGGTTGCTATCAATAGTAGAGGAGAGATAATCGCTAATTATCCTCTCGAAGGTTTTAAGTGCAAAAGACGAGAGACTGATCGGTCTGTAGTCTTTAGGCTCATAGTGTGAGGCCTTCCCAGCCTTTGGAATAAAGACTACCGTGGCGCTTCTCCAGGAGCACGGAATGTAATTAAGAGCCAGGCAGGCTGAATAGAGAACTACCAGCCATTTAGCTGATATTTCCAGCGTGTTTATAAGTTGTGCGGGGAAAATCCCGTCTGGCCCGGCTGCCTTGAACGGCTCAAAGCTTTTGATTGCCCACCTTACCCTTTCCTCCGTAATGGGTATGTTTACCGCCAGGTTTGTTGCAGATGCTACAGGTGCATCATACAAGTTCCCCGGAAAGTGTGTGTTCAGGAGCAGCTCCAGGGTTTCCCCTTCCGTGCTGGTCCAAGATCCGTCAGGCTTCCGTAAATAGCTAATGGCTGTTTGAGTTTTTGATAGCACTCGTCTAAGTCTCGCTGTATCATCGACTTTTTCGACCCCGGTGCAGAAATTTCTCCACGAAGTTCTCTTCGCTTGCCTTAGAGCCTTTTTATAGGCCCTCAGTTTAGCTTTATATTCGAGCCATTCAGGCTCCGTACCGATGCTCTTGGCTTTGTTAAATTGCTTCCTGCATGATATACGGAACGAATCCAGGTCGTAAGACCACCAGTGGGGTCTATGTTTGCCGCGTGGTTTTGGTACTGGACAAGCCTGCTCTAGGGCATTTGAGAGCGCCGTTGTAAAGGTCGTTACCAGATCATCCAGTTCTCCCACTGATGAGGGGGCTTGTGGAGGTAATACTGGTAGGTCCCTAGCTAATATTTGGTTATGTAGCTGCCAGTTAGTGTTGCGTGGATTTCGTTTCATAACTGGCTGCTCAACAATAAAGTCTAACACAATTTCTATGTACCGATGGTCAGAAAATGAATGCTCATCAAGAACACGCCATTTTCTGACCCACTCATAAGCACCTTCGCTACAAACAGTGAGGTCTATAACCTCCCTACGAGCTTTAGTTATAAAAGTAGGCTCGTTACCCACGTTACAAACCACCAGGTTAGTTGTTAGTAGGTAGTCAAACAGAGACTCGCCCCTAGCGTTAATATCGGAGCTTCCCCACTGGACGTGATGAGCATTAGCGTCAGCTCCAATAATAAGATGGCCCGTACAGAAATTATCCACCAGATCTTTCACCTCCTTTTGTGGAGGAGGTTCTTCGGCGTCATAGGGCATATAGACCGACGCCATCGTTAGGCTGGTGCTGCCGACTGTTAAGCTGGCAGCTGTAACGTCACCATTTGAGTAGTTGGGTAATAGAAAGGTGTTTAGCTCAGACTTTACCAAAATACAGGTTCTGACCTTGCCCTCATCATTG
>CAXKVI010000003.1:64017106-64018570 GCA_964058755.1 Campiglossa producta | reverse complement strand
GTTTGTTTTTTATACTACCTTATCGACGACTAGAGCGACATCAATCGATCGCCATTTATACTAGCAGTGTCAAGGATTTTAGTGCACCCCGTGATCATTTTACTGACAGCTGTAGCTTATTTTCACAAGTCCGCCAAAAGTTTCAAAGATTCTCAATTAAATGACCACAAACTCATAACATACATACATATTAATCGCAGGACACAGCGAAAAAGCCACCCTGTGAAAATAAGCTGCAGCTGTCAGTAAAAATGATCACGGGGTGCACTAAAATCCTTGACACTGCTAGTATAAATGGCGATCGATTGATGTCGCTCTAGTCGTCGATAAGGTAGTATAAAAACAAACAAACAAATAAAATGAATACATACTAAGTGAACATGATGGATATAAGCTAGCAATAATCTCAACGCAGCTAGGTGTAAGAGGTACACACTGCGGGCTTAGAAATTCCTAATCCCCTTGGTTCTTGGTTCGATGACCAACAAAAGGTGATAAAAAAATTTCTAAACACAAAGCCATTTGATAAGTGCCCTTGAGCAAGGCCGAAATTACGTAATCATGGTAGCTTGTAATTGTTGTTACTTTTCCATCTTGTTCACTAATAATAAAAACATAGAATAATTTAAGAAAAATTATTCACAAACGGTCAAAAGTCCACCAAAGTTTCAAAAGATTCTCAAAATTAATGACCACAAACTCATAACATACATACATATTAATCGCAGGACACAGCGAAAAAAGCCACCCTGTGAAAATAAGCTGCAGCTGTCAGTAAAATGATCACGGGGTGCACTAAAATCCTTGACACTGCTAGTATAAATGGCGATCGATTGATGTCGCTCTAGTCGTCGATAAGGTAGTATAAAAACAAGACAAACAAAATAAAATGAATACATACTAAGTGAACATGATGGATATAAGCTAGCAATATCTCAACGCAGCTAGGTGTAAGAGGTACACACTGCGGGCTTAGAATTCCTAATCCCTTGGTTCTTGGTTCGATGACCAACAAAAGGTGATGAAAAATTTCTAAACACAAAGCCATTTGATAAGTGCCCTTGAGCAAGGCCGAAATTACGTAATCATGGTAGCTTGTAATTGTTGTTACTTTCCATCTTGTTCACTAATAATAAAAACATAGAATAATTTAAGAAAAATTATTCACAAACGGTCAAAAGTCCACCAAAGTTTCAAAGATTCTCAAATTAATGACCACAAACTCATAACATACATACATATTAATCGCAGGACACAGCGAAAAAAGCCACCCTGTGAAAATAAGCTGCAGCTGTCAGTAAAATGATCACGGGGTGCACTAAAATCCTTGACACTGCTAGTATAAATGGCGATCGATTGATGTCGCTCTAGTCGTCGATAAGGTATTATAAAAACAAACAAACAAAATAAAATGAATACATACTAAGTGAACATGATGGATATAAGCTAGCAATAATCTCAACG
>CAXKVI010000003.1:63829606-64014606 GCA_964058755.1 Campiglossa producta | reverse complement strand
AAAGTTAGGTAAAGCAGTGGAAAAGAGAAGCAAAAGGAGAAAGACAAAGAAAGGAAAGAAGAAAAAAGGGAAAGAAAAGGTAGCGAGGAAGAAGGTATGGAAAATAAATGAAAATAAAAAGAAAGAAAAATAAAGGAAAGAAAGGTAATGAAAAGCTAAAAAAAATAAGTTAAAGAAATGAATGAAAGAAATAGAAAAGCAAAGGAGTTGGTGAAAGGAACAAAAGAAAATAAGGAAACGGTAGGAAAGGAAAGGTAATGAAACGAAATGACAGGAAGGAAATTTAAGAAAAAAAGTGAAAGAAAAAAAGATAAGAAAAAAATAAAAGAAAAGAAATGAAATGAAAAAAAAAAAATGAATAAAATGAAAGTCAACGGAAACGAAAGGAAAGGTGTTTCCGCATTAAATAAATATACGACTCGCTTAGATTTAATTAATATTCTTTTATTGATTACAAACACATCCGCCGCGCACTCGCTCCAATACAAAACTGATTCTACTAACTACAGGTTACTCTCTCTCGCTTGAACATCCTCCGGCCTTGAGACTCGATGTGGCTCGAGGCTCAATAGGTTCTACAGGTTCCACAGGTAAAACACAGAGCTTTTGTACTGGACGATTCATGGAGCCACTGCCAGTCCAAAGTGTGACATTGCGGACTAGACCATCACTTCCTGGATGCAATGCGGTAATTCGTCCCATCTTCCATAGGGTCGGAGGCGTAGCTTCATTTTTTATTACTACTAAGTCGCCTATCTTGAGATTTTGTCTGCTCTCTCGCCACTTGGGGCGTTGTTGAAGTTCGTGCAGGCGATTCTCCGGCCATTCTACTGGTATTTGCTCCCCCAACACAGGTACTAAACTTTCACCGATAAGCAGATGACCGGGTGTAAGGGGCGACAAGTCTTGTGGGTCCGCGCTCAGGGCGCACAAAGGGCGTGAGTTGAGGACCGCCCCGATTTCGGCCAGCAAAGTTTGGACGGCTTCGATGGTTAACAAGTGAGCTCCCATGACTCGTCGGAGATGGTGCTTAGTAGCTTTCACCGCGGCTTCCCAAAGCCCCCCTTGGTGCGGTGCAGATGGTGTTATAAAATGCCATTCGGTTTGACGCGCTGATAATTGGTCGAAGAGGTCTGAGGTTTGCCAAGTTTGCAGCATTCTACTTAACTCACGTTCTGCGCCAACGAAATTGGTTCCGTTATCACTCCATAGATGCAGGCAGTGCCCATAACGCGAGGTAAAGCGGATAAAGGCCATCAAGAAGGCCTTGGTAGATAAATCGGAGACGAATTCCAAATGTACCGCCTTTGATACCATACACACGAACACTGCGATATATCCTTTAATCAGGACATTTTCCCGGCGTCGATCTGGACGGACTTGTATGGGTCCTGCGTAATCGACTCCCGTATGCACAAATGGACGGGCTGGACGCACCCGACATGCCGGTAGATTTCCCATCATTTGCTCGGTCATCTTAGCTCGCAGTCTTTCACAGGTTATACACAATTTGACAAGAGATCTCGCCAGCGACCGCACGCCGAGGATCCAGTAATTTTGTCTTAGGGCCGCTATGAGCTGCTGAGCCCCGCAGTGCAGAAATTTTACATGTGTTGCGCGCGCTATCAAAGGGGCCAATCTTCCCTTGCCTGGTAATATGATTGGATTTCGTTGAACGTCAGGTATCTCTGCCGCTTGCAGTCGGCCGATCATCCGTAGTACGCCATCTTGCAAAAATGGAGTTAGAATTGCAATTGAGCTCGACAACTTCGAGGTCTCTACCGGTTGCTGGTGCTGAGCCCAGCGCTCGAGCTTTCGGATATCATCCCCAAAGAAGTCCTTTTGTTCTTGTCGGATCCAAAATGTAAGTGAGTGTTCGAGCTCCTTGACGCTTAAGTGAAGTTTCTGCCTTTCGGCCGATGGTGATCGGCAGTTCCGTGTGAATCTAAATACCCACGCAGTTACCCTTATCAACATGGGCCGCCATGTGATCACTGGTACGATCGGTGTGGTTTCTTGAGCGGCGACATTCATTCCTAACTTCGGCTTCGACCTGCTCGGATATCCTTTCTGGTGGGTTCGGCCACATAGCCTCAGACTGCCGAAGGAAATCCGGCCCATGCCACCAAAGCTTGGACTCAATCAACTCTCCCATTGGTATCCCCCTAGAAATCAGGTCCGCTGGGTTTATATTAGTGGGTACATACCTCCAATCGTGGTCAGTTGTGTTGGTATTGATTTGACGTACGCGATTTGCCACAAATTGCTTGAGACTGCTTTCGCCCCGTTTTAACCAGCAAAGAACTACCATCGAATCAGACCAACCCGTGATCAAGCCAATCACTATATTATGTTGTGTTTTACAAATGTTCACTACCCGGTGTATCAGTTCACTGAGCAGCACTGCAGCACGCAGTTCGAGACGTGGTATGGTTTCTCCTCGTAAAGGCGCCACCTTAGATTTAGATAGTAATATACTCGATTTAACTTCAACCCCAGAATGTATTGTCACGTATACTGCTGCCCCTAGTGCAAGCGTGGACGCATCCGAAAACCCATGTAACGTCATAGTAAATTGCCGCGAGTAACCTATCCACCGTGGTATGCGCAGATTGTTAAAAAGGGGAATTTGGGAAAAAATGTTCTGCCAGGCCGTTTTTAATGGATCTGAAAGTATCATATCCCAATCTTGCTTCTCCTTTCAGATCTTCTAAATAAGTATCTTCGCATTTATTATAAACGGTGCTGCAAGGCCATCAGGATCGTAAATTCGTGCGGTTATGCTCAAGACTGACCGCTTAGTCCAGTTCGTAGCGTGAATATCTGGCAGAGATTGAACAGCGAAAGCAAACTCATCTGTCGCTGGAATCCATTTGAGACCAAGAACCGATGCTTCCGTATGGGGATTCAGCCAAGAAGAGGATTCAGCAGAATTTCCACCAATGGAACCCTTAATATATTGCGAATTTGATTGCCACTTGGTGAGTTCAAAACCCCCGGCGGTTAGCAGCTCCTGCATTTGATGGCAGAGTAGCAACAAATCTTCCTCTGTGTCTGCGCCCACCAAGCAGTCGTCCATATAAAAGTTGTTTAATACCGCTCTGGCCCGTCGAGGCCACCTAGCTGAATTATCTCTGGCACACTGTTGCATCGCCCGAACTGCGCAAAATGGCGCAGATGCCATACCGAATGTAACCCCAGTAAGCCAATATTCCATTATTTCTCCTACATCATTCCTCTAAAAAATGCGCTGCAGGTCCCAGTGCTTCCTTGCTATCTTTACTTGAGGGAACATCTGCTTGATGTCTGCTGTCACAGCATACGTGTTCAAGCGGAATCCCCAAAGGAGATCAATCAGGTCTGGCTGCAGTTTCGGTCCGATCATTTGCACATCATTCAACGATATGCCAGTGTCAGTCAAACAGGAGGCATCAAAAACAACCCTAAACTTTTTCGTTATAGCATGATGGGGAATATAATAGGCCTTTTTTTCCGGCGGATTCGTTGTTGGACGGAGCCAGTCCTTCGCTACATAATCATTTATAAATGCCTGATACTTTTGTTTTAGCTCGGCGTCCCGTCTAAACCGTTGTTCTAATTTTATGAAGCGTTGCAGTGCCATTGCCCGATTAGAGCCAATACTATCCCAATGAGGCCGCAAAGGAATCTGCAAAACGTAACGACCGGCGCCCGAGTCAAACACGTGTGTTTTCAAGAAGTGGTCCTCGCACGCTTGTTGCTCCGCTGTCCAGGTAGACTCATCCCCAGGCATACTCTCGAATTCAAAAAATCCTCGTAACAATTTATCCAACTGAAGATCCTCCTCGCCTTGGCCTACGTTTTTGGTGGAGTGGGCCGCAACAACGCTGTTATTAGTGGAGATTTCACCAAAAAGTAGCCAACCTAAACGGGTCTCTTGTGCCACAAACCCCGAAGACAGGCGCCGCATGTTATCCTGCATGAGTCGAGCCCATACCCCAACCCCTAAAAGCAATTGGACCTGTGCTGGTTGGTCAAACTTCGGATCCGCTAAATATGTCAAGATATCGGCTGGTACTTTCTGCCTTTGCAAACTTTTCTGAGGTTGTAAGATTTCGCCTAATACCGAAGGTACTACAAGACAATTAAGCCGCAGCCGTAGATCCTCGTTATAAAGAGACATCAAATGACCGGTGACTATATATTCGCATACGTACGACCCTGACTCGACCGCCGTAGATACTCCTACCCTAGTTCGACGCGTACAGATTCTATTATCTTGCACGACCCCCTTACTAATTAAGTTCACCTGAGCTCCTGTATCGCATATTGCACGCAGCGTAACCACTGCTCCACTGCTGGTCAAAAAGCGCACCTGTGCCGTTGCTAGAATGTTATCGTGCAAATTGCTGCAGCCACCAGATGATGTGGTGGATCTTATATGCTCTTCCAGTTGCGACGACCCTGCACTGCTGAAAACTCCGAGGCCAGTTTTCTCCAAATCCATTAGCTGCTATTGCTCTGTCCCAGGCTCCCCCTCTCCAGCTATTGCCAACGTGGATATGCGTGATGGCCCCTCCTTGGAAGCTACAGATAGCTTGGGGCATATGATGCTGTTGTGAGGTGCCCGTGCGCATCTTGGACAACGGCTTTGTAAACAATTTCGGGCAGTGTGGCCTCTTCTCAAGCAGTTCTGGCATAGCCCTAGCTCAAAAATTCGTTTAACCTTCTCCTCCCTATTCATACTTCCAATTCCTGGACACCGATGAAAAGCATGATCGCCCGAGCAGTTGAAACAAGGGTGGGTGCTGGCTCGTGAGGACACGCTTGGGAATACACGAGGATTCGCTGAAGCCTTGTTTACCTGCTTCTCGCTGTGATTAGATAAGGGTACTGCCGCATGGCTTAATAGCCCGCTGCTCCGACGCTCAAGCCATACATAAAAGTCCGTCTGTAAATTGGGTATACGATCGGTTGGCCTAACCATTTCCCACTGGCTGCGGGATGTGCTATCTAAGCGGGACTCAAGGAAATTTAATATTAGTAAGTCACGCTGCTCTTCCGCCCCCAACTGTTTTGAAATCATGCGCAAGCTATTGCGCGTCACATCTAGCATATTGCGCATCAATGCATGGGTAGCCTTTGGCCAAATGGGTAGTTCATAAATTGCGGAGCAGTGTGCAGCGTGACACAAATATTCATTATCAAAAGCTCGACATAATGTTTTCCAGGCGTCGGAAAAACTCTCCTCTCGCTGAGGCCAATAGCCCATGGCCCTGGCTGCACTATCTTTGACGCAGCTTTGTAAGATGCGGATTCTGAATCACCTCCCCAGTGAAAATGTCCCTAAACTGTATCCACTCCCGATGAGCTCCACCAAATATCGGGAGACGATCTGCTAAAGGCAGTTCGGCAAATTTGCAACTGTAGTGAGCGATTAGTATGCTGGTATGCAGCCATAGACGCAGCTGGTTGCAATGCCTTGATTTTGTTACACAACTCCGCTCGTACTCCGACGTAAACGTCCTCGACCTTCTGTTGCCGTGCCATATCATCCGCCCGTTGTTGCTCACTGCGCGTCCTCTGTTTCAACTCCCTACATTTTTCCTCAAATTTGCCCCAAGCTGTGGTAAGAATATCAAGACGAGCTTTGATAACCTCCACATCCCTAACTTCCGAAATCGCCGAAGCTAACCAGTCAGACTGCCGCTGAATTTGCGCGGCTGTAAACTCAATATCCGATTGAATGCTGATGTCGCTTACCACCCCTTGACATGCCGTTCTATTGATACTGGCCATGTTGCGCGAAGAACCGCCCACGATAACCTCCTGCCGATCATTTTGCGATGTAACCCTTTGTTCGCTAGATCAATGTCTGACGCGAAGTCATTCCACATGCACCCGTGCATGCGTTTCGAAAGTATCCATCAAAACAGGTTTACATATACATGTGCCCCTTCCCCTAAATTTGCATGTAGTTCATACCAACGAGTCGCAGACTAGCCCCAATTTCAATTTATTTTATTGGCAAATACTAAACCAATGCATTCGCATCAAGTCGCTGAGTCGCTAGGAATAATATTAAGTCGCAGACTAATCCCGCACTCATAATAAGTAAATAAAAACAAATAATTCCATTTTATTTAATTGGCAAGTAATACCCAAAACCGCCGATCGGCTGGAATGATTTTTGATAACCACACCATGCATGTGAATTGACGTACCCATAATCGTCGGAAAATAAGCCGATGGGTCTTCCTCCCCCCATACACACGGTTCGATACACCAACACTTCCAATAATAATACTTAAGTTGCTTAACGCCGGCGCTTTGAATTACATTAACCACTCAAATCTATGGCCACAAGTCACAGCTGCCCAAGTCAAAATTCTGCAGTAGTAGGCGGTGGACAAGAGCCCCAAAACCCAGATACATAATGCATAATCTCCCTTTTTTAATATTCAACTTGGGTTATTTAGCACAATCACGCATATCGACCTGTTCAGCTATGACCCGCGGCCATATATGGACACGCACCATTTTGAGGTTTCGCTACGTTTTCCTCCTCACGCTTCTTTTTTATTGTTGATGGCTGCGCTGCTCCTGCCCTCTTGGCTGCACTCGCCACTGGTTTGTTTTTCCCTTCCTTGTTTAATTTTGGCATTTTACTTTTCCTGAAATCAAATGTTGTCTATTAGCTTTATAACAATTAATTACGCAAAAAGAGGCGAACCGAATTAGAAATTTTATCGTAAAATCCGAAATCCAATAGATTATTGAATCAGTAAATGTTCAAGAAATTTCTGTTTGTAGAATTACGCAATATGCATGCACCGACTCGAACAACTAATTAGTTGGTACCTATGCAGCGAATATGAACTATGAGTGTTAGTGCAAAGGTAACGAAGCCCAAATCCAAAAAAGTCGAATAATTTTCTGAATAATACTCTTTTGCAAGTGCTGAATAATTCGCTAAAATTTTGTACTTAAAGATGTTCTCCCTCCTACAACTATTTTTCTTTGCTCTTTAAAATATGTACATTAGCTGAACACGTAACAAAGAAATCAAATTAAGCACACATTTACATATATGTACACCAAAGAAAGTCACTTCTACGTCGCCGTTTCGCTCACATAAAATGCAAAGCAAAACAACACCAACCAAATACCTAACACGCGGGCATGTCGCAGATTTGAGTGCATTGCCATTGACCGCATACCAAACACAAAAGCAAACACAGTTCAACTCGCAGCAATACGCACTATGTAAAAGCAAAACACCACTCAGGTCGCAGCTATGAGCGTAAGCACTCAACTAGAAACAAAAGCACAACTCAGGTCGCAGCTATGAGTGGATCGCAGACACTCAACAAAACCAAAACACAACTCAGGTCGCAGCTATGAGCGTAAACACTCAACTAAAAACAAAAGCACCACTCAGGTCGCAGCCAGCCGAAGTATTACATATTATGGTCGCAGCTATGAGTGGATCGCAGACACTCAACAAAACCAAAACACATTTCAGAGTCGCTGCTAAGTCCGGAGTGTGAAAAGCATGTCACAAACGCTGTTGACGTCGCAGAAAAGGGTGCCGCAAGAGCCCAACGCGCAAGGCAAAATTCGCTAAAACCGCAGTCACGCAACATGAACCTGACGCAGAGGCCAAAACAAACAACAATCACAAATGCTGCTTAGAATTTTACAAGCAGTGTCATTATTAGCTGCGCTGCTGAGGACACAGCGTCACCAAGTAATATTTGCTTTCAACCGAACTGTGCGTGTGTGTATAACACAGAACGCTACTCGCCGAATTTCACAACACAATTTGCAATTTTGTTTTATTATTTAATTTTGCCGAATTCACTGCTTATAGCTCGAAGAAATGGACTGTAAACATTTCACCCTTCGGCTCGATGGACCAAATTATGTTTCCGCATTAAATAAATATACGACTCGCTTAGATTTAATTAATATTCTTTTATTGATTACAAACACATCCGCCGCGCACTCGCTCCAATACAAAACTGATTCTACTAACTACAGGTTACTCTCTCTCGCTTGAACAAAAGGAAAGAAAAAGAAAATAAAAGGAAAAAAGGAATGTAATGGAAATAAAAGAAACGAAAATAAAGAAAAATAAAAGAAAAGAACAGAGAAGAACAAAAAAGAAAGAAAGAAAGAAGGGAAATAAAATGAAATGAAAGAAGAGGAAAAGGAAAAGAAAAGGAAAGAAAAGGAAAAGAACGGAGAAGATAAGGAAAGGAAATAAAAGGGAAGAGAAGGAAAGAAAAGCAAAAGAAATAAATTGAGATGAAAGGAGAGGAAAGGAAAGGAAATAAAAGCAAATGAGTGCTAAGGAAAGGAAAGGAAAGAAATACGTATGAAGACGACCTAAGAAGAATAAATAATTATCAACATTGAAACTATATTACTGAATGGTGTAAAGAGGGAGGAAAGGGCAAAATGAATAGGAATATATAGAAACCAAAAATATATAAAATATGGAAAAGAAAGGAATATTTAAGAAATAGCAAAAAGTAGGAAAATAAAATAAGGTTTTGTGGTTGAATTTCAACCACTGGGCGAACTCTAGTATACACAATTCTTTTTGCCAGAAAACATATTGGTACACAGGCTACTAAAATGCTTTTGTAGTTGTAACCTCATTTCCCCTCGTGAAGGGTGGACACCTTGCGGTACGAGGGCTTAAGTCAATAGCCACAGGGCTACGCTACCCTTGTGATCATAGCTCCGCATGGCACTACATCACGAGAGTAGCCTAGTCTCTCTGGCGCGACGACAAAGACCTTTCCCCTCCCAATCCGGGGTGTAATGCGATACCGTGCCCATTGGACGTTTGCAGCCGGGAGGCAAATCGTGGCTGTAGTCGAACGGAGCCTCTCTGATACCGGGCCGCCTCAGAGAGTATCAATGGTCTTACCGCAGTATGGCAACTACGGATCGGTCAACCTATAAATCTCTATCAAGCAAGAGTGACTTGATTGGAGCCAGCACCAGTGCGGCTGCCGGTGCAGCTAAGCGGACAACAGCGCAAGCTGAACTTCCATCAACCGCTGGAATGAAATCCAGTCTCTCAACGCCTGTGGCAATGGTCTCACGACCTGGCCTCAGAGATCCAAAGGAAAGAGAAGCAGTAAATGGGCTGTCAGCTAAAGGAGCGATCGCGATGGAAACTACGGGTCCGGACTAACAAGAGATATCTCCCCGCCGCTCTGCGTACTTGGAAAAAAGATTGGCCGCTAGGATCCTGAAGAAATATGAGGGAGTTCCGCAGGAAATGTTGTCGCCGAGTTCCAGGAAGTGTGTGGAGTTGGCAAAATCTCGGATACCGGATTTCCAAGGCAGTTATGTACCAAAGAGGGTAAACGGAAACCCTTTCAAACGCCAGAGATCGGACGGTTAAAACCCCATCCCAGGCGGCATCAAAACACCCCCGGAGTGGAAAAACCAAGCTTTACTGATGTAACCAAGGACAGGATTTTTATAGGCATTTTTGACCGACCGTTTGGCCATTCCCAAGGACCAGTGGCGGCACGTCCGGAACGCACTCGGAAACGTTGTCATCGACGTTTATTTGGAATCTCCAGGTGGTTCGGCGGCGGTCACGGATGCGGGTTGGCACCAGGGACAGACGACGCAAGAACTTGCACTGTACAAGGCAGCAGCTGCAAGACTAGGTGAAGTCTACTAAGGTGAAAAAATCGAGGTCGTCGACTGGAAGGACATACCGGCTCGGCCAGGGGCAAGGGCATGAATTCCTGCCATCCCTGCGGAGCCTGAGAGAATTCTCACGATGCTGCGGATAATGAATCCGTCCCTCCCGACGCAGGACTGGAGTGTCACTCTGGTCGGGGATGCGCTAGGGCCTGATAGACAAATAGTCTTCACCATGAATCAGGAGGCCGTGGAGCCCCTGTGTAATGGGCTAGTGCACTATAGTGTAGTATAGCCAAATTTAATATAAAATGTTATTACTTTGGAGTTTGATCATTAATTGAATTTCTTTATTGGCTTTATTGGCTTTATATCTATGTATATATTACTAATACATACAAACTAAAATGTATAATTCAGCATATGGTTGCAATAAATGTGTACGTATGACAGTCGTATTGACACACTGACGTTGTGACTCAGTTAGGCATTGCGACTGTCTTTGACCGTCCGCACAAGTGTAACAAGATCTTAGCTATGTGCAGTCTTTGTATAACTCCCGCTGAGTTCAATGTAACTAACTGTAGAGTAAATTGGAATGCTTATGTACTTTTTTTGTCATACTAAATTATTATGGATAAAGTGCCATGCTTACCTATTTCTAAAAGTTTTAAATTGGTTTAAGCCTATTCTTATGAATTACGATTTCTTTTTTGTTTTTATTGCTATCTCCTATGCTATGTGGAATTACAGTATAGTTGTTGTTCTTATCAAAGGTTTTAACTTTATAGTGTCCTGTATATCTTTTCTCTAACTTATGGGAGGCCTCTTCTCTAACTAATACTAAATCTCCTACTTTAATTTCCTTACTATAACTATTTTTGTCATAATTGGATTTTTGCTTTTCTTTAGATTCTTGAATTAGTTTTCTTGCTCTTGGCTGTGCTATTTGAAGTTTGTATTTTACTTCCTTGTCATATGCCTCATGGCTATATACCGGGCTAATTTTATCTTCCTTCAAAAATTCATAATTTGGTGGTTGTTTTGCGAATATTAGTTCGAAAGGACAATAATTATGTGTTGTCGATGGCGTTGTATTGTAACAGTAAGCGAAATACCTGAGGTATTCATCCCAATCGTCTTTGTCACTGGATATGTATGCACGCATATATTCGTTGAATGTCCGGTGACTGCGTTCCACAGTACCCAAAGTCTGGTGATGGTACGTTGTAGAGGTTTTATGCTCAATTTTTAACAATTTACACAGTTCTTTGAACAGGCTATTTTTGTATTCTGTGCCCATGTCTGTTAAAATTGTTTTCATTTGGCCATAAATCAGGATGAAGTGCTCGAATATGGCTTTAGCGACAGTTGTTGCATGTTTGCTTGGAACTGGAATCGCTACCAAATATTTGGTTAGATCGCATATAATGGTAACTGCATATTCGTTTCCATTTATTGACTTTGGTAATGGGCCGACTGTGTCAATTTGTACAATATCAAATGCCTTCGGGGGTGTCTCCGTTATTGTCTTTGGTTCTTTGATATGTTTATTCATTTTATTTTTCTTGCAGTGGATGCAGTTCTTTACATATTTTCGTATGTCATTTTTCATATTCAGCCAGCTATATTTCTGCTTGATTGTATCTCTCATGCGATTTATTCCTGGGTGGCCACCACTAATAGGATCGGCATGATATTTGTGCAGAATTTCTTTAATTTTCCCGGGGTTTGTCACACGTATAACCTCTGGGGTTAGAGCGATTGTTAACTTTTTGAGAACTTTATTTCCCATTTTCATAAATTTGCCTACTGCAGTATAATTCTTTTTAAACAATTTGTCCCCTAAGGACAACTGTACTTGTACAAGTCCCAAATTGCCGGCTTCTCTTTCGAGCCTGGTAAAGAATTGTCCTAAGTCAATCTTATCCTCAACAATTAGGTTGCTTGTATTAAAATTGCTACAAATTGTCTTTCCTTTTTTGAAATACAATTTCGGAGGATTGAAAACGAGCTCGACATGTCTTTTTACTTCAAATTTATTTAGCGTTTCGTAAATTTTGGGGTTCTCTTTGTGACTTTCTTTAATTTCAGTTTTAATACTGGTCTTTTTAGCTGCTGATCTTGTTGTTATTTTAAATATTTTGCTTGCTTCCACTGACATATTTTTTAAGTTTGTAATAGTTATGCGGGATAATGCACCCGCGATATGATTTTCTTTACCAGCTATATACTCCACCTCAAAATCGTACTCTTCTAAATCTAATCTTACTCGTGTCAGCTTAGATGAAGGACTTTTCATTTAAAATAGGTATGTTAATAGGCAATGGTCGGTTTTTACTAAGAATTTTCTACCATAGACGTATGGCCTGAAGAAGGTTATGGCCCAATGGATTGCGGCCAATTCTTTTTCTATTGTGGCTTTGTTTGTTTCGCCTTTTGTGAAGGACCTAGAAGCGTAAGCAATTGGTAACTGTTTGCCATCATGATCTTGGCTAAGGACTGCCCCACAAGCGTACCCACTAGCGTATGTTGTTATGCAGAATTCTTTATCGAAATCTGGTTATTGCAAAAGTTTTGGACTAATTAATGCTTCCTTTAGATAGACAAAAGCTTTTTGACATTCTTCTGTCCATTCGAAGGAAACATTCTTCATGCAAAGTCTAGTCAACTTTCTTGAATGTTCTGCAAACTTCGGTACAAATCTTCTGTAATAGTTACAGAAGGCTACAAATCTTTTAACTTCGTCAGCTGTTTTTGGTGTTGGGTAATTTTGAACCGTTTCAAATTTGCTTGGGTCGGGTAATTTTCCCTTGTTTGTGCATTTATGTCCTAAATATGTTACCTCTTGGCTGTAAAATAAGCATTTATCTGGGTGTAATTTTAAGTTGTATTTTCTGCATGTAGAGAACACGTCTCTTAAATTATACAACTAAATCATCCATGTAGAGAAATGCTTGAGATGGTTTAAGGAATGAATTTGGCGCTACTTTTAATCCATATGGCAATCTTTTGAATCTATATGTGCCATTTTCGGCAGTGAATGAAGTAATGTCCCTAGAGTCTGGGTGTAATTCTATTTGATGAAAACCTGAGATAAGGTCTAGGCATGAAAAATATTTTGCTCTTCCAAGATGATCTAGAATGTCATCAATTCTTGGGAGTGGGAATTTGTCTGCTGCTAATTTTTTATTTACTTGTCTGTAGTCAACAACCAATCTCCATCTTTTTTCTGTTTTTCCTGGAAGTGATTTTTTAGGATCTAATAAAATTGGACTATTATATTCTGAAATTGAAGGTTCTATTATATCATCTTTAATTAGCTTATTTACTTGTTTGGTTATTTCTCCTTCTTGTGTTTGGGGTAATCTATAATTTTTAATGTAAATGGGGTTGTCATCCTTCATATATAATTTTTGTTTATAAAAATTATTAGAAGTAATTGGTTCTGTTTCCAGTGCAAATATATCTATGAATTCTGTGCAGAGTGACGTTAATTGAGCTTTAACAAAATTTGGAAAATTTTTGGTTAATCTTTTTAATTTTTCTGTATCTGTGTAACTTTTACTGTGTGTGATTGCTTTAATTAGTGTATAATCGTCTAAATTTTCAGTATTAATTTTATAATTTTGGATAGTTGTGTTGTTGTGTGTCGTGTTAATAATTCTAACGAAAGTTTGCTCATTATTTGTAATGGTGTTTGCAATATGAATGCCTTCGGATAATTGTTGGTGTGGTATGAAAATATTTTTGTTATTTGTATTTATTTTAATTTGTCTAATAACTTCCGATCTAGCTGGAATTGTGATTGTGTTGACGGACAGACAGTTTGTTAGATTCATTGTTATTGTTTGAGGGAAATCATATGGTCTTAGGATTAGTTTATCCTCTGTTTTTCCATAATCTAGAATACAATTGTATTTCCTTATGAAATCTAGACCTATTATTTCATCACATGGAATTGGAAAGTTGTCTTCTACAACATGAAATTTGTGATAAATTAGAAGGTCATCGCCTTTTAGATCTGCTTTGATTGTGCCTAAAGTGCTAGTTATTCCCTGACCAATGTTTTTCAAATCTGTGATTTGTTCAGTATTTATTTTTTCTTTATTATTTATTTGCTGTTTTTTTAATTATGGAGATATCGGCTCCAGTATCAATTAAAAAATTTGAGTATGAATTGTTTAAGGATGTCCTTGTAGATATATAGCTGTTTAGGTTTAGATTAAGTACGCATATTTTTATTTTTGTTAATTTTGAAGTGGAGTTTCCTGGTTTTCCGTTTCGGTGCAACTGCGCACGTTACGGGTTTGTGTGTATCGTTTGTTTGTATTTCGGGATTGTGATCCTCTTTGATTGCTATTATTGCTGTTATATATATGTACAGTATGGCATCCCTCTCACATACACTTATTATAATTACGTATGAATATGACATCGCTGTCACTTTAATTTGAAATAAATAAAACCAGTCTTGTACTGCACTTACAAAGAATAACACATGGCGCAGCCGAATAAGGAATGAAAACACGGAGTGGAGTCGAACTGAAGCAAGAAAAAAGTGATTGCAGCACGGACGGTGAAGTTAATGACTTCGAAATGGCGAATACCAGCAACACATATAGCAATTTGGACGTACGACGTCCCGATCCTCTAAAATTTGATGGAAATGTTTCCGAGCAATGGCGAGTTTTCAAGCAAAACTTCGATATATATGCCATAGCCATTGATTTTGATGTAAGAAAAGAACAGCAGAAAGTTGGAATATTCCTCAACGCCTGTGGTTCAGAAACAATTGAAATTTTTAACACTTTTGGACTTACAGCGGAGCAGAAGAAGAAGTACGATACAGTCTTTGCTGCTGTTGAAAATTACTGCACACCAAAAAAAAATGAAGTATATGAAGCTTTTAGATTCAATTCGCGGAAGCTTGATTTGCGAAAAAGAGTAAAGCATTGCGGGTATACAGACTCGGAGAGAATGATTCGAGACAACATTGTTATGGGGACTAATAGCCAAAAGCTGCAGAAAAAACTATTAGAAACAGAAAATTTGACTCTGCAAAGAGCCATCGAAATTGCGCGTGCTGCTGAACTAGTGGAAAAATATGCAAACGAAATGCAACAACAAGACAAACACTCAACAGTTGATGTAATAAAAACACACAAATAAATTTCGCAAAATAGCGGTATGCGTAATTCTATTGAAAATAAAAGAAGCTTGAGCAAAGAAAATGCACGATTTAAGCATAAAGCAAGACAAGGTTCTAGTTGTAAATTTTGTAAAGGTGCTCATGAATTTGGTAAATGTCCAGCATTTGGAAAAAAATGCAATAACTGCGGTCGTTTAAATCATTTTAGTGTTGCTTGTTATAGCTCACGAGTCCACGAAATAAAAGAGAACGACGAAGAAAGAGAAGAGTGCGATGATATTGTTTTGCATAATATTGAAGATGTAGCAAAGGGTCGGAAAAGATGGTATGAACAAATTAGAGTGAATGACTGCCTTATAAATTTTAAATTGGATACTGGTGCTGACGTAAATATTTTGCCTTATAAGTATTATAAAAAATATTTAAGAAATACGATGCTCTACGAAGGCGGTTTGGCACCACGGAGTTATAGTGGAGCTGAGTTGGACTACAAAGGCGTAATTCAATGTGTAGTAATGTGCCGAAATGAAATAGAGATCTTACAATTCACGGTTGTCGATACACCATACGAACCTTTGTTAGGACTATCAGCGTGTGAACAGCTAAACCTTATAAAGCGCGTAAACGTTGTTCGAGACGTAACAAAGGATGAATTTATACGAAATTATAGTGATGTTTTTGAAGGCACGGGATGCTTTGTGAAGAATTTGGACATCCAGGTAAAGAAAAACTCCATTCCGGTGGTGAAACCAGCTAGAAGAATCCCACAGTCTCTAGCAGAAAAAGTCAGAAATGAGTTACAGAATATGGTAGAAAATGAAATAATCGAACGCATAGATGGCCCTATTGAACGTGCCTCAAATCTGGTAATTGTGGAGAAGAAAACGAAGTTTACCGTTTGTGTATTGATCCGCAAGATTTAAATGCAGATATTTTATCTGAAAATCATACGATTCCATCATTTGAATCAATATCGGTACGCATTGCTAATAGTAAAATATTCACTGTGCTGGACTTGAAAGAAGGATTTTGGCAAATCGGACTTAGTACAAAAGCTAGTGAACTATGTGCTTTCAATACACCGTTTGGGTGTTATCGTTTCAAGCGCTTGCCATATGGCATCAAAATAGGGCCTGAGGTCTTTCAAAAATACAATGAGAGAAACTTCGAAGATATTCCAAATGTAATAGTTTTCATTGACGATATATTGATTGCAGCTAAAAGTATTGAGGAACATGACCGCACCCTAAAGCTAGTTATGGATCGGGCAAGGAAGTTGAATATTAAGTTTAATGTTGAAAAAATTCAATACAAGGTAGCAGAGGTTAAATATTTAGGAAAAATCATTTCGCCAGATGGCATACGGTGTGATCCTGACAGAGTAAAAGCGATCATGAAAATAGGGAAACCCAAAACTAAGAAAGACTTGCAGAAATTACTAGGCATGATAAATTACATTCGCGAATACATACCAAATTTATCGAGTATTTCTCAACCGTTACGAGAATTGCTAAAGTCCAACGTCGTGTATGAGTGGCAGTCAGCTCATGACAGTTGTTTGGAGTCCATAAAAAGAATGATAGCAAACGCACCAACACTTCAGTCATTTGATGACAAAAAAGAAATAACCCTCGAGACCGATGCATCTAAATTTGGTATAGGGTGCTGTCTCATGCAAAGCGGAAAGCCCATCGCGTTTGCGTCACGCAGTCTCACAAACGCTGAAGTTAACTACGCGCAGGTTGAGAAGGAATTTTTAGCCATCCTATTTGCTTGTCGTAAATTTCATTATTACATCTATGGTCGAAAAGTTACAATTAAGACGGATCATAAGCCCCTTGTTTCGATAATGCAAAAAGAGTTTGCCAAAATTCCTTCCGCTAGACTCCAACGCATTAAGCTAAGTCTAATAAAATACGACCTAAACTTGATTCATGTTCCAGGCAAATTTTTATACATCGCTGATCTGTTGTCTCGCTATTTTGATCAGGCTAATAACGCTCCCGATATTGAAGATCTTGACGAATTCGTCCATTCATTAAACATCACCGACGAACGCTTAGATAGTTTCCGAAACGAAATTGATGAAGATAAACATTTGGCACAGTTGAAACAAGTTTTAATAAATGGCTGGCCTTGTAAAAAGGAGATGTTAAACGACGATATTAAACTGTTTTGGAAGCATCGTAGTGATTTGTTTTTAGAAGACGGTATACTATATTTGAATAACAGGGTTATTGTACCGCCTAAGTTGAGAGAAATGATATTATCACAGCTGCACTTGTCTCATTTGGGTATTGAAAAAACTAAAAAGCGTGCTCGCGAATTAGTTTATTGGCCAGGAATTGATGATGCTATTGAAAAAATGATAGCAAGATGTGATGTATGCCAACGATGTCGGTCTTCTAATGCTAAGGAACCAATGATTCCCCACAGCATTCCCAATCTTCCTTTTAATAAAATAGGTTTAGATATTTGTGAATTGGCATCAAGAAACTATTTAATAATAGCGGATTATTACTCGCGATATTTGGATATAGCGCCATTGAAAATGAAGACAGCAACTGAGTGTATCAATGCGACGCACACGATTCGCCTCGATCATACTGGATTGAATTAGAAGACCAAACAATCTACCGGCGAAATTCAAAATGGCTTCGAAAACGATGCGAGTAATATAAGATTATATGGATTATTTTATATAATTAAATTTGTCATTATTATTATTATTATTATCTTAAACGTACTACACATTCGTGTACGTTATGTAATGAATTTCTTACTATATGGATTAAGAAGGGAGATGTTATATATATGTACAGTATGGCATCCCTCTCACATACACTTATTATAATTACGTATGAATATGACATCACTGTCACTTTAATTTGAAATAAATAAAACCAGTCTTGTACTGCACTTACAAAGAATAACACAATTGCTTGATCTACAATTATTGTTGTAACTTGGCTGTGGTCTGTATTTTCTATTTTGGTAATTACCATAGTTGTTACTACGGTAACCTCCACGGAAATTACTCCTGTACTGACTTTGCTGTCGTACATTTAAGATCGTGTTTGAGCTGCCAGTGATTTCGGTACAGCTGTTAGTGAATTTCGAGATTGCGTCGTTCATCGTTGTGAACGTTCCTGCTTGCATGATCATTTTGACCTTGTCATTAGAGCAGTTTTTACACATGGCCTTAACTGCTGCCTGTGTTGAATATCTCGTGGCTAAGTCTGGGTTTAATCCATCCATAGTTTAGCGGTTAAAACTTCCACCGATTCACCCTTTATTGCGGTCTTTAATTTGTTTTTTATTTGTTCGATTGTGGACTCATTACTAATGAAATTCCTTGCTGTGCCATTCAGCTTTGTTTTTATCATGGTAATGGCCAATGCCTCGTGTGTATCCTAGATTTGATCAAGTATCGAGTGCATATAGAAAACTATGTAGATTTTCTGGTTTACCATTAAACTCTGGTAATACTGACGAAGCAGTTTTAATAAATTATGCTGCGGTTTGTGGCATTGTGTCGTTTATTATTGGGGTGTTTATGTTAAATTCTTCCACCGATGTGGCTTGACTTAATGAAGGTGAGGGGGTTCGGCTAGAAATGCATTCAGGTAGAAGTAATAAGAAATCTATTTGAATTTCCTCTTCTGTTGTATTTGGTACGTCAAATTCTATATTGTGTTTGGCTAGAGCAGATACCTACCATTTTGTCTCGAATTGCTGAGAAAAATTGGTAAGCATCTTTTTGGTGTTCGCATTGATCACCTGTCTAATGTTGTAAAGAGCTCCCAAAATTGTATTTAAATATTTTACTATAGTTTCTTTTGTTATGGGAATAGTCTTATTTATACATTTGTATGATTTACTAGCTTTAGTTTTTTCCTATAATAATGATTCATTTCTGGTTAAAACTTTTGGCATTATTGGGGGGTTGTTTTTTTTTATTTGGGAAATTATACGCGTTGTTGTACATTGTTTCATTGTCTCAATTTATTTTTGATGTAATTTTTTATCAAGATTAGCATTGCGACAATTAAACATGTAGCTACGCATGCAAAAGCGGTCAACCACTTATCGGAAACTTCTTTTTTGTTTCCTACGATAGGATGTGTTTCATATTTAACTATTTTAGTATCGGAGGTGTTTTCACCCGAAGTTTCTTTTCCTACTTCGTATCCTGCTATTCCTATTAATATACCGTTTAGTGCAATTTTCCACCAACTCATTTTTAAAAATTCAATAGTAAAATTTTCGAATATAAATTTTTATTTTTATTTATTCATAAATTTTCCTTTTAATTTAAATTTTTTCAATTTTCTCCTTTCCTTATCAATCTATTTATTTCTTCTACTAATGTGGAAAGTTATAATAAGTCTTCAATTGTGGGTTCTCTACCCATTCCTATATAGAACCAAAATTTTCTTAGACAGTTTAAATTGTATCTGTTGCTTCCCTTATCTCGTGATCTTGATTTACGAGCAATATCTGCGTTTTCACGCTCTAAATGGTCTACAATTTTGTTTATTGCTTCGTAGTCGAGATCAACGGGCAATGCACTATCCATGAGAAAAGATTTAAAGTAAATAATTTTTAACAGAGTCGTTCGAACTTTTCTTCCTGCCCTTTTTCTTTTGTGTACAATTTTTGGGACATGTATTTTTGGAATTTCTTCCATTTTATTTTGTTTATTCCTTTTCCGATACTCTTCGATGGTAATCGAGGTCCAACTTTTTCGGATTTGAGACTCTCGAGGATCTGATTCGTACCTTTAATGAATGTGTCTATGCATTTTTGAAAAAGTTTATCGACTACTTCTTGAATTTTTTTTTTCAGACTCCTCTTGAGTCAAAATCTTCTGCATTAGATTTTGTCAATTTAAAAAAAAAATTTCCAATATTTAATTTTTAAACTTTACCCCTAAGCAAATTACTGCTATTTGGATGGCGAAAAGGCGTGCCAAAGTTTTCTAAAGGAATTGTTTTTTTTTTTTTTTTTGTTTTTTTGTTTTTAATTTTTAATTCTACCTAACGCTGTCATTCTTGCTGCCAACGATATTGATTTCGTAGGATTCTTACCGCTCCACTAATTCTAATTTCACCAATTTGTGGTCTATTGCATTGAAATATTCCACCCTTATGCGCTGATATTGTTGCTGCCTTTGCAACAGGCGAGATGATTTTATGATGCCTTTTTGTAATATCACCATATGTGGCCTTCCATATACCACATTGTTACGTTGAAATATTCCACCCTTATGCCTGGTATTGTTGCTGCCTTATCACGAAAATATTTGTTATCTGTTATATTTACGGTGACCATCCGTTCTGTTTTTGGCAGAACAGTTCTGTTTTTAAGGAGCTTGTTCTGCGTATTTTTTTTCTAAGCAAAATAACAGAAATGTTCTGTTTTTAAGCAAATGTTCTGTTGTGTTCTGCTTTTTTGTGCCGGCAACCTTTTTTAACAAATGTAATGCTAAAGTTAGTTTGCTCAATAATTTTAAAAATTTATGAAAAATTTAAAATCTTTCAAAATATTTTAAAAATAATTTAGTTTAAAAGTTTTTATTTTACATCAAGTACACATAAATTTATCTAGGGCGTTCATCTAACTGAGCTGATAAATGTATAAACTTACGCATTTCGTAAACTTATAAGAGTTGATGAGTCCCCTTATTCTTTTTTACAGTGACTGCGCCTAAATGTATGCAGATGACGTTGAAGATTGCATGTTCGAATAACTAAAATTCAAATATTCGAAATTTCGATGCTGTTTATGGCGCTGAAAACGCATTATAGCATGTGTACGAAAAAAGTCAGAACCTGTATTTTGGCTCACAGCTAAAAATTTGAACCTAAATTTTAAACTTTTTTGGACTACATATATGACCAAACCAAATTTGGATTCAAATTCAATATAGACCAGTTTTCATGAAAATTGGCTAAGTCTGACCTCATCAACACCTTGCTTCTACCTAACTACACCAATGGTGACATTACCGCTGGCAGTTTAACAGTCGCTAGCACCAGCCTGACGATGGCGTCGGTCTATATGCCATATGACGCCGATGAACCTCCACCACAAAGGGAGGTGAGAGATCTGGTGTCATATTTTTCTACGGGTCATCTTATTATAGGAGCGGACGCTAATGCTCATCTTGTCCAATGGGGAAGCTCCGATATCAATGCCAGGGGCGAGTCTCTGTTTGACTACCTATTAACAACCAACCTGGTACTTTGCAACGTGGGTAGCGAGCCTGCTTTCATCACTCAAACCCGTAGGGAGGTCATAGACCTCACTATCTGTAGTGAAGGTGCTTATGAGTGGGTTAGAAAATGGCGTGTTCTTGAAGAACATTCATTCTCCGACCACCGTTACATAAAAACGGTTTTAGACTTTATTGTAGAACAACCAATTATGAAGCGCAATCCACATAACACTAATTGGCAGTTACACAATGAAATATTAGACAGAGACCTACCAGTACTGCCCTCACAAGCCCCCTCATCAGTAGAGGAGCTGGAGGATCTTGTTATTACATTTACATCGGCGCTCTCAAATGCTTTAGGGCAGGCTTGTCCAGTGCCAAAACCACGCGGTAAACACAGGCCATATTGGTGGTCCTACGATTTGGACTCGCTCCGCAAATCATGCCGGAAACAATTTAACAAGGCCAAGAGCCTCGGCTCTGAGCCTCATTGGCACGAATATAAAGCTAAACTAAGGGCCTACAAAAAAGCTCTGAGACAGGCGAAGAGAACCTCGTGGAGAAATTTCTGCACTGGCGTCGAAAAGGTCGACGACACAGCGAGACGAGTCCTCTCGAAAAGTCAAACAGCCATCAGCTATTTGCGAAAACCTGACGGATCCTGGACCAGCACGGAAGAGGAAACCCTTGAGCTGCTCTTGAATACACATTTTCCGGGGAACCTGCATGACGCACACAGCTAAAAATTTGAACCTAAATTTTAAACTTTTTTGGACTACATATATGACCAAACCAAATTTGGATTCAAATTCAATATAGACCAGTTTTCATGAAAATTGGCTAAATGAATCGGGTTTCAATTATAAACAAGAAATGTTTTAACAATTTTTTAAAGATAAAATAAATTTTTTGTCCGTTGGCGGGAATTCGAACCAAGACTCCCCGCATCATGCCCGTCTGCTCTACCACTGAGCTACATCACACACATAAATGTTGTTGGCAAAATTCAATCTTGAATAAGCTTTCAAAAATTAATTTGAATGTTCAAACACAAAAGTTTACATTTTAGACCGAAAAGTTTTAAGAATAAAATAAAACTAAAAAAATGTGGCAGCTGGTAGGATTCAAACGAAAACGCTCAGGAGTCACAGCCGACTGCTCTACCGCTGAGCTATGACGCACATGAAAATCTTGTGGGCAAAATTCAATTATATTCAAACAAAACAAAAATAAAAAATTTAGACTGCTTTTTCATTTAGATTTTAAATCGAAACCAAAAGAAATTGAAAATCTTTGTAGGTATTTGGACGGTTTGAAATATTGTACAAAAAGGTTTGAAAAATTGATTAAACTTTATACGGGTTTAAAATTTAGGTTCATTTTTTTAGCCGTGCACCACTAGCACCTGCAACAAACCTGGCAGTAAATATACCCATCACTGAGGAAAGGGTAAGGTGGGCAGTTAAGAGCTTTGAACCGTATAAGGCTGCCGGGCCGGACGGGATTATCCCCGCGCAACTTATAAACACGTTGGAGACATCAGCTAAATGGCTGGTATTTCTCTTCACAGCCTGCCTGGCTCTCAACCACATTCCGGGCTCCTGGAGAAGCGCCACGGTAGTGTTTATCCCTAAGGCTGGGAAGGCATCCCACTACGAGCCAAAAGACTACAGACCGATCAGTCTCTCGTCCTTAGTACTCAAAACCTTTGAGAGGATACTAAGCGACTACCTCTCAACGACTATTGATAGCAACCTTATCTCTAGCTATCAGCATGCATACACCAAGGGTAAATCAACAGAAACTGCTCTGCACAGCGTAGTATCTGTCATTGAGAAATCGCTGTGTGTTTTATGGAACCTCACGGTCAACTCGTTGCTACGTGACACAAGCTGGGGGCGGGAAGATAGTGGCATACGCAGACGATTTAGCTATTGCATTCGGTGTGACCTGATGCAAGTAGGACTGCGAGAAGTTTCGACGTGGTCCTCTTGCTGCGGACTTAGTATCAACCCGGGGAAAGTGGAACTTGTCCTCTTCACCAACCGGTACAAAATAACACCACTAAGCCTACCAAAACTAGATGGAACGCGCCTAGGCTTGTCGGATAAAGCCAAGTTTCTAGGCATAGTTCTGGACAGGAAATTGAATTGGAAGGAGAATGTTCTTCAGAGCCAGAAGAAAGCTTGCATCGCTCTTTCCACATGCAAAAGAGCCATTGGCCAAAAAAGGGGACTCAGCCCTAGAGTATGCAGTTGGATCTACTCGGCGATCATTCGCCCAATCATGCTGTATGGAGTCGTCGTTCGTTGTGCGACCACTACAGTCGGGGATAGCTGTTTCTTAATAAACACTCCCAGCAAAGAAGACTGGGAGAGAACGGATTGGTGTCCCGAAACAAATGGTGGCACTTCCATATACACCGACGGCTCGAAGTTGGACGGCAGAGTTGGAGGAGGGGTTTATTCAAGGGATTTGGACATTGAGCTCTCCTTCAGACTACCTGATAATTGTAGCCTCTTCCAGGCGGAAGTCTCGGCAATCCTGGACGCCGCGGCCTGGATAAGCAAACGTGTTATCGGGAAGATATCGTTATTTTCAGCTATAGCCAAGCAGCCATCAAATCCCTTGGCTCATACACGTTCAACTCTGAACTGACGCTCAGCTGTCATCGATCTCTTCAGGAGATGGCCCAACAGAACCACGTAAACCGGGCCTATCAAAACTGGCCCAAGTGTGCCTCTGCGGCAGCCACTTGAACCTAACCTAGTCCCTCAATTTTAGAGATATTTCGATGAAATTTGGTATGGAGGAGTTATTTTATATGAGAATAATCATTTGTCGGAACCAGCAATATCGGACCAAAACTACTCATAGCTCCCATAAAATCGATTGTTCCGATAAACGGATTTCGGGCTATAACTGCTGTAATTAAAGAGGTAGGAGCGGCAAATTTTGTGAGTGTTGCTTTTTTAGTATGCGAAATATCGATGTTGAAAATCATCGATATATTTCACAAAGCCCCCATACAATCGGTTTTTTCCGATAAACGGATTTTGGGCTATAACTTCTGTAATTAAACACGTAGGAACGTGAAATTTTGTAAGTATTGCTATTTTTATATGCGAAATATCGATGTTGAAAATCATCGATATGGGATAAATATTTCAAATAGCTCCCATACAGTCGATTATTCCGATAAACGGATTTTGGTAGATAACTCCTGTAATTATAAAGGTAGGTAATGCGTAACTATTGCTCATTTAGAATGTGGAGTGTCGGTGTTAAAAATCAATGAGATTGGACCAATATAACACATCGCCCCCATATAATCGATAGTTCCGATAATTTCGGTGTGAGCTAAAGTTAAATTGACACAGGCTGTACTGGGGATCGAACATTGAAAATCGGGATAATTTTGGGATAATTTTGCTATCATTATAACTTTAATGAAGATGAAATGGTATTATAACTTTGGTCCGATGTTTTTAAGTATGAGAAGAAGAAGAGATGGATCCATCAACAAGTATATCGAAATGAAGGCGCTTATGAGTAGGTCAGAAAATGGCGAGTTCTTGAAGAACATTCATTCTCCGACCACCGATACATATAAATAGTTTTAGGCTTTCGTGTAGAGCAACCTATTATGAAGCGCAATCCACGCAATACCAACAAAATAAAACAAGTAAGGAAAGCTGTCTTCGGCTGTGCCAAAGGCTATACACCTTTCATGAATAAGCGTCACAATTTTCACTGTTCGATCGAGTACAGCCTGTTTCAATTTAACTTTAGCTCATACCGAAACTATCGGAACTATCGATTATACGGGGGCGATGTGTTATATTGGTCCAATCTCATTGATTTTTAACATCGACATTCCACATTCTAAAGGAACAACTATTACGAAATTTCACTCTCCTACCTATATAATTACAGGAGTTATCTACCAAAATCCGTTTATCGGAACAATCGATTGTATGGGGGCTATGTGAAATATTTATCCCATCTCAAGGATTTTCAACACCGACAATTCTTATATAAAACAAGCAACTCTCACAAAATTTTACTTTCCTACCTCTTTAATTACAGGAGTTATAGCCCAAAATCCGTTTATCGGAACAATCGATTGTATGGGGGCAATGTGAAATATTTATCCCATCGCAATGATTTTCAACACCGACAATTCTTATATAAAACAAGCAATTCTCACAAAATTTTACGTTCCTACCTCTTTAATTACAGGAGTTATAACCCAAAATCCGTTTATCGGAACAATCGGTTGTATTGGAGCTATATGTAATATCGGTCCGATCTTGCTGGTTCCGACAAATGATTCCTATATTAGAAAATGGTGGCCGCATACAAAATTTCAGCCAAATATCTCAAAAACCGAGGGACTATTTATTGCTTTTTGACTTGTAGTCTATTGCTGTAAATACCGGCGGTATTTACAAGCAATTTTCGGGATTGTATGAAAATATGTTTTTTGAGAAAAATTTACCTACGCGCTGCAGGAACCAGACAAACCGACATATGTTTCGAGGTTCCCTATGTACAGTCACTTCTCAGAGCAGAAAACCCAGGATCGCCATGGATCTCTGCGCAGTGGAACCACCCGGGGTTTTACCTCGGCCAAGGACTGTCACTTTCAATGTAACCCTGTTTAGTATGTTTTGTCCCATTCCGAAACTATCATCCGCCCCCCTTGCAGCAGGGCTGCAAGATATTCTGTTGTTACGGGCGGGCGTTGAGCCGAACCCCGGACCAAAAGAATGGATATGCAGTGTCTGTTGCAAAAAGTTATATATTAAACGGTCGCATTCTGTGCAATGCTTCTCGTGTAAGAGATGGCTCCATAAATCTGGATGTTCAGCGCTTAACCTTAACATCCACAGACCCCGTACTTTCTTTAGTACTTTCGTGGCCCCTTGTTGTTTGCGCCCTCGGGCGTCCCGCAGTAAGCGCCGTTCAAGCGCACCCCTACCGCCACTTTCTAGTAGCAATACACCTCCACCTACGACGCCAGCCAACCCGGTTACACCGGGTCCACAGCTAACTAGGCTGAGGCACAGCCTTGGTCTTAGCCTACCAACACCTGGGCGAACACATCCGTCTCTCACGCCTGTGGTTAACTCGACATCGACCCCACCGGCGCACTTCCAAATCTTACAGCACAACTGTAACGGATTAACTGGTAAGATCGCAGAGATAACTAATTTGATGACGCAATATGACATAAAACTTGCCGCAGTCCAAGAAACCAAGCTCAGTCCTAGGTCGGACCTCATTACCTATGGCGGATATAACATCCACCGGAAAGACCGTCATAGAGTACCAGGAGGTCTGGGAGGTGGTCTAGCGTTCATAACGCACAACTCTGTACAGTATCATCTATTTGATACCGACATCGAATGAACGGATGATATCTTAGAAAGCCAAGGTATTACCATCCGTACAGGAGATGTCGATCTGCAAATCATTAATATCTACATACCCCCTGTCTCAAGTTGCCCCACCGGTTATCACCCCGACATTAGCTTGCTATTACGAGGAGATAACCGCGTGATCCTGGGCGACTTCAATGCGCTCCACGACATGTGGTACTCAAACTTGCCAGCAGACAATAGGGGGCATGTACTTGCAGAACAAATAGATGATACGGCTTTCTGCACATTGAACGGAGACGCCCCAACGAGAGTATCGGGTAACTGCTACAGTTCGCCAGATATTTCTATCGTAAGTGCAGGACTATTGAACAACACCAATTGGCGACCCATACTCACGTTGGCGTCTGACCATCTCCCAATAGTCATTACCATCGAACGACCGACGGACTTTATTACACCTGAGCATGGTACATATATTAACTTTACCAAGGCGGACTGGGACACTTTTCAGACATATACGGACGAATCCTTGGCTGCTCTACCCATTCTTACGGACGTACGCAAAGGCGAACGAGACTTCCGCAACATCATTGACTCAGCCTCTAAACGCTTCATTCCTGCGGGTCGAATATCTCAAATAAGACCAAATTTCCCGGGGAGGCAGCGGCCATGGCTAGAGAAAGAGATGAAGTGCGAAGTCTCAATCCCGCAGACCCCCGTATAAAGGATCTCAACGCGGAAATTCGTAGGTTGGTCGATAAACATAAACTGGCCAAATGGAAACAACACCTAGAGCAATGCAACCTCTCTGATGGTGTTGGCAAATTATGGACTACGGTCAAAGCTCTATCTAATCCAACGCAACACAAGGATAAAGTAGATATTACTTTCGGTGACAGGGTGAAGAAGGACCCTAGGGGATGTGCGAACTCCTTCTGTAGACAATTTGTACTACATTCCCCGCCCGATAGAGCTAAACGTAGAACCATGCGACAGGCGCGTAAATATAAAAACCAAAATACGCCCATTGTCATCACTGCCTCAGAGGTCAAGGAAGCTATCAGACAGGCTAAGCCCTCAAAATCCATCGGCCCCGACGGCATTGCCATGAAGATGCTGAAACATCTAGGCCAGGAGGGACACAAATACTTAGCGGCTCTATTCAGTCTTTCACTGAACACTTTCGTCATTCCTGAAATATGGAAAAAGGCGAGATAGGTTCCATTACTAAAACCTAGAAAACCGGCAAACATAGGCGATTCATATCGTCCTATATCACTTTTGTCACCGGTAGTGAAGACGCTAGAGTCCATTTTGCTCCCGTATTATACTGCAAATCTGCACCTGGCTAGTCATCAACATGGCTCCCGTAAGCTGCACAGCACCACCACCGCACTCAATGCCATTACAACTCAAATAAATAGCGGCCTAAATCAAAACCAACCAAATCACAGGACTGTGTTAGTGGCACTTGACCTGTCGAAAGCTTTTGACACAGTCAACCATGCCACTCTCATACAAGATCTGTTTGAGACACAGATACCTGATGGTTTAAAGAGACGGACCGCTAATTATTTGAATGGACGGCAGGCGTCGGTTAACTTTAGAAACGCAACATCAAAACCTAGACGTATTAGACAGGGGGTGCCACAGGGTGGTGTCCTATCCCCGACACTGTTTAATTTCTATCTATCGAAGATGCCCCCACTACCAGAGGGCGTCTCCGTCGTTTCATATGCCGACGACTGTACAATAATGGCGACGGGGAAGGGCCCCTATACTGATGAACTCTGTACGAAAATCAACGGTTACCTCTGCGACCTTTCCAGGTTTTTCACTGAGCGAGATCTGACGATATCTCCGACTAAATCAACGGCGACGCTTTTTACGACATGGACGCACCAGGTGAGAAATGAATTAGACATTTTCGTTGATGGCACTAAGCTACCAACTGTCAGCCACCCAAAGTTATTAGGGATGACACTGGATAATACTTTCATTTGCTGGTCATGTGTCTGCAATGGTCTCAAAGGTACGTGGTCGCAACAAGATCCTCAAGTCACTTGCCGGCAGTACTTGGGGAAAAGACAAAGAAACGTTGCTGACCACATATAAGGCCATTGGCCGACCAGTCTTTGACTATGCTGCACCCATATGGTCGCCTATTGTACATAACACCAACTGGACGAAGTTAAAAGTCTGCCAAAATACTGCCATCAGAACTGCTACGGGATGTCTCCTCATGTCTTCCGAGTCTCACCTCCATCAGGAGGCAAGGGAGACAAGAGTGACCTTGGCACAGCTTAGGTCTGGATATAGTGTAAGGTTAAACTCCTACTTATCCAGACTTAATGATACAATCTTAAATACATGCCCTGCATGTGGTAGGACCCCCCATGATACTCTACATCTCTTTAATTGTTCATCTGAACCTACTCTTCTAACCCCTCTGTCCCTCTGGACAAACCCTGTTGAAACTGCACGTTTCCTTGGACTCCCCTTAGAAGAGCTTGATGAAGATCTTCGGAATGATCATACACTCTAGACAGGGCAATGCATTGTTAACAACAACAACAACAACAACAACATATGTTTCGATGATACTGGAATTACATCTCTTCATGGACTTTTCTTCCCGACATTGTGAGAGTCGAACTCACAACACTGTAGTGACTTGTATGCTAGAAGGTCTAACACCTTAGGCCACTACCCAGGTTGAAGGTAAACCCTTCTCAGTGTCCATTTATGCATATATTTATACTTCCATATAGAATATTTCTTTAATTTCAATGCTAACTTATATGAAAGATTTGCGAATTTTAGGACTTGGTGTGAAACCTATGAAATAATTTTCTATGCTTAATTAAGCACGAATATTTTTCCATTTATCTATATATTAATAGGCTAACACTCTCCCCATACAAACAGACGCAACCCAATTTCGTATAGTATTTATGGATAGATCTCTATAAAATTTATAGTGGAAACTTAGAATGGACTAATCTGGTGTCTTACCAAAAAAAATTTTGAAAATTATTTTTAGTTTATTTGTTATTAAAGAAAAAATAGGTCTCCAAACTCTCCAGCTATTTTGTTATCTCCACATTCTGTTATACCCGAACTATACATCACTATTCAGCACTCTTATAAAACTCCCAAAGACACACCTACCGCTCATTCCCTTACACACACACGTACATATCTATGCAATGATCCAGCAGCTGCCACTTGCTTTTATTTTTGTGCCAAAAAAAACAACAAAATGTACCAAATTATATCATCTTCGGCATCTAAACACCATTTGTAAGCTAAAAAGTCCAGCTTCACTTCTGGCTTTATATATTTAACTTTTTGCCTATTGGTTAAAATTTATTTTTTTAACGATATGATTTTGTAAGAAAATTCCACAATGTTAAGATCGAAATTTAAATATCGTACGGACTTTAAGTAAAGAACAATTTTATACCCTTGCACAGAATACTGTAAAAGTGTGATAAAAGTGTACCCGTTCTACATGAAACTGCTATATCGATAAAACGAACAAAAAACATGTGCATGAATAATTAGTTTTCGCTTATCAACCATATTCAATTATTATTGCAAAATCCAATTTTTTTCACCAAATTTATCTGTCAAATAAAATTTTCGTCAGCTGATTTTCAGTGCAACCAACTACCCTGTCAAAGCTTCAGAGGGTAAAAAGTGTGAGTTTTTTAAGAAATGAAAGCATATTCTGTTTGACGTTATACCTTCATTTTGCAAACGAAAACGGAAAATTGAAGAGTGTAAAAAATACGCATTTTTTGATGAAACGAAATCACCATAACTCTACTTTTTTTACGAAAAACATATTTTTGGGTATTTGTTTCCTTTAGGGGTCAACCGCTAATAAATTAGCTAAAATTATGGGAGATAGCTCAAAAGACAGGTTTTGGCCTCAGGATCACGAGTCCGGAAGCGCTTTTTTAATTTTTTGTTTCTATGGAAAGTTATGGTCCAAAAATCGAAAAATGACCCACGGCACGCATTTTTTCGCACGTTTTTAGGTACAGCCTAATAAAATTATAACAACCACATGAAAACTTGCTACTTTGATTGCAAAATATTAAAAAGCGCTTCCAGATTCGTGATCCTGAGGCCAAACCCCGTCTTTTGAGCTATCTCCCATAATTTTAGCTAATTTATTAGCAGTTGACACCTAAAGGAAACAAGTACCCATTTTTACTTTGATTATTTGATGTTCTAAGCTTTTCTCAATTTTTTTAAAGTTTAATTCACTTATGAAATTTTTGGGGGGTTAAATATTGGAAAAGTATATTTTCTAAGCAGAAAATATATTTTTCATACAGTTGAAGATTGCCCAGAAAAATATCCCCAATCGTCTCATTTAAAGCAAATTCAATTTTCCTTGCTGAAAAAATAAAATAAAAACAAAAAATTAAAAAAAAAAAAACAGTTTTAAATTTTTCCTTCCACCGAGAATCGAATATAGGTGTTCTGCAAGTAGTAAACATTTATACCCATTTTTTACTTTGATAATTTTATGTGCTAAGCTTTTTTGATTTTTAAATAGTTTTTTTACTTATGAAATTTTTAGAGAAACAAAATATTGGAAAAGTATATCTTCTAAGCAGAAAATGTATTTTTCATACAAAAAAGTGAAGTTAGTTATATAGAATTAAAAATTTGTATCCCAACATCAGAATTGTAATTTTCAAAAAATAGCTTTAAAAAAATTTGTTTAAAAGAAAAATATTAAAATTCATGCACAGGAATGTAAAGCAGGAGTTATTAGCTTTCAAATGTTGTTAAAAAAAAATCTATAGCATTACTACAAGCCGAAACATAATAATTTCAGTTGTTGCATGTTTTCATCACCTTAGGAAAAATTGCAGTATCTATATATTAATAGGCTAACACTCTCCCCATACAAACAGACGCAACCCAATTTCGTATAGTATTTATGGATAGATCTCTATAAAATTTATAGTGCAAAATTAGAATGGACTAATCTGGTGTCTCACAAAAAAAAATTTTTTTAATTATTTTTAGTTTATTTGTTATTAAAGAAAAAATAGGTCTCCAAACTCTCCAGCTATTTTGTTATCTCCACATTCTGTTACACCCGAACTATACATCACTATTCAGCACTCTTATAAAACTCCCAAAGACACAACCATCCGCTCATTCCCTTACACACACACGTACATTCCTATGCAATGATCCAGCAGCTGCCACTTGCTTTTATTTTTGTGCCAAAAAAACAGAAAAATGTACCAAATCATATCCTCTTCGGCATCTTAACACCATTTGTAAGCTAAGAAATCCAGCTTCACTTCTGGTTTTACATATTTAACTTTTTGCCTATTGGTAAAGTTTATTTTTTTAACGATATAATTTTGTAAGAAAATTTCACAATGTTTAGATCGAAATTTTAATAACGTACGGACTTTAACTAAAGAACAATTTTACATGACACTAATGCTGATTTCTTTGAACATGTTTACACCCTTACACAGAACAGTGTAAAAGTGTGATAAAATATACCCGTTCTACACTGCCCCATTTGCTACGCTATGTGCATGAATAATTAGGTTTCGCTCATCACCCATATTTAATTCTTAATTCTTAAATAAAATTTTCGTCAGCTGATTTTCAACCAGCTACCGTGTCAAAGCTTCTACCTTTTTTTTATGAAAAAGACATTTTTACTTTAGATTATTTGATGTTCTAAGCTTTTCTCGATTTTTTAAAAGTTGAATTCACTTATGAAATTTTTAGGGGGATAAATATTGGAAAAGTATGTTTTCTAAGCAGAAAATATATTTTTCATACAGTTGAAGATTGGCCAGAAAAATATCCCCAATTGTCTCATTTAGAACAAAGCTGTAATTAGACGCTGACAAGGATCAGTAGTTCCTGGCGTCATGGTAGACACCTCGATTGTCAGAATTCTGATTTTTTTTCAGTTTTCCTTGCTTTAAAACATTGTTACGTGCTGGCCTTTGGGCGGAGGCCGCTACGTCCCCTGGCGTCCTCCTACCCTCACGTCGCATACCCCGGGAAAGCCGTGCAGGTATGCTTGCATATGCACGAGCTAGCTCGCCGGACTGTGGGGTGGATTGTTGGCCTCCCGAGGCATGTCAGCCGCACCATACAAAAAAATCTCATACCTGACCATGCATCACTTGCACTTCAGGTCTGTCCGCGCTTGAACCCGCCCCCCCCTACTAACCCCCCTTCCGACCTTAGATGGTATTTTGGCCGGGCCACTCTAAACCCTCCCTTCCATGGTCGGCCGTGGCAAACTATTTTGCCGACCCCAATTGTGTCCCCTATGCGCCCCTTAGCACATCCCCATCCCCGTTCCTGTCCAGTCCGTCCGTCCCCACCACACCTGAAAAGAAGAACAATTAATTTCGATTAACAAACTAGTGATACATGTTGTTTTTATTGAATCATGTTCTTAAAATGTGTAAAATGTGAGTATATTTGTATTTTATACCCTTCATGGGTTTCGGCTATGCTAGTATGAACAAAATGTGTGTAATCCTAACTACGCTACGCTTATATACCTACTCGCTATGGATATGTTATCTCGAAGTCGGAGTGTGCGCGTGTATGGGTGTGCGCTTACTCGACCTTGCTAGGTCGTCCGCCGATGGTCTATGATCCCTCAAAGATCGGGATGCCGGTATATAATATGCTCACACACTCGTACAACCACACTCCGTACTTTCAACTTGGCGAACAGAAAAGTTTTTAAAATCGAAAAGTAAACGAAAATTCAAAAATCAAAATAGTTGACAAAGTGTCAGACCAAGAAAATCAAAAAAACTAAAACTACGAAAATATTGCTAAAATGAGAACCGACTTATACAGCATGTGTACATATAGGTGTGTACGCATATATATACGCGTTTGAAATACCCGCGATCGTCCACTTTAGTGGTACATCGTTCCGCACCCTGAGTGTGCAAGTGTATGTGGGTGTGGTTTACTTGACCTTGTGGGTTCGAGGCTGTTGACGACCCATGACCCGAGGTCATGGACGCCCGTGCCCAATGTTCACACCCACCTAGACCCTCACACTCTGTGCGCGGATTCGCGAACTTAAATCTTAGACCAAATCTAAGTGAACCAAAAATTCAAAACAAGACGCTTGCCAAAGCGTCAAACCAGACGAAAACTTTTAACTAAATGAAATTAATAATATGTCGAATGAACTTAAACAATAAGTGGCACTACAAAGTGTGTGTGTGTGTGTGTGTATAAAGGTGTCTGTCCGCCCTTGAGGCATTACAATAACTCCCGGAGTGTGAGCACGAGCGTGTGTGTCTCTACTCGACCCTGTCAGGCCACTATGATCTCCTAAATCCGGGATGCCGGTTGTTGGCACACACGCACTTACATACTTACACTCCGAGCGGCTATGTATGTATACTGCTTATAACAAATATGACAATATAAAAATGGAAAAAATGAAATCCAATGCTATGGCATCAGGGATGTCTTGGGCTTCGCCTGAGTCCCCACTCAGCGTGGCAATGTGCCTGTTTAGATCCCGCCCGGGTCTGAAGACGTCTTGAGACAGGGGTTAGGGGCATGCGATCAATGGATCGCTCAAAAGTAAAAGATCATGGGATAGTGGGGTGTAAGACGATGCCGTCGACTATCGAGCCGCGGTGACTTGCGCTACTACGGACAGAGTTTTGACACCCCGCTGGTCTATTACCAGTCTACAGTGTACTATTGTGCGGTTCACCGCTCATGGGCGTTACAAAATTATGCAATCTTAACTTTTCGACCAAGTGGTCGGTGCTTATGGCCCCGCTTTATAAACTACCACTTAAATCTAAAAACCTGTGACTGCCTGGCTGATGTTGCGGTTTCCTCAGTGGTCGTTGAGTTGCTGCTGGTGCTATGCTTGTCGAGGTGGTGATGGGTCGCCGTCCTGGAGCGTGGTTGTGCAACGGCTATACCGCCAAGCTGCTGTGGTGTCGTTGACCAAATGGCGATGTCGCGTAACTGCTGTCGGTGTACATTTGATGGCACTCGATGTGCCGCTATAGGTGGGCGCGCCGGCGAATGTCACGGCCGTATGGTAGTGCGCCTATACACTTTCCTGAAAATACCCGTTCTGGTCAGAACATTGCACACGCACTGGTTGATACTTTACTCACCTTGTATCTGTCCGCTTCACGTGCCTGCGCGGTTTTGAAACTATCTCTTGAACCGAAGTTTTGTTACAAGTCGGTCGCCAAAGTCGGCAGTTGAATGTGCTACGGCGCGGTTGCCGTGGAAGTGGAGACGGGCCACCGGCAATGTAGCTAATGCCGTGCCCAGACGCTGGCTATGCTGACACCTTATCCGGCTTTTCTAAGCTGTAGGCGCCTCGCAGGCCGTATTGGTAGTGGAGTGGTGTCCTCGGCGTGGTTGGCCCGATAGCTGTGCTGGTGGTTGCCCGTCCACCCCAGTGAGCCAGCAGCCGGTGCGATTGCGGTTTTCGTGCTGCCTTCCCGACGCAATCGCTAAATTAGTGGCCCCGGTGTTGGTCCTGGTATCGCACCACTATGATGCTGTTGCGCACCGCTTGGTAATGACGTTGTATGGGGACTGGATTTGAAATTCTTCCCCCTGCGGCGCCTTCCACTGCCTAAAATAAACACTCCTGCTCATGATCACTCCTATTCCACCTCAATCATGTTATACTTACCGGTAACAGCTGCTTCCTTCGATCCTGCGCGAAATATCGCCGTCCCAAGTTTGACTTGGGTGCTGCGGGAGTAGCAGTGCCTCCTCCCGGTTCCAATGTCCACCGATGCGTATAAATTTGGCCGATTTTTGCCAGGCCGTAGATTTTTGATGTGGTCGCCTCCGCTGTCGATGATGAAAAGGCAGCGGAAATGGAAATGTTCGGAACTTCGCGCTGCCAGATCGTACGAGTTGCTTATATAAGCACAGGGTGAACGCAACAGGGCGAGCGCTGCAGCCCGCTCTTGCTCGGCTAGGCGCTCGAGAGGCTGGTCGCCCAGTGCCATTCCTTCTTAGCGTCGCAAGTCCTTCGCATGGTAAATGCCCACGGAGCGTCCAGCTGCATCTCCCACCTCGTACAACGCGTTCCCCTTGGACGACAGGATCATGGACCGCAGATACTTCGGCGCAAGCTTGGCATTGAATCCTTCCGTGGAATTACTCAACTTGAAATTTCGCCGGTACACGATCTCGCCTTCCCGGTACTTCACCGGACGAGCCCTGGTATTGTATGTCTGCTGTCCTTTCCTGTAGGCCTCTTCCAGGTTCTTTATCAGCCTCTCTCTCATGAGCCAAGCACGGTCCCCTCTCTGCACGACGTCTATGCCTTCTTCTCGCAGTGCCTCGAGTCGTCGCAGAGTTTCATACGCTCTGCCGTGCTGCACCATCGTTTGCCCGAATACGGCTGTGTACGGCTCGACTCTGATGGCCTCATGTATCGCGCTCCGCATTGCGAAAGCCGCCAATGACACGTGTTCATCCCAACTGTTCTGGTCCGCACTCGCGATATATGTGCGCAGCATGGCGAGCAGCGACCGATTGACCCTCTCGGACGCGTTCGCCTGCGGCGCATATGGCGCGGTCTTCACGTGGTTCACTCCGTAACTCCTCAGGAACCCCACAAATGAATCCGCTACAAATTGCCGGCCGTTGTCGGAGTGTAATGTCTCCGGCACGCCAAAAATATGAAAAATCTCCGTCTCGAGATACTTTACTACCTCTTGTGCAGTTGCCTGCCTCATGGGCTTAAAAAATACAAACTTTGTGAAGTGGTCCAGAACTACGAAGATCACCGTATTTCCCGATCGCGACCGCGGGTACGGCCCGCAGAAGTCCACATAGAGCCTCTGAAACGGCCGCTCCGTCCGAAAACGACCTGTCATTGGCGGTCTCGATGAAATGTTCGGCGCTTTGGCGCACTTACATAGCTCGCATCTCGCGACGAAGTTTCGTACGGCTCCAGCCATCCCCGGCCAGAATACCTTGCTCCTTAGCCTGTGTAGCGTTTTCGCTGTACCGCCATGACCCGCAGATCGATCCCCGTGCGCCTCTTCCAGCAAACTCTGTCTCAGTCCCTCTGGCACCCATATTCTCCACACTGTTTCTTCCTCGTCTTCCGCGCGCCTTGGGCGCACCCTTTTGTATACGATGCCATCGGTGACTCGCAGATCTGGTAGCCGTTCGGCGTTTTGCGCAATTTGCCGTGCAAGTGCAGCGTAGTCCTCGCTGGCAAATTCCGGCGATGTGAAGTCGATCTCGGCCATGGTTTCCATCGCGTGCACTTCTTCCATGTGCATCCGGCTCAGCGTGTCCGGGACAATGTTTTGGGCGCCTTTCCTGTGCTCTATTTTGAAATCGAAGCCCTGGAGCTTCAGGCTCCACCTGGCCAACCGTCCCGAGAGATCTTTCTGTCCCATGAGCCATTTCAGGCTCATGTGGTCAGTGATCACTGTGAATGGAAGACCTTCCAGATACGCGCGGAACTTTTTAACGCTTACAACCGCGGCTAGGCACTCCAGCTCTGTTATGGTGTAGTTTCGCTGGGCGGAATTCAGCTTCTGCGACATGAACGCGATCGGTCGCTCGTTGCCCTCGTCATCCCTTTGAAACAACACGCTGCCGATACCTTGCGTGGATGCGTCGCACTGCACGAAGAAGTGCTTGCTGAAGTCCGGATTCACGAGTACCTCGGCTGAGGTGAGCGCTGTCTTCAGCTGTTCGAACGCCTCGACTGCTTCCGGTGTCATCGCGAACCTTTTGGCTTTGCGCAGGCACTCTGTCATCGGCGCGGCAATTGTGGCGAAGTTCGATATAAATCTCCGGTACCACCCACACATGCCTAGAAAGCGCAACTGATTGATAGTGGTCGGTACCGGGAATTCCACAATTGAGCGAACCTTCTCGGGATCCGTCTTCAGCTCACCCTGCCCTACTATGAAGCCTAAATACTTCAGCTCGCGATGGCAAAACTTGGATTTGTTTACGTTGATAGTGAGACCAGCACTGGCGAGACACTCAGCTACTTCTGCCAAGTGCACGAGATGCGACTCGAAGTCCGGAGAACACACTAGCAGATCGTCGATGTAGACGAAAACGTTTTCCCTTAGACGCGAGGGGATCACCTTGTCCATTAGCCTGCATAACCGCTGACTGGCGTTGCACAGGCCGAAGGGCATCACTTTAAAGTGATACAATGGTCGGGCCGGAACCGTGAACGCGGTTAATTCCCTCGACGCCGGCTCCAACGGGATCTGCCAGAAGGCGTCCTTCAAATCGATCCCCGAAATGAAGTGCGTCTCCCGCAAACGCGCCAGGATCCCTTCCACGTGTTGTGTTGGATACGCATCCTTTTTCGAGCGCTCATTGAGCTTGCGCATATCCACACACAGCCGCTTTTTCCCGGGTTTCTCAACTAGAACGATCGGCGAGCTCCAAGCGCTGTTGCTCTTCTCGATGACACCTAGCTTGAGCATGCGGTCAATCTCCTCATAGGCATACTTCTGTTTGACCGGCGACATCGGATAATGCCGTTGCTTCACCGGGACCGTGTCACCCGCGACCTCGATCTTGTGTTCTAGGAGATGCGTCCTTCCGAGACCAAGTTCTGTGAACGAGGGAAACAACCCTTTCACGCGCTCTAACTCCCTGCTCTGGTCGGCGGTCAGGTCCAGTTGTCCCTGGGTCTCCAATTCCGAGATGACCATGGGCGCCACCCCAAAGGTATCCCAGAAGTCGATCCCCACGTACAACTCCTGCTTTAAACTGGGCACCAAGTACAGCGTCATCGGCTTCAGTTTCCCGCGCCAACCTATCTCCACCTCGACCTTACCGACCACAGCTTGCGCTTTCCCGTCTGCCGTCTTCAAATGTTCCCTAAGCTTGAGCAACTTGCCCCCCATCTTCTCTTCCCACGCGTGCGCAACCGAACCAAAGCAGCTTATAGAGGCTCCGCTATCCAACAAGCCTTGCATCTTAACTCCCTCGATTTCCACTTGCACGTACGGTCGCTTGTCGACGGCGTCGCGAATGACAGTTTCCTCAACCGCCTTCGCCACGCGCCGCTTGTCTCGCGCGCGCTTGCGTATCTTGATGACCTTCCTCCATTTTCTGCTCGGTCCGATCTCTGATACATCCCTGAAGAGGTCTCGAAAATCCGCGCTCGTGCCGCGTCGTACCTGGCCTGTCGCTCACTTAGAGATGGACGTGTTGGTGTCCCGTGCGCGCTTCCCCCCACGCGCTTACTACTAAAAAATGTCTTTGATTGGTTTAAAAAAATTGTATTGTCTGGTTTCTTCAAAATTTGGTTAAATGGCAAAATTACTTCTCCGGGGTTGACCGACGCTGACAAGGCTCCCCGGTCTTCCTGTCGCTCTCCTGGTTTTTCGCCTGGCATCCTTCGCAGAGCTGTTTGCTGGGTAAATTGCACTTGTAGCAAATCATGCTGTGGAGACGCCCATCGCAACTGTGACACTCCCTCCTGAGATCCTCCAGCGACTCGATCCGGCAACCAAAGATGAGGTTCTTTATCCGCGGCTTCAGATTCCTGCGCATCAGGTTGACTAGGCTTTGCTCCGGCAGCCTGGTCCGCATCGTCAGCTCCATACCCCGAACCACCGCGTAGAACTCCTCAAACTTTTCATTGTACTCCTGCTTGCGCTCGTTCATCGCTTGGCGGATTTCTTCATCGCAGTCCGCCTTTCTAAACTGCTCCACAATCGCCTTCCGAAACGCCTGAAAGTCCACAAAACTGTCGTCCGGATGCTCCTCGGTGTACAGCCAGTACCATTCTTGCGCCTGACCTTCTAACAGCAGATGGAAATTCGCGAATAAGTCTTGTGCTGAAATATTATGTTTTTTCCGAAGCGTTTCCACACGGAAAAGGAAGCGGTCGATCGGGACCGCTTTTGGACCCGCGTCGAACTTGAGGCGCCAATCGCGTATGGCCTTCGTCGCCGATCTTTCATATTGCGCGCCCGCTCTGTTGTGCCTATCTGCCGCTCGTGAGCCTGGCGTCCTTTGCGCGCTGTTGACGCGCTCGCTGCCGCACTGTTCGCGTTCGTCCGCGGTAGCATTCGCCGCGCTTGCCTCCGCGTCCTGCAACCACTCTTCGCGCCGCGCTGCCTCCTGCGCGCCCCTGCTTTCACCCTCCAAATCTGCTAGTCTGCTTGATAAAATGTTGATGTCCTTTCTGAATATCTGCGCAACCTCCTCGACCGCTTGGGTTGTGGAACGGCTCATCGCCAGCTGATACTGGAAGAACATTTCTTCGAACTTCCGCATCAGCGTTTCTCCTACCGCGTCGGCCGTCGCGCACTCAGGGCTTGATGTTACCTGCGGTGGCTGTACACGCGCTCCCAATACTTCTGCCGCGTCTCCATGAGCGCCTGCTTTGTTATGCGCGCCCGCCTCGCTAAGCCCCTCGTCGCGGTACTGCGCTTCTAAGTGCGCCATTCCGTTCTCCAAGTTGTCGTCGCCACCCACGCCCACGCTGCTACGCCGCTCCACCTTGCTTGGATCCTTCGACATTTCCACAACGCGTTAATGCAACTACTGCAGACGTTGACGCGAACGTAGATGGAAAAATCTAACTTAAATACCGATCGCGCTCTAGTATACCACCGAGCGCTTGACAAACGATTGCAAAATAGATAAAATTCCCAAAAAAAAAAATTGCAGCGACAACTCAAAATATGGAAAAAAAAATGTAAAAAAAAAATTGTCAACCTACTAGAATGTCAACCCCCAAATATACGTGTTGTATAAACGTGGTTTATATGGCTTATATACGTGTTGCAATCTATCTACGGATACGCCAGTAGACAGATTGTGAAAAAAAATATAAAATAAAAAGGAAATGAAAATAAATTTGATGTAAACGAAACTCGTGTCTTCTTTTCCTTCTGTGGTGGTCGTCCGCCTAACGTCGTCCGTTTGTTCCAGTCACCCCGAAAGCAGTCCGGTCCCCCAACCACCAAACAGCCGTAGATACTATTAGCCGGCGCCTAAATAGGCCAACTAAGCTACCTACCCCGTTAACTCCCCCCGGTGGAATCCTTCCCCGAACACTATCGTCCACTCTTAAACTGGCAAAACGAGCTGCTCGTGGCCCGACTCCTCGTGGCCAAGGTCAGAGATCGCCACTATTGTCCAGCCTAAACAACACCAAAACAAGCTGGCTGACCCCTGGTCCCTCGCCCACGAAACCCCCTGCATCGATACTATTGACCAGCTAAGCGAAGCCAAATCAAGCTACCGATGTGCATTGAAAAAATTAAAATTGAAAGTGAAAATCGAAATGTGAAAATTGAAATATGAAAACCCCCCAAGCAAACGCTAACATTCCCGAAGTGTGTCCGAAACTTCTCTAAGGCTCCACTCACTGTGGGGCCCCACGTTGGGCGCCATTTCTGTTACGTGCTGGCCTTTGGGCGGAGGCCGCTACGTCCCCTGGCGTCCTCCTACCCTCACGTCGCATACCCCGGGGAAGCCGTGCAGGTATGCTTGCATATGCACGAGCTAGCTCGCCGGACTGTGGGGTGGATTGTTGGCCTCCCGAGGCATGTCAGCCGCACCATACAAAAAAATCTCATACCTGACCATGCATCACTTGCACTTCAGGTCTGTCCGAGCTTGAACCCGCCCCCCCCCCTACTAACCCCCCTTCCGGCCTTAGATGGTATTTTGGCCGGGCCACTCTAAACCCTCCCTTCCATGGTCGGCCGTGGCAAACTATTTTGCCGACCCCAATTGTGTCCCCTATGCGCCCCTTAGCACATCCCCATCCCCGTTCCTGTCCAGTCCGTCCGTCCCCACCACACCTGAAAAGAAGAACACTTAATTTCGATTAACAAACTAGTGATACATGTTGTTTTTATTGAATCATGTTCTTAAAATGTGTAAAATGTGAGTATATTTGTATTTTATACCCTTCATGGGTTTCGGCTATGCTAGTATGAACAAAATGTGTGTAATCCTAACTACGCTACGCTTATATACCTACTCGCTATGGATATGTTATCTCGAAGTCGGAGTGTGCGCGTGTATGGGTGTGCGCTTACTCGACCTTGCTAGGTCGTCCGCCGATGGTCTATGATCCCTCAAAGATCGGGATGCCGGTATATGATATGCTCACACACTCGTACAACCACACTCCGTACTTTCAACTTGGCGAACAGAAAAGTTTTTAAAATCGAAAAGTAAGCGAAAATTCAAAAATCAAAATAGTTGACAAAGTGTCAGACCAAGAAAATCAAAAAAACTAAAACTACGAAAATATTGCTAAAATGAGAACCGACTTATACAGCATGTGTACATATAGGTGTGTACGCATATATATACGCGTTTGAAATACCCGCGATCGTCCACTTTAGTGGTACATCGTTCCGCACCCTGAGTGTGCAAGTGTATGTGGGTGTGGTTTACTTGACCTTGTGGGTTCGAGGCTGTTGACGACCCATGACCCGAGGTCATGGACGCCCGTGCCCAATGTTCACACCCACCTAGACCCTCACACTCTGTGCGCGGATTCGCGAACTTAAATCTTAGACCAAATCTAAGTGAACCAAAAATTCAAAACAAGACGCTTGCCAAAGCGTCAAACCAGACGAAAACTTTTAACTAAATGAAATTAATAATATGTCGAATGAACTTAAACAATAAGTGGCACTACAAAGTGTGTGTGTGTGTGTGTGTGTATAAAGGTGTCTGTCCGCCCTTGAGGCATTACAATAACTCCCGGAGTGTGAGCACGAGCGTGTGTGTCTCTACTCGACCCTGTCAGACCACTATGATCTCCTAAATCCGGGATGCCGGTTGTTGGCACACACGCACTTACATACTTACACTCCGAGCGGCTATGTATGTATACTGCTTATAACAAATATGACAATATAAAAATGGAAAATATGAAATCCAATGCTATGGCATCAGGGATGTCTTGGGCTTCGCCTGAGTCCCCACTCAGCGTGGCAATGTGCCTGTTTAGATCCCGCCCGGGTCTGAAGACGTCTTGAGACAGGGGTTAGGGGCATGCGATCAATGGATCGCTCAAAAGTAAAAGATCATGGGATAGTGGGGTGTAAGACGATGCCGTCGACTATCGAGCCGCGGTTACTTGCGCTACTACGGACAGAGTTTTGACACCCCGCTGGTCTATTACCAGTCTACAGTGTACTATTGTGCGGTTCACCGCTCATGGGCGTTACAAAATTATGCAATCTTAACTTTTCGACCAAGTGGTCGGTGCTTATGGCCCCGCTTTATAAACTACCACTTAAATCTAAAAACCGGTGACTGCCTGGCTGATGTTGCGGTTTCCTCAGTGGTCGTTGAGTTGCTGCTGGTGCTATGCTTGTCGAGGTGGTGATGGGTCGCCGTCCTGGAGCGTGGTTGTGCAACGGCTATACCGCCAAGCTGCTGTGGTGTCGTTGACCAAATGGCGATGTCGCGTAACTGCTGTCGGTGTACATTTGATGGCACTCGATGTGCCGCTATAGGTGGGCGCGCCGGCGAATGTCACGGCCGTATGGTAGTGCGCCTATACACTTTCCTGAATATACCCGTTCTGGTCAGAACATTGCACACGCACTGGTTGATACTTTACTCACCTTGTATCTGTCCGCTTCACGTGCCTGCGCGGTTTTGAAACTATCTCTTGAACCGAAGTTTTGTTACAAGTCGGTCGCCAAAGTCGGCAGTTGGATGTGCTACGGCGCGGTTGCCGTGGAAGTGGAGACGGGCCACCGGAAATGTAGCTAATGCCGTGCCCAGACGCTGGCTATGCTGACACCTTATCTGGCTTTTCTAAGCTGTCGGCGCCTCGCAGGCCATATTGGTAGTGGAGTGGTGTCCTCGGCGTGGTTGGCCCGATAGCTGTGCTGGCGGTTGCCCGTCCACCCCAGTGAGCCAGCAGCCGGTGCGATTGCGGTTTTCGTGCTGCCTTCCCGACGCAATCGCTAAATTAGTGGCCCCGGTGTTGGTCCTGGTATCGCACCACTATGATGCTGTTGCGCACCGCTTGGTAATGACGTTGTATGGGGACTGGATTTGAAATTCTTCCCCCTGCGGCGCCTTCCACTGCCTAAAATAAACACTCCTGCTCATGATCACTCCTATTCCACCTCAATCATGTTATACTTACCGGTAACAGCTGCTTCCTTCGATCCTGCGCGAAATATCGCCGTCCCAAGTTTGACTTGGGTGCTGCGGGAGTAGCAGTGCCTCCTCCCGGTTCCAATGTCCACCGATGCGTATAAATTTGGCCGATTTTTGCCAGGCCGTAGATTTTTGATGTGGTCGCCTCCGCTGTCGATGATGAAAAGGCAGCGGAAATGGAAATTGCCCGAGAGGTCGCTGTCAAATTGACACCTGTCATTTGATGACGTGGCAGGAAGTGTTCGGAACTTCGCGCTGCCAGATCGTACGAGTTGCTTATATAAGCACAGGGTGAACGCAACAACATAAAAATTAAAAAAAAAAAACAATTTTAAATTTTTGCCCTCGCCGAGAATCGAAGTCAGGTGTCCTGCAAAAAATATACATTTATACCCATTCTGGTATAAAAAGGGTATAATTAGTCTCTTCATAGGACATGCTCGAACAAATGTGACCAATTCATTCCATCTAAAAGATACTAACAAAGAAGTAGTCTACTATTCCTCTGCGATTAATCCCGGACTAATCGCCCTTTTTTGGAGGGAAATACCACACGAACTTTTACTAAAGTACCGTTTTACATGAGTAGCTCCACTTTTTTGTATGAAAAAACTTTTTCATCTTTGATAATTTGATATGTTAAGCTTTTTCTATTTATTTTTTTTCACGTATGCAATTTTTAGAGCAATAAAATGTTGGAAAAGTATATTTTCTAAGCAGAAAGTATATTTTTAAAACTAAAAAGTGAAGTTAGTTATATAAAATTAAAAATTTTGTTCGCAACACCAGAATTGTAATTTTGAAAAAATAGCTTTAAAAAAATTTGTTTAAAAGAAAAAACATTTAAGTATGCTGCACCACCCTAATGTGCGGATTCTTTGCATGGTATGACTCAAATCAAATATTTAAATTCCCAAACATCATATATATATATATATATATATATGTATGCGTGAAGCAAGGAGAAAAAACGGTACCTTGCAAATTGCGCAATCATCGAAACTCCGACAAACACTCCCCGCAAAAATTCCCACCCTTTTTCGCACTCATTACTCTCACATGAACATACATAAGTATACAGCGATCCAGGCAGCTGCCACTTGCCTACATTTTTGTGCCAAAAAAAAAAAAACAAACAAAGTGTAGGAAATCAAATAAATATCTTTGCATCCTCGCCATCTTCACACCATCATCATTCACATAATCACATAATTCACATAATCCAAGGTTTTTCGCAGAGCCCTTCTTTAGTTAGTTTTTTGTCCATTAAAAAGTTTATATTTTTAACGATATGGTTTTTTTTTAAAGTAAAATTCCACAAGGTTACGATAAAAAAGTACCATTATATATCGAAATATTATAAGCCCATACCGGGATTTGGTGCAATTTAAATTAAAAACTTATTTTTTATGTAACAATTAATGTAAGTTTAATATAATTTGTAATAGTAAGTGTCTGCTGTACCTTAGACATAAACAAATAAATAAAAAAATAAAAAAAAATCTCCTGTAGATATATCCTAATGTATTGTCATCAGCTTTTCTGTTGCACTACTTTGCTGCACCACCCTAATGTGAATATTGTTTTTATGGTATCACTTAATCCAAATTTGCATTTGTCACGAGGGAGCCACTTACTTGGTTTTGTTGTGAACGGGGAATATGTATATTAAGAGAGAGTTGAAGAAAATTTCAGATGGTCGAATTTCGACCACGGGCGATCCTAGTAACATTTAAACTCTTTGTTGCTTTTTGACTTGTAGTCTATTGCTGTAACTACCGACGGTATTTACAAGCAAATTTCGGGATTGTATGAAAATGTGTTTTTTTGAGAAAAATTTACCTACGGGCTCCAGGAACCAGACAAGCCGACATATGTTTGATGATACTGGAATTACATCTCTTCATGGACTTTTCTTCCCGGCATTGTGAGAGTCGAACTCACAACACTGTAGTGACTTGTATGCTAGAAGGTCTAACACCTTAGGCCACTACCCAGCTTGAAGGTAAACCCTTCTCAGTGTCCATTTATGCATATATTTATACTTCCATATAGAACATTTCTTTAATTTCAATGCTAACTTATATGAAAGATTTGCGAATTTTAGGACTTGGTGTGAAACCTATGAAATAATTTTCTATGCTTAATTAAGCACGAATATTTTTAAATTTATAATATTTAAACTCTTTGTTGCTTTTTGACTTGTAGTCTATTGCTGTAACTACCGACGGTATTTACAAGCAATTTTCGGGATTGTATGAAAATGTGTTTTTTTGAGAAAAATTTACCTACGCGCTGCAGGAACCAGACAAGCAGACATATGTTTCGATGATACTGGAATTACATCTCTTCATGGACTTTTCTTCCTGGCATTGTGAGAGTCGAACTCACAACACTGTAGTGGCTTGTATGCTAGAAGGTCTACCACCTTAGGCCACTACCCAGCTTGAAGGTAAACCCTTCTCAGTGTCCATTTATGCATATATTTATACTTCCACTTGCTGACCCGGCAGACGTTGTCCTGCCACAAATTTATTTCCCTGTCTGTTTCTCTAACCCGATCCCTATATCTATTTTAAACCATATCCCTATCTCCTTCATATAGGAGAAACCACGCCCCCTTTTTCCTTATTCCCAGTTATTTTTGGGGGTGTCCGGGATTGATCTTATATAACTCCTCACAAAATTTCAGTGGTCTAACCTAAATACTTCTAGAGATATGGACTATGGAGTATTTTATTCGTATGGGAGGTGCCACGCCCCCTTTATCGTTAACTCAAGTTTTTTGGGAGGTATTAGGGATCGATCACATATAAACCCTCACCAAATTTCAGTGGTCTAACATAAATACTTGCAGAGATACGGGCTATGAAATGTTTCCTTCATATAGGAGAAACCACGCCCCCTTTTTCCTTATCCCAGTTTTTTTTGGAGGTGTCCGGGATTGATCTTATATAACTCCTCACAAAATTTCAGTGGTCTAGCCTAAATACTTCTAGAGATATGGACTATGAAGTATTTTATTCGTATGGGAGGTGCCACGCCCCCTTTATCGTTAACTCAAGTTTTTTGGGAGGTATTAGGGATCGATCACATATAAACCCTCACCAAATTTCAGTGGTCTAACATAAATACTTGCAGAGATACGGGCTATGAAATGTTTCCTTCGTATGGGAAGTGCCACGCCCCCTTTTTCTTTATCTCCAGTTTTTTTGGAGATGATGGGATTAATCTTATTTAACTCCTCAAGAAATTTCAGTGGTCTAACCTAAACACTTCCCGAGATATGGACTATGAAGTATTTCATTCGTATGGGAGGTGCCACGCCTCCTTTTTCGTTACCCTAGTTTTTTTGGAGGTGGTAGGGATCGACCTCATCTAACCTCTAACCACGTTTCAGTGGTCTAACATAAGTACTTTCAGAGATATGGACTATGAAGTATTTCATTCGTATGAGATGTGCCACGCCCCCTTTTTCGTTATCCCCAGTTTTTTTGGAGGTGGTAGGGATCGATCTCATATAACCCCTTACCAAATTTCAGTGGTCTAACATTAATACTTCCAGAGATATCGACTATGAAATATTTCATTTGTATGGGAGGTGCCACGCCCCCGTTTTCGTTATCCCCAGCTTTTTTGGAGGTGGTAGGGGTCGATCTCATATAATCCCTTACCAAATTTCAGTGGTCTAACATGAATACTTCCAGAGATATCGACTATGAAGTATTTCATTCGTATGGGAGGTGCCACGCCCCCTTTTTGGTTAACCCCCAGTTTTATGGGTGAGAATGGTGTTGTTATCCTATAGGTCTGTACCGATTTCCAGGTCCCTACCTTAAACCCATTTAGAGATATTCACCTTGAAGAAAAATGTTTGTATGGGAGGTGCCACGCCCCCCTAATATTTTGTTCTGATTTTATGCGCGTGGTAATAACAAACAAACCCCCTAAAGGAAGTATATGATTTGGTTCAGCCGTTTTCGAGTTTTAGCGTAACGACTGAACACCATTTCATTTTTATATATATAGATTGTATGGGAGGTACCACGCCCCCTTTTTCGATAACCCCAAGTTTTATGGGTGAGAATGGTGTTGTTATCCTATAGCTCTATACCAATTTTCATGTTCCTACCTTAAACACTTTTGAAGATATTCACCTTGAAAAATTCAGTTTGTATGGGAGGTGCCACGCCCCCTTTTCCGATTACCCCTTCTTTTATGTGTAAGAAGGCTTTTGATACCATATAGGTCTATACCAATTTTCAGGTCCCTACCTTGAACCCTCTCACAGATATTCTGCTTAAAAAATTTAGTTTGTATGGGAGGTACCACGCCCCCTCATTGGATAACCCCCGATTTTATAGGTGAGAGTGGTGCTGTTATCCTGTAGCTCTGTACCAATTTTCATGTTCCTACCTTAAACACTTTTGAAGATATTCAACTTGAAAAATTCAGTTTGTATGGGAGGTGCCACGCCCCCTTAATATTTTGTTCTGATTTTAAGAAATGACCTGCGCGTGGTAATAACAAACAAATCCCCCAAAGGAAGTATTTCATTTGGTTCAGCCGTTTTCGAGTTTTAGCGTTACAATTATACACCATTTCATTTTTATATATATAGATTTCATTTTTATATATATAGATATAGAACATTTCTTTAATTTCAATGCTAACTTATATGAAAGATTTGCGAATTTTAGGACTTGGTGTGAAACCTATGAAATAATTTTCTATGCTTAATTAAGCACGAATATTTTTTTTCATTTATAACATTTAAACTCTTTGTTGCTTTTTGACTTGTAGTCTATTGCTGTAAATACCGACGGACTAGTTTGCGTTCAAACAGACAGACAGACAGACGGGTATGGCTAAATCAACTCATCTCGTCATCCTGATCATTTCCGTATACTTATTGAAGGGTCCATCTCTTCTTCTTCTCATACTTACAAACATCGGACCAAAGTTATAATACCATTTCATGTTCATGAAAGGTATAAAAACATTTTTAATTTAAATGTTTTTAAAATGAACTAAAAACTGGAAAATAATTTCCCCTCTGCCTACATAGATTCCTCACCACGTAAAGCTTATCTGGAACATTTGTGAGTGGGAATTCTTATAGGTATTAAATAGTACTTGGAGTTTGAAATGTATAAAAACATTGGCGCACGCTAAAGATGGTTCTAATTAATTTCTAACAATCTTATTACTGATATGAGCTTTTCTAAAAAAAAAATCTTTTCGCGATAAAGCAAGCGCCAAATGTTTTTATACATTTCAAACTCCAAGTACTATTTAATGCCTATAAGAGATCCCACTCACAAATGTTCCAGATAAGCTTTACGTGGGGAAGAATCTATGTAGGCAGAGGGGAAATTATTTTCCAGTTTTTAGTTCATTTTAAAAACATTTTAAATTAAAAATATTTTTTTATTTTATTTTTAATTTTATACTTTTTAGTTGTGAGTCTGTGAAAATTTCTAAGATTGTAATTGGATATTATGTGTCATATTAGTGGTACTCATTTAACCATATAACTTAACGAAAGCGTAAGTTTATACATTTATCAGCTCAGTTACATGAACGCCCTAGATAAATTTATGACGGAAGGTTTAAAGACCGGGGAAAGCTCCTGTAAGGACAATAATGGTAACCGACGTACAAATTGTACTTAAATTATGGAGGAAGCACTTCTCCTCACTGCTAAATTGCGAGGGAGACGTCGAACCCGATACCCCAATCCCTGATGATGGAAAAGTCGTCCCACCACCTGACTATGATGAAGTCAGAGTAGCTATATACCGGCTTAAAGATAACAAAGCGTCTGGAAAATACGGACTACCCGCTGAGGTGTCCAAACACGGAGGCGAAGAGCTGGTAAAAAGCATGCATCAGCTCTTATGCAGAATATGGTCAGACGAGTGGATGCCTCCGGATTGGGATTTGAGTCTGCTATGCCCAATCCACAAGAAAGGCGATCCCGCTAACAGCATCAACTATCATATTATGTTCTTTCTAGCGTATTGTGTGAAAGACTGAAGCCCATCGTAGACAAGCTGATTGGACCTTATCAGTGTGGCTTTATACCTGGTAAGTCAACCATTGACCAGATCTTCACGATCCGCCAAATCGAGAAGACCCACGATAAAAGAATCGACACACACCATCTCTTTGGCGATTTCAAAGCCGCTTTTGACGGTGCAAAAAGAAATTGACTGTATGCTTACCTATACGGCTTTGCCGAATGACTTTGAGCAATACCAATAGCTCTGTCAGAATCGGGAAGGATCGATCAAGGATTGTTGACTTTGGGATGTCATGGGCCGTTGCTGCTTTGCGAATACTCATCTTCTTTGTACGAGACCTGTCTCCTCCTCATTTCAGTAGATTCTTTCGATTTTTGTTGACTCATTCTCCAATTAATAGGGGTGTAAAAGTAGGTCGCCTCCCAGTTGGTGCACCCTGGGTAACGCTAAATGACCTACATGGCCAACACGGCTAGTTTCTTGTATTGCCGGTTCTACGAGAACGGTACCTGTACTTGTGCTGTACCCATCGTGCCGAAACGACCCGGGCCGTTTTCTTATATCGACCCGGCCAAGAGCAATACACTCGGGGTGACCCTGTCTGACATTTAGGCAGGGCTACACCTCGCTACAACAACAACAACAATTAATTTAAAAAAATATTAAATATCTGCTAAAGTAACATAACAGCCGTCCGGATACTAGAAAAGTGGGATATTAAGTGATTTCTAGTAACCGGACACTTTGTCTGGATATTGGAAAACACTCATATTTTCATTCCAGTATCCGGACAGGTGCATTTAAACAAAAATATAAACATGATCACCGATTTTCGAGTTATTTTGCTAAATTTGATCAATTATTAGCAACATAAAAGTCATTTGCACCACTTTTGTCATAAAATTATTGATAAAAACTTACCTGACAAAATAAAGTGTCACTAGTAAAAAATTAGCAAAACCGTACGTCTTCACACTTCACTTCAAACGCGCAGACTAAAAGAGAAACAGCAAAGATGTTTCTGAGAAAAACGCTAAAAGTAAAATTCCAAAACCGTTATAAATGAGTGGCTGCTTCCATTGTTGTTTTTGAATTTTCGATTAAGTCAACGATTTGCTTATTTCAAACGTTTAAAGTCAAAAGTGTCCGGTTATTGGGGGGTGTCCGGTTACTGGCATAACTACCCTATATAGATATTTACGCTTTCGTTAAGTTATATGGTTACATGAGTACCACTAATATGACACAGAATATCCAATTACAATCTTAGAAATTTTCACAGACTCACAACTAAAAAGTATAAAATAAAAAATAAAATAAAAAAATATTTTTAATTTAAAATGTTTTTAAAATGAACTAGGTTAGGTTTGGTTCAAGTGGCTGCCGCAGAGGCACACTTAGGCCAGTTTTGAAAGGCCCGTTGTGATACCACCAACACAAGGAATGTCAGTCCCGGGACCCAGCCATATGGAAAATCCCTGAGTTGTTGGGATTTTCCACGTACCAGAATCCCGGGACTGACACTCCTAAACCGACACCGTTACTCCTCCTCGAACCACTTAGATGACTTTATGAAGGCCATCAAGTCCTTTATGTCCAGTTCCGCGATCTGGCTAAGGCTATCCAGGAACGGAACTCCCAAAAAGCGCATTCTCGCGCCGCTTAAAGCCGGACAGTTGCAGATGAGGTGCTCCACTGTTTCCTCCTCCTCATCATCTTTGCAACTCCTGCAGCATCGTCGGTAGGCCACACCTCCCCTTTCTGCATGCCTACCAATGAGGCAGTGACCGGTTAATACCCTCAGTGGCGTGCCTACGTGTTTCAATCAAGGCAAGCCCCAGTCCTTATAACCCCAACAAAAGCACATACTGCTGCCAAAGAACATTTCAGACGAAGAAGAAGAGTTCAGGATAGATATTTATCGACTTTTGCACACGGGGAAAAACTTAAACATTTAGGTTTCTTCAATAGGCAAGTTATTGTTTTGCAGATTTTTTAAGCTTTTCCAATCCAAGGGAAAAGGTTTACTTGCACTATTTCCCATTTACATACATCGCAGAAGCCAAGGCTCACTTGCACAACGAAAATTTATATTTTTAACTCAGAGTTAATGTCAAATTAAGAAACCTAAAAAATATTTTTTATATTTTATAATGCCTAGCAAAAAAAAAAATATTACAGCAATCACCACTATTGAATTCTTTTTTTCTACTTTAAAATATGCGCCAATAATTTTTGAGTAGAGCTCTTTGCACATTAACATTGTAGATATGTATGTATATACATATCCAGTTTGGCTTTAAAGCTTATAGTAACAACAGCACGAAGCTGGCTTCGTAGTTGCATACAAAATTTCTTCTAAATTCAAAAAAACTGTAGCTTCAAAAAGACATTTTAGTAAGGGATTTGAAAGCCAGGTAAAAGCCAATAAGTAAAAGCGAGATGGCAATCATCGCCTAGGCGGTTAAAGGCTATTTTAAGTAAGCAAGTAAGAGATGCCATCATATGCGCTGAAAAAATTTTATGTTAATTGTTTTGCTATCAGCCGACAGATGGCAGGAAGAGCTTTATTTATATGTTTATGCTATTGGCAGTTAGTGAAACCAAATGTAAACGTTAAAGAAATTGTTACGATACATTTTTGAAACATATTGTAGCTCATAGAGGATTAGCTAGGCAAGCCGAGCTTTTCGGCTTATATGGAAGGCACGCCACTGAATACCCTTATCAATATAAAGATTTCCCTCCTAGTTAGGGCATAAATGCGTCTGGACCTTTTATGATCCCATTTTGGCCAGGTTTTTTTTTTCAATATCCGACACCCTGGGGATTGTTGCCACCTTTCGTTGGCTTGACGGAGTGTGTACTCCTTCAGCATTAGCTTACATGTGGCATATATATTTATATCTAGTTTTCAATTTCAAATTTTCAATTTCAAATATTCAATTTATTTAATAAAACAAAAATAATTGATCGAAATTTTCTATATAACTTCTATGGATATATCTTGTTTAAACATTTTCTTAATTTAATTTAAAAGAAAATAATTGCCTTAAAATTTTGATTTACTTTTGTTAATATATTTTTGTTAATAATTTTATAACGAAAATTTCAAGAAAATACCTAAATAAAATTTGATGCTAAAGTGGTGTCTTTGTTCCACTGTATACATATCCAGACATAAATACGGTACAGTACACGCGGAGAGTCAAAGCCGGCTTCATAAGTTGCCGCTAGCTGTAGGGAGCATAAGATGTACCTACTCACATACATACCTTATCACTACTTGATAACAAGTTAAGCTACATAAGTAGATATTTATGTATGAAGAATTGTTTCCACATAACCCAACCAACATTATATATCTGTTTTGAATTAAATAAAGTGTATTATTGATGGATTTATGAATTGAATAAATTGATTATTATTATGAAGCGCTAGGAGGATACAACAGGGTCTGAGTGACCGAACCGAGCATTGGGGTGTTTTCGAAAAGGTGAATTGTTTTGGTGCCGAAAACACATGGTAGGGTGGGCATATAGGAGTGTAACATCTTCTCCTGAGGGAAAGAGCATATGTTTTCGTTGGTTTTTTTTGTTTCTGTTTTCACATATACGGGATTCCATAGTGGTTTTGAATTGATTTAAACACCCCCTCCAAGCACGTAGATTTTTGTTGTTAGCAATTCTATCCAAGTGAAGTAGCAAGAATACCATCCCCCCGACGAGCTAGATCCGAACCAGTACGTGCGCATGCTACCCGTCACTAAGGATACCACACCAGCCGGTTGTGATGCAACACACCTTCGGGGGCCAAAGGCAAAAATCCTGTCGGGGCCCCTAGAAAATGCATTTTTCTAAGAAACCATGTGGATGAAAATGGTATATTTGACAGCAAAGTAACATTTTGGCGTTTATTGTGGTGAATACACCTATAGATTTGTCGACGGTCAATCATAATCTACGCTGACTTATTTGTGGTTAGTTATGTCATGCTTACTTTCGTAAACTGACATCCCCTTGTCGAAGTGGTCGAAATTATATGAAAATACGCGGACTGTTACGTTACATCAGACTCACTTTCCAATACAAACTACTACAAAAATAGATGGATTTGGACACTTTCAATATTTTTGGCATATGTATCTTAAAGTGCACACCTGAAGTAACATTTTCTATAGATATGAAAATTTTGGTAGGTCTTCTTATTTAAGAGTTATGGACCACTTTGTATGGACTGTTACGTTACAGATTTTGGAAGTAGGTTTGGAGGTTGCTTCACATTATTGAAAAAGTCTGCTCTTCTGTCAGATTATTTTCAACATGTAGTATACAATTTTAAAGGTTTAACTCGTATGTAATAAATGAAAAAAAAAAAAAAAAATAAAATGAAAAAATTTGTCCGTGCCTTTCAGACACAAAATTGCTCGGACTGTTACGTTACAAAAAAAGACTGTTACGTTACACGTGCGATTTGCGTTTACATAAAAGGCGCATTTAAGCATTAATTATAGCTTGGTTGTGAATTTCGTCGTAAATAACATAAATTTAGTTGTATTAGGATCAGACATCCAAAAATTTCTAAAGAAAGAACTGGTAGGGGAGGAAGACAGAAAATCCATTTAATACGGAAGTGATTCGGGCCATGGTTTTTTTTTTGGTATATTTAACTCTCCTAATAGTGGACACAAAAGGGTAAAAAATAATTTTAAAATATGCAGAGCATTCTTTTCTGCAGCCATTTAAAGTGCATTTTTTTGGTTTCTTTCAATTATTTCGGTAATGGTAACATCTGTCAAAAAATTTTCTTTTACAGTTTGCTGGTGAGGTCAGTGTTGCCGCTGATAAATTTTAAAAAGGGTCCAAAAAGGGTCAAAGCAGAAAAAAAGGGTCCCCTTTTTTTTAGATAGGAACACATTTACATAAGTCTTTTTCATTTATTTTGATGTTGAAGGACTGAGTTTTGTACTATTGCAAGTAACACTTACAAAATATAACAATTTTTAAATAGTTGTAGTTAGTTTGATAGTAATGATAATCGCATAATGTATAAAATTTTTTAAACTAAAAACCTCCACTTTAAGGATATGTTTTTGCAAAAGGTTTCGAAAATTATAAGAAAACTCACTTTGAAAAGAATTCCATTTTTCCGTAAAAAATTATGGGAAAGGGCGAAAAAGCCACCCCTAACGGGCGACCAAAATTGCCTAGGAGGTTAAAGGCCAAGGTAAAGGTAAGTTGGAGAGCTAACTTTTTGCGAGACTTATTTTCTCACCATTTACTAACTTTGAAGGGGTAGGACCCAAAAAACTAAAACTTTTTTATTTGAATCACCCTGATGTATAGATTCATACATATGAAGGAGTTGTCACATAATACAGAGTTGTCAGTAGTAAGACTTCAGTTAGGCAAGGCATTTGGAAATCGGCAAGAGTTCCCGATATAAGGGTAAAAAATAAACAAGCTTTTTTTTTGGGTTTTAACAAAAAATCGACAAAAATGCATTTCATTGCAGTTTGAAAGTGAAAAGGGGTCAAAAAAGGGTCACGAATTTTAAAAACCAATCAAAAATGGTACTTTTTTGAAAAAGTAGGGTCCGGGGTCCTGGCTCTAAAAAAGGGTCAAATTGACCCTTTAGGGTCCCCAACGGCAACACTGGGTGAGGTGATGCACCATCAAAAGTATGTTATCAGTTTTTCTTGCAAATGCTATAGTTTTCCCGCTATAATCACTTTTTCCCAGTGCATATTACAAAAAAGACGATGCATTTTGTATGAGGTAAATTGTTTTTTATACCTTTCATGAACATAAAATGGTATTATAACTTTGGTCCGATGTTTGTAAGTATGAGAAGAAGAAGAGATAGACCCATCAATAAGTATACCGAAATGATCAGGATGACGAGATGAGTTGATTTAGCCATGTCCGTCTGTCCGTCTGTCTGTCTGTCTGTCTGTCTGTCTGTTTGAACGCAAACTAGTCCCTCAGTTTTTGAGATATTTGGCTGAAATTTTGTATGCGGTCACCATTTTCCAATATAGGAATCATTTGTCGGAACCAGCATGATCGGACCGATATTACATCCCATACAATCGATTGTTCCGATAAACGGATTTTGGGCTATAACTCCAGTAATTAAACACGTAGGAACGTGAAATTTTGGACGTATCGCTATTTTTATATGTGAAGTATCGATGTTGAAAATCATCGAGATGGGATACATATTTCACATAGCTCCCATACAATCGATTGTTCCGATAAACGGATTATGGGCTATAACTCCTGTAATTAAACACGTAGGAACGTGAAATTTTGTAAGTGTTGTTATTTTTATATGTGAAATAGCGACGTTGAAAATCATCGAGATGGGATAAATATTTCACATAGCTCCCATACAATCGATTGTTCCGATAAACGGATTTTGGGCTATAACTCCTGTAATTAAACACGTTGGAACGTGAAATTTTGGACGTATCGCTATTTTTATATGTGAAGTATCGATGTTGAAAATCATCGAGATGGGATAAATATTTCACATAGCTCCCATACAATCGATTGTTCCGATAAACGGATTATGGGCTATAACTCCTGTAATCAAACACGTAGGAACGTGAAATTTTGGACGTATCGCTATTTTTATATGTGAAGTATCGATGTTGAAAATCATCGAGATGGGATAAATATTTCACATAGCTCCCATACAATCGATTGTTCCGATAAACGGATTATGGGCTATAACTCCTGTAATTAAACACGTAGGAACGTGAAATTTTGTAAGTGTTGTTATTTTTATATGTGAAATAGCGACGTTGAAAATCATCGAGATGGGATAAATATTTCACATAGCTCCCATACAATCGATTGTTCCGATAAACGGATTTTGGGCTATAACTCCTGTAATTAAACACGTTGGAACGTGAAATTTTGGACGTATCGCTATTTTTATATGTGAAGTATCGATGTTGAAAATCATCGAGCTGGGATAAATATTTCACATAGCTCCCATACAATCGATTATTCCGTTAAACGGATTTTGGGCTATAACTCCTGTAATTAAACACGTAGGAACGTGAAATTTTGGACGTATTGCTATTTTTATACCTTTCATGAACATGAAATGGTATTATAACTTTGGTCCGATGTTTGTAAGTATGAGAAGAAGAAGAGATAGACCCACTAATAAGTATACCGTTATGATCAGGACGATGAGTTGATTCGATTTAGCCATGTCCGTCTGTCCGTCCGTTCGTCCGTCCGTCCGTATGTCCGTCTGTTTGTACGCAAACTAGTCCCTCAATTTTAGAGATATCTCGATGAAATTTGGTAGGGAGGCGTTATTTTATATGAGAATAATCATTCGTCGGAACCCAGAAAGATCGGACCAAAACTACTCATAGCTCCCATACAATCGATTGTTCCGATAAATGGATTTCGGGCTAAAACTTCTGTAATTAAAGAGCTAGTAACGTGAAATTTTGTAGGTATTGATGTTTTCATATGTGAAATATCGATGTTGAAAATCATTGAGATGGGATAAATATTTCATATAGCTCCCATACAATCGATTGTTCCGATAAACGGATTTTGGGCCATAACTTCTGTAATTAAAGAGCTAGTAACGTGAAATTTTGTAGGTATTGATGTTTTAATATGTGAAATATCGAACGTGAAATTTTGTAAGTATTGCTATTTTTATATGTGAAATATCGTTGTTGAAAATAATTGAGATCAGATAAATATTTAACATAGCCCCCCATACAATCGATTGTTCCGATAAACGGATTTTGGGCTATAACTCCTATAATTATATATGTAGAGTCGTGAAATTTCTTAACTATTGGAAGTGGAATGTCGATGTTAAAAATCAATGAGATTGGACCAACAAAACACATCGCCCCCATATAATCGATAGTACCGACAATTACGGTATGAGCTAAAGTTAAATTCACACAGATTAACCCTTGAAAAATCGGTGTGCAAAAGTTCGAATTAAAAAGACTGTTACGTTACAAACAACTTTTGGCTCTGAACAAAGACATAACTACCAATATTGCAGTTTATTTGAAAAATAGACTAGGAATGCTCGAAGAAATTTGATTTTTTCTGGTTTGTTAACGAGCTAGATTTTGCACAAAAAAACTATTTTGAATTTTGGACTGTTGCGTTACATGAAAAAATTCGGTCGAATTCATTGTGATCCAAAATGCTCACAACATTTGTCTCCTCAAGATATTTTATCAAATTACTTTCAATCAACCTAAATCCGTCTGAAAAAGGTAAATAGAGCCTTAGAAATAATATTACTGAAATGCAACGTACTTTTTCGTTAGATAATATAAATTTTCAAAATTTTGTTCACTTAGAACATAGGTCGGCGCCCCATATTTCTTAAGATCAGTCAAACAGGTTGCGTTTATCACACAGACACGTTGTGCTCATCACACAGACATTCTAAATGATAGCGACGAACCGCGTGCTCTGAAGAACAAACCACCGGACTTAATTTAAAGCTAAAAAGCAATTAACTTAATACCTTTCCGGCTTTGTTTTTAAACCAAAAGCACTAAAAACATTAAAATGAGAAAGAGCGCTACAGAGAGAGCACTTTAGTATTATTTTAAAACTATTTGAAATTAGAAACTTTTCAGAGTCTTAAATTAATACTATTTAGTATTAAAACTCAAATTTAATTTCAAAAAGGCTTAATTTCAATAGCGACTGGTATTAAGAGTAAACTTTCATTTTTTACTGTGTATGAGTTGTATATCAGCAGGCAGTTTATTGTACAATTTACATGATACGGTAGTGATGAAGTTACGAAAAAGCGATATGGGTTGTATATAGAGATTTGCGTATAGCCACTCCTTATAAACAAATTTTCAACACTTTAAAATAGTGTAAGTGTCGCACGGGAAGAATATTTAATTCTTGAAAAGGCTTATAGAGTCTGATAGACGGCACGCGGTACACATTCTTCGGATGAGACACTTTTGTAGAATTAAGAGTGGGTGAAGCTAGCTAGCGTACGCACTACCCCAGCAACTAATCTATATATATAACAAGTAAGGAAGTCTAAGTTCGGGTGAAACCGAACATTACATACCCAGCTGTGCACATAAAGTGGGCGTGATCGTTCACCGATTTTTCTTATTTTCTGTGGTAGTACTCTACATAAACATAACATACCTGGTACCTAGTTTCGTAAATCTATCTCACACCGTTCTGAAGTTGTTAGCAGTCGAATTTAAAAATTGCTTGACTCATAAGTGGGCGGTGCCACGCCCACTTTCCAAAATTTTGAAAAAATTATGTAAAGAATGTGAAAGTTGATGTATGTACCAAATTATATTATTATAGCGAAATCAGTTAATTAGATATGGACTTTTCAATATTTCCACCTCCTTTCAATATAACTTTTATGAAAAAGTAGGCGTGGTCGCGAAGCGATTTCGTTTATTTTCTATAGCTGAATTTACCACAACAATAGTATGTCCTCTACGAAATTTCGTTATACTAGCATAAACTGTTCTGAAGTTATTAAGAGTCAACATTTTAAAATTTCTTCAAATATACGTGGGCGGTACCACGCCCCCTTTTAAAATTTTTTTTTAAAATCGGCCTTAGAACATCCAAATCAATACATATTGCAAATTTTATCATTGTAGCTGCTTCTAATATTGAATTAACCCATTTTATACGTTTTTCGAAATTTTCGATATCGAAAAAGGGGCGTGGTTATGGTCCGATTTTACCCATTTTCAATAGCAATCTATTCTGAACCCAAATAAGTACGCATGCCAAATTTGGTGAAGATATCTCATTATTTGCTCAAGTTATCGTGTTAACGGACAGACGGACGGACGGACGGACGGACGGACATGGCTCAATCAAATTTTTTTTCGATCCTGATCATATTGATATATGGAAGTCTATATCTATCTCGATTCCTTTATACCTGTACAACCAACCGTTATCCTAACAAAGTTATAATACCCTGTGTACACTGTGTACAGCTGGGTATAAAAATGAAATGGTGTATAATTGTAACGCTAAAACTCGAAAACGGCTGAACCAAATGAAATACTTCCTTTGGGGGATTTGTTTGTTATTACCACGCGCAGGTCATGTCTTAAAATCAGAACAAAATATTAAGGGGGCGTGGCACCTCCCATACAAACTGAATTTTTCAAGTTGAATATCTTCAAAAGTGTTTAAGGTAGGAACATGAAAATTGGTACAGAGCTACAGGATAACAGCACCACTCTCACCTATAAAACCGGGGGTTATCCAATAAGGGGGCGTGGTACCTCCCATACAAACTAAATTTTTTAAGCAGAATATCTGTGAAAGGGTTCAAGGTAGGGACCTGAAAATTGGTATAGACCTATATGGTATCAAAAGCCTTCTTACATATAAAAGAAGGGGTAATCGGAAAAGGGGGCGTGGCACCTCCCATACAAACTGAATTTTTCGAGGTGAATATCTTCAAAAGTGTTTAAGGAACATGAAAATTGGTATAGAGCTATAGGATAACAACACCATTCTCATCCATAAAACTTGGGGTTATCGAAAAAGGGGGCGTGTTACCTCCCATACAATCTAAATATATAAAAATGAAATGGTGTTCAGTCGTTACGCTAAAACTCGAAAACGGCTGAACCAAATCATATACTTCCTTTAGGGGGTTTGTTTGTTATTACCACGCGCAGGTCATGTTATAAAATCAGAACAAAATATTAGGGGGGCGTGGCACCTCCCATACAAACATTTTTCTTCAAGGTGAATATCTCTAAATGAGTTTAAGGTAGGGACCTGGAAATCGGTACAGACCTATAGGATAACAACACCATTCTCACCCATAAAACTGGGGGTTAACCAAAAAGGGGGCGTGGCACCTCCCATACGAATGAAATACTTCATAGTCGATATCTGTGGAAGTATTCATGTTAGACCACTGAAATTTGGTAAGGGATTATATGAGATCGACCCCTACCACCTCCAAAAAAGCTGGGGATAACGAAAAAGGGGGCGTGGCACATCTCATACGAATGAAATACTTCATAGTCCATATCTCTGAAAGTACTTATGTTAGACCACTGAAACGTGGTTAGAGGTTAGATGAGGTCGATCCCTACCACCTCCAAAAAAACTAGGGTAACGGTAAAGGGGGCGTGGCACCTCCCATACGAATGAAATACTTCATAGTCCATATCTCGGGAAGTGTGTAGGTTAGACCACTGAAATTTCTTGAGGAGTTAAATAAGATTAATCCCATCATCTCCAAAAAAAACTTCGGATAAGGAAAAAGGGGGCGTGGTTTCTCCTATATGAAGGAAACATTTCATAGCCCATATCTCTGCAAGTATTTATGTTAGACCACTGAAATTTGGTGAGGGGTTATATGTGATCGATCCCTAATACCTCCCAAAAAACTCGAGTTAACGATAAAGGGGGCGTGGCACCTCCCATACGAATAAAATACTTCATAGTCCATATCTCTAGAAATATTTAGGTTAGACCACTGAAATTTTGTGAGGAGTTATATAAGAGCAATCCCGGACACCTCCAAAAAAGACTGGGGATAAGGAAAAAGGGGGCGTGGTTTCTCCTATATGAAGGAGATTGGGATATGGTTTAAAATAGATATAGGGATCGGGTTAGAGAAACAGACAGGGAAATAAATTTGTGGCAGGACAACGTCTGCCGGGTCAGCTAGTGCCATATAATAATTTTGAGTGAACCAGTCCATGATACACTAATGCCATTATTCGATTTGAACATAGTTCCTTTAGGTTATAGAAGGACGATGATACCATGTACGATTTCAATGCAAGAATGTCTCGTCAATAAATGACGAAAGCTAAGATTAGATATGCGATAGCAAGGTCATCAACAAAAGCCGTTACTTTGCCAATAAATGGCAAAGAAAAAATATAATTGATGTATATTAAAAACATTATTGGCCCAAAAACAGAGCCTTGCGGTGCCCCTACATAGTCATAGGCAAGCCTAGTTGTTAAAATAAAAGCTTTTGTCTGTACTTAGTTTAGGTTAGGTTCAAGTAGCTGCCGCAGAGACACATTTAGGCCAGTTTTGAAAGGCCCGTTGTGATACCACCAACACAAGGAAAGTCAGCCCCGGGACCCGGCCATATGGAAAATACCTGAGTTGTTGGGATTTTCCACATGGCAGAATCCCGGGACTGACACTCCTAAACCGACACCGTTACTCCACCCCGAACCACTTAGATGACTTTACGGAGGCTATCAAGCCCTTTATGTCCAGTTCCGCGATCTGGCTTGGGCTATCTAGGAAAGGAACTCCCAAAAAGCGCGTTCTCGCTCCGCTTCAAGCCGGGCAGTTGCAGATGAGGTGCTTCACCGTTTCCTCTTCCTCATCACCTTTGCAGCTCCTACAGCATCGTCGGTAGGGCACACCCAGCCTTTCTGCGTGCCTACCAATAAGGCAGTGCCCAGTTAGAACACCTATTAATATGGAGATTTCTCTCGTTCTTAGGGCGTGAATGCCTCTAGATCTTTTATGATCCCTTTTTGGCCAGGTTTGTTTCGATGTCAGGCACCCTGCGGATTGTTGCCACCTTTCGTTGGCTTGACGGAGTGTGTACTCCTTCAGCATTAGCTTGCATGTGGCAAACGGCATACCTAAGCGCTCTCAATCTCGAAGAACCTGCTTGGTCGTACCATGCCTGGCAAGTTCGTCTGCCTTACAGTTTCCCCTCAATATCCCTGTGTCCCGGGACCCATGTGAGGTTCACACGGTTCTGTTGGGCCATCTCTTGAAGAGATCGACGACAGCTGGGCGTCAGTTCAGGGTTGAACGAATAAGAGCCAAGAGCTTTGATGGCTGCCTGGCTGTCGCTGAAAATAACGATGTCCTCGCCGATAGCTCATTTACTTATCCAAATCGCGGTGAATAAACCCCTCCTCCAACTCTGCCGTCTAGCTTCGAGCCGTCAGTGTAAACAGAAATGCCGCCATTAGAAGCGGGGCAGCGATCCATCCTCTCCCATTCTTCCCTGCTGGGAATGTTTGTTTTGAAACAGCTGTCTCCGACTGTTGTGGCCGCACATCGATCTGTGCTCATAGGGAGAAAACTGTAAGATCCTAGAATACTGGAGTGTCCAATAGTACCCGCACCCCAACTGGAGGTTTCTCTTAGGAGCAGAGCTGATGCCGCCGCTGCCTGGTACGCTTCCAAATCGAGTGGCACAATGCCTTGAATGGCCTGAAAAGCTTCGTTGGGCGTTGTTCTTAGCGCTCCGCTTATACAGATCATGCCAGATCTATGGACTTTACCTAACAGATTCCGGTTTGAGGCCTTGCTCAGCGCAGGCCACCACACCACGACTCCATATAGCATGATAGGTCGGATAATTGCAGTGTAGATCCATCTGCATATTTTGGAGCTGAGACCCCACTTTTTGCCAATGGCTGTTTTGCTTGTGTAAAGTGCAACACACACGGCTAAAAAAATGAACCTAAATTTTAAGCCCGTATAAAGTTTAATCAATTTTTCAAACCTTTTTGTACAATATTTCAAACCGTCCAAATACCTACAAAGATTTTCAATTTCTTTTGGTTTCGATTTAAAATCTAAATGAAAAAGCAGTCTAAATTTTTATTTTTTGTTTTGTTTGAATATAATTGAATTTTGCCCACAAGATTTTCATGTGCGTCATAGCTCAGCGGCAGAGCAGTCGGCTGTGACTCCTGAGCGTTTTCGTTTGAATCCTACCAGCTGCCACATTTTTTTAGTTTTATTTTATTCTTAAAACTTTTCGGTCTAAAATGTAAACTTTTGTGTTTGAACATTCAAATTTATTTTTGAAAGCTTATTCAAGATTGAATTTTGCCAACAACATTTATGTGTGTGATGTAGCTCAGTGGTAGAGCAGACGGGCATGATGCGGGGAGTCTTGGTTCGAATTCCCGCCAACGGACAAAAAATTTATTTTATCTTTAAAAAATTGTTAAAACATTTCTTGTTTATAATTGAAACCCGATTCATTTAGCCAATTTTCATGAAAACTGGTCTATATTGAATTTGAATCCAAATTTGGTTTGGTCATATATGTAGTCCAAAAAAGTTTAAAATTTAGGTTCAAATTTTTAGCTGTGCACGCCTTCCTCTGGCGCTTAAGAATATTCTCCTTACAGTTTAACTTCCTGTCCAGAACTGTGCCCAAGAATTTGGCTTTATCAGGCTCACGCCATTAAGTTCTGGTAGGTTCAGCGGTGGTATTTTGTACCGGTTGGTGTAGAGAACGAGTTCCACTTTTCTCGGGTTGATACTAAGTCCGCAACGAGAGGACCATGCCGAGACTTCACGCAGTGCTACTTGCATCAAGTCACACAGAGTTTGTGGAAATTTGCCCCTGTATGTCTGTACTTACTTTTGCACACATTTTCTTTGGTATAATTTTACAAGATGGTTCAATGCCTACTTTTATAGAAAATGGTCGAAATTTCTGTCAAAAGATGCGTCTTGATAAATAAAATTAAAAATTGTATGTTTGTGCAAAATTATCTGCGAAACCGGGGCGGAATCCATAGTTTTTATGTGTATCTGAGCAATCTCCAGGATGCCGGATATCCAAAGAAACCTGGCCGAAATGGGATCATAGAAGATCAAGACATATGTATGCCCTAAGGAGGAGAGAAATCTCCATATTAATAGGCGTATTAACTGGGCACTGCCTTATTGGTAGGCACGCAGAAGGACTAGGTGTGCCCTACCGATGATGCTGTAGGAGTTGCAAAGATGACGAGGAGAAGGAATGGTGGAGCACTTCATCTGCAACTGCCCGGCTTTAAGTGGCGCGAGAATGCGCTTTTTGGGAGTGCCCTTCCTGGTTAGCCTACACCAGGTCACGGTGCTGGACATAAAGGACCTGATGGTCTTCATCAAATCATCTAAATGGTTCGAGGAGGAGTAACGGTGTCGGCTTAGGAGCGTCAGTCCCGGGATTCTGCTAAGTGGAGAATCCCGATAATACAGGGATTTTCCATATGGCAGGATCCCGGAACTGACTTTCCTAGTGTTGGTGGTATCACAACGGGCCTTTTAATACTGGCCTAGGTGTGCCTCTGCGGCAGCCACTTGAACCTAACCTAACCTATGTGTATCTGATATTACAACCACCACATGGAATGTTGCAACTTTTAATTAGCAAATATCTTCTCAAAGAAATAAAATTTTGGGATTAGACGCGTCTTTAGAAACCAAACTCGACAATTTTTATGGAAATTTGGCGTCCTATAAAATGATACCTTTTGTTTAATAAATCCGGCTTTTAGAGAATTGAACAAAAATATACCACTTTTTACTTAAATCTACCACTTTATTTTTGCAATTACTACAACCAAGTAAAATTTTCAAGTCTGGTCGCTGTATAATATAAACCATAGTACAAATAAGAGGGTAATGCCACTGTCAAAAATTCGTTGTTGTTGCTCACCTCCTGACATTTAAAGAGATCATGACATTTCATGCTACCAATTATTCGTGTCGAAAATCCCAAATTTTCTGTCATATACAAAAAAATATTGACAAGTAAAAAGATTTTTCAAAACAGTTTTTTCTGTGGTGAAAAAAATAAAAAATTTAAAAAAGCAAATTAAATAAAACAAATAGAAAGTATAAAAATGCAACAGACCGCCCACAACACCAGAAGCAGCAACATCAGCCGTGCAACCCCAAACACGAAGCGCTGTGGAACCGTTGTAGCAACAACAACGGACAAGCAACGACCTTGCAACACCAGCGCGGACAACAATAACTGCGAAAAGACGCAGTCTTAAAGACGCACTGCACCAACAACCAACAATAGTGGTAACCACAGCGAGCCAAAAACGTGCTACAACAACTGCGAGTGCAGCAAGAGCGCAATAAACACAACAACCAGCCTTGAAAACAGCAGGGGCTGTTATAGGCCCACTGCAATAACCAGCAACAACAACAACAGCGAGACCGCCACGTATATTGTATAAGCCTGCTGCCTGCTGTCGCGAAAATTGTTAGAAAACTACACTCTTGAACGATTAGAGAACTAACGCAAATTCGAGCATATTTGAATCGCATTAGAGAAATACATTCGATTTTGATTATAAATATAACCTTTTTCTCTATATCGAGAACTAAGTCCCCTTTTTGTCGACAAAGCTATAGTTCTCGACAGTTTCTCTAATCGCTCTCTAGCCCTCTACCCTAGAGAAGGTCATTAGAATTCGAATCGTCTTCTTCTCTAACCTAAATGTTTGCTGGCATAAAGCGCGCTACAGCAATAACAGCCACCAATCGTTTTTTTTACAAAACCACCACCACAAAATCACTAAATAAAAGGCCATTAAATAAATTTAAATAAAATTTAAATTTGTATGAGTTAATAAAAAAATGTTACTAAAATGCTGGATGTATTTTGTTTCCATTCTTTCACCTTCCCTGCGAAAATGGAGAGTATTCTATTTTCTATCCTAAGAGTACCCCAATTAGAGCATCAGAGTACTCAAAATGTAATCCAAATAACATTGCAATGCCCTAGGAGTGGACCACCTACTCCGACCCTCGCATTGTTTCTGCTACTCCATGGAGTACTCACAGTCAGAGTACTTTGCAATAGTGTCGTGATTTTCGTCACAATGATCGGCTTTCAAAAATAGGTCCGATGAGGTATACAAAGGATTACTATTGGAGTACTCCAATATCAAAAAATTGGAACACATAAGGGTCAATTTCAAAAAAAACGAAATTTTTGTGTCCCTGCACTTTACACTACTATTTTAGGTAAAAAAAAATATCAAAAAAAAAGAACAAAAATGTGAGAATGATCATGGAGGAATATGTAACCAAAAAACGTTATTCTCAAATTTGTATGTTTGTTTTTTTGTTTGTTTAGAATGGTGCTTTGTTTCTCCCTCTGACTCCTTTCATACAAAAGCATGTGTCCCCCGTTAGAATTTTTAGTAAACAAAATAAAATAAAATCAAGAAAAAAAGTAAATATGTAACATTTAATAACTGTTTTCGAATTATTGGGTTTCTTTCTTTAGTTTTGATTTGTTATAGTTGTCAAAAATTAATTAGTGCGAATTTGGCGTTGCGAAGAAAGGTTGTCCCCACAATTTGTATTGAGCGTCACTTTTTTATACATCAAGAAATATTACCAGTTTTGAGTTTGCATTTAAATAAAGTAAACTACGTAAGGAAAGTACAAACTTTAAATCTTAAAAAGTGAAAAAGCGAAAAAAAAAATCTATTAAAAAAAGTGTGCATTTGCGTAGTTTTTGTGAACACCATGATAAGGGCGCGATAAAATGTCATGAGCGTCACGCAAATTTTTTTAAAAGTGAATATATTAAATGTAAAAAATTTAAGTTGACAATCATTGTTTACATGGTTTCAACTAATTTTTTTATAATTTGTGAATTTGGGAAATAAATTGCCTACGGAAAAAAACCAAAATAGGCAAAAATGTCATGAGCGTCACTTTTGATACATATTGCTTCATAGCTTAAAATGCTTAATTTTGATTTTATTTTTTAATTTTCAAGAGTAAAACAACAAAATTAACGGCGGCTGAGAGAGCACGGAAATATCGAGAGAAAATAAAGCTCGATAAAGCGCGTAATAACGAATTAAAAAGAAAGAAGAAAGAAAGGTATAATCGTGGTATATTTCAGTTTAATTTTTATTGTTACTGACTGATTCTGTTTTTGAATAGCAACGAGAAACGGATGAAAAGAGGTGACATGCCGAAAAAAATGCTTTGCATTTTTAGCGATTTTTTATACATATTTGGTGTGTGACGCTCAAGACAGAAATCATAGAAAACCTAAAAAAATCCAAAAATATTGATTTTTTTGAGAGCCTAAAGGTACCACCAGATTCTTCATAAATTTCTACATAAATTGGCCACTCTTACAGGCGAATTGAAAAAACTTTAAAAATAAGCAAAAAAAAATCGTTGTGTACGTTTTTTTTGAAATTGACCCATAAAACAACGATTTTGCAGGGTTTAAAGCAGATTTACACTGGTCGATTTGCTTTTCGATTTTTTTCGTTCCACCGTGATAATAGCACTTCGACCAAAATCGACGAGAAAATCAACCAGCAAAACGAATTGCTATTTAAACGGTGAAACGACAAAAACCGAATAGCAAATCAACCCATGTAAATCAGCCTTGGGCTTAATTTTTTTTTTTTAAATCATTTTAAAAATGAAGATACAAAGCTAAGAATTATGCTTCAGTAACCTCTCTACTTGAGCTTTCCGAATCGTTTCGGCTTGGAAAAAATTCTATGAGTACCTTCAAACAAATAAACTTAAAAAATCAGTACACAAACAAATTTTATTTGGAAATGCCCAATTTATTTTTTTAAAATACCCTTTCTTAAATATATGTGATTGGGCAACGCTATGCTATCTGTTGACATCAAAGGAAATGACAGAAAACTCTTTTTTAATCAAAAGTGAAGCTAGATTGACAACGAATTTTTGACAGCGGCTTTACCTTCTTTTTTATACCATGATATAAACCTAGAGCATGCTCGTATTTAGTGTTAATTTTGCATACGCCATATCAAGAGCACTTGTCATCAAAAGTCACAACCTTCGGAGCATCCAAAAGTTCAAAACCCTCCCTGGAAAATTCCTGCGCTCGGGCCTGGTTGAGCCATGTTTCGCAAATAAGCTGCTGTTGCAACTGCTTCCCGGAGATTTCCCTCCTAGTTGGGGCATAAATGCGTCTGGACCTTTTAAGATCCCATTTTGGCCAGGTTTGTTTCGATATCCGACACCCTGGGGATTGCAGCCATCTTTCGTTGGCTTGACGGAGTGTGTGCTCCTTCAGCATTAGCTTGCATGTGGCAAACGGCATACCTAAGCGCTCTTTATTTTGAAGAACCTGCTTGGTCGTGCCCTGCCTTACAGTTTCCCTCAATGTCCCTATGTCCCGGGACCCATATGAGGTTTACGCGGTTCTGTTGGGCCATCTCCTGAAGAGATCGACGACAGCTGAGCGTCAGTTCAGAGTTGAACGTGTATGAGCCAAGGGATTTGATGGCCGCTTGGCTATCGCTGAAAATAGCGATATCTTCTCCGATAACACGTTTGCTTAACCAGACCGCGGCGTCCGGGTTGCCGACACTTCCGCCTGGAAGACGCTACAATGATCAGGTAGTCTGAAGGAGAGCTCAAGGTCCAAATCCCTTGAATAAACGCCTCCTCCAACTCTGCCGTCCAACTTCGAGCCGTCGGTGTATATGGCAGTGCCACCATTTGTTTCGGGACACCAATCCGTCCTCTCCCAGTCTTCTCTGCTGGGAGTGTTTATTTTGAAACAGCTATCCCCGACTGTAGTGGTCGCACAACGATCTGTGCTTAGAGGGAGAAAGCTGTAAGATTCCAGAATACTGGAATGTCCAATAGTACCCGCACCCCAACTGGAGGTTTCCCTTAGGCGCAGAGCTGATGCCGCCGCTGACCGAACCCCTACCAGATCAAGTGGCAAAATGCCCAGAATGACCTGGAGGGCTTCGTTGGGCGGTGTCCTTAGCGCACCGCTTATACTTAGCGCAGGCCACCATACGACGACTTCATACAGCATGATTGGGCGAATGATGACCGTGTAGATCCAACTGCATACTCTAGGGCTGAGCCCCCGTTTTTTGCCAATGGCTCTTTTGCATGTGTAAAGAGCGATGCAAGCTTTCTTCTGGCGCTGAAGGACATTCTCCTTCCAATTCAATTTCCTGTCCAGAACTATGCCTAGAAACTTGGCCTTATCCGACAAGCCCAGGCGCGTGCCATCTAGTTCTGGTAGGCTTAGTGGCGGTATTTTGTACCGGTTGGTGAAGAGGACAAGTTCCACTTTCCCCGGGTTGATACTAAGTCCGCAGCGAGAGGACCACGTCGAAACTTCTCGCAGTGCTACTTGCATCAGATCACACAGAGTTTGTGGGAACTTGCCTCTGACTGCAATAGCTAAATCGTCTGCGTATTTTCGAAAGATTTCGGCAAACTTGCTAGTAAAATTATGACTGACATTTTGTATGGTAAAACCACATCTATGTATCTCCGCCAACCGTTCAATTATATCGCAAAACTCATTGAGGTGATCTTGAACTTGCTCACCTTCACACAATTTTAGCGATAACAATTTGCGAAAAAATGTCACTTTCCGAGCAGGACCACCCGGCTGATGAATCTGCTTCAGCTTATTCCAGGCAAAAGCTGCTGTTTCTCAATGCTTCACGTTATTCACCTGCGATGGTTTGATGCACAACATAATGCTCGCCAACGCCTTTTCGACCTTACGGTCAAACGCTTCTACCTCTTCTTCAATGTACCCACAGCTTTGATTATCTTGCCACTGGTTATTGCCCACAAATCGGCATGTATCAAAAAGCTTTTCATCTGAACTGACCAAGACATATAATTGGTGTCATCAAGTTTTTCGATGGAGTGTAATGCGGTGGAACTCATCTTGTGTCCTCTTTTATTCAAATTATCTCGTTCCCTTTAAAGCTGTAACGATTCTGGGCCCATAACCTGTTGAACTTATAGCATCTCAATACGCGCAGTTGAAATAAAGAGACACGAGAACGTTTTTATCTAATAAGAATGAAGAATATTATTTGAAAAACATAATTTTCTTAACATAAAAACAAACGACAAATGTGTTTACAATGTTGAATACAAAGTAGTTATGAACAAAAGTACATTTCATAAATGACATTTCTAACAATTTATTTTATTTATTTAACTTAAATTATTTATTTTATTTATTTTATTCTTTTTATTTAATTTATTTGTTTTATTTATTTTAGTCATTTTAATTTAATTTAATTTTATTTTATTAAATTTATTTTTTACTTATTTATTTTAATTTAATTTAATTTAATTTTATTTTATTTTACATTTTCTTTCTTTATTTTATTTATTTTATTTACTTTAATTTGATTTAATTTTATTTAAACTAACTTTGTTTTATTTTCCCGAGGGGGTATCGGTTCCCCTACCGGGCGCCTCCTCAAGGTGGTGGATAGAGGAACGCTTCCCAGAGATGGGTGGTACTGAGGAAATGAAATACTCAGGGCGAACCAAAACGAATCAAGGGAAGGTGGATGCTGCCCTTAACTGCAACTAAGCATCCTCAGGATTGAGTCCAGTAAGATCCTGAAGACCGAAACTGGAAACACCAAAATGAAAAGTATGCTATGGGCTGGCGATGCCGGTAGTCTGCCACCTCAGTAACCAAGGGTGAAACTTTGGCGAAATGGCTGGTAGGTTAATATCGGTATCGTCTCCGTCTCGTTAAAACCCTGGCAGGTCTCCGAGTACGTTCAAAGCACGTCGCCATTAAGTTGGTGGTGCAGGCTCAGTTGAGAGAACTCCTGACTAATGCCGGATTCTGGCACTGAACACAGACTCTCATAAGGACCTGTGTCAACCCTAGCGTGGCCTCCCTGCATATGCATAGATAACCACGGGAATCGATAACGGCGACTGCACATCGTGCGGAGATAGCGGCTTGGAGCGGAGACCCAAGAGAATGAATTTTTTAAACAAAAAACAAGTAGAAAGCACGGAGAAAGGTAAAGGCGACGAGTTCGCATTTATGAAAAGCAGTAAACTGCTAAGATCGCCGGTCCTAAAAACACCTGCTAGAGGGGCCACTCCAGTTATGTCCCCACAAGGTGCTGGACCGGCAGGAAACATGCAACTGGGAGGCGGCTCAAATACGCCCGGCCAAACAACACCCGCTGCCACCGGCGGTAGGCCAGATCCCACCCAAAAGAAGGCAACCCCCTTAAAAAGCGCAATGGCGCTATTCAGCCTTAAGGGAAAAACGCGCGACCAGTGCTTGGAACATGCGCTAACGGTGCTGCGCACCATGCAATCGGCCGCACTTAGGCAGAGGACCGTGTCCATGGACATAAAAAACGGCATGGCTCTTCTCGAAGAGGTGTTGAGCTATATGAGCTCATTGAGCCTAAATAAAGATGAGGGTGGCGTACCGGGCCCATCAAACAAGAGGGCTCGGACGAACTCCGACCCTCAGCCTATAGAGTCGGCCAAGAAGAAAAGGGACGAGGAATCGGAGAACACTCCGCCCGAAGAGGCTTGGTCCAAAGTAGAAAGTCGGAGACGGCAAGAGCGTCGGAAGCCAAAAAAGAAAACTCCTGCCAAAACCCCGAAGGTAGTTAAAAAAAAGAAGAGAAGTAGCAGAGCCGTAACCTTCCTGGTGAAGCCGGCCGAAGGTAAAAGCTACGCCGAAGTTCTAGGAGCAATCCGATGTCAGCTCCGGCCTGACGAAACCGGTACGGTGATACGGTCAGTACGCAAGACCAAGGCTGGTAGCGTACTAATCGAAACCGCGCAGTGCAGTGACCAACCGGCCTTTAGAGAAGCCATCGGTAGTGCGGTAGGAGAAGTTGGCGAAGCACAGCAAATCTCTAAGCGTATAAAGCTGGAGGTACTCGGCATGGACTGTCTCACAACAGCTGAGGAAATAGAAGAGGCCGTTCGTAAAGAGATTGGAGAAAGCTCAGGCCAAATCCGTGTCTCTCTTTTCAGAGCAAACCAGAGAGAGCAAAAGAAGGCTGTTGTCGAAGTGGACGAAGGCCCGGGCAGCCAACTGCTCAAAAAAGGAAAAATCCCCATCGGGTGGATCCAATGTAGGATCAGACAGCGTGCGGAAGTGCAACGCTGTTACAAGTGTCTCGGCTACGGACACCGACGATCTGATTGCAACGGCCCCGACAGGAGGGACGCGTGCTGGAAGTGTGGAAACTCTGGCCACAAAGCATCAGCCTGTACCGAAAAGGCAAAATGCTACTTGTGCACAACGGGAAAACTCGACCATCTTCCCGGGACTGGAGGATGTAGCACATTTAGAGAAGCACTTGCTTCCGAGAAAGCCAAGCTTTCGGTCCAATGACCAGCCTGATTCAAGGAAATCTGAATCGATGCAGGTTAGCTGACGAACTGCTAGACCAGCTGGTGCTTGATCACCAAATTCGCTACGCAATCATCAGCGAACCCTACAAGAGCAGAGACAACTGGTACGTCGATGAATCTGGTGCCGCTGCCATCTGGATAGTGGACGCCAACGTAAACGGCACTAATCCTTCTGCCGGACAAGGCTTCGTCCGTGTGACTGTGGCACAAACCACGCTCGTAAGCTGTTACCTGTCCCCAAACGACCCCATAGAGAGGTTCAGAGAAAAGCTTGAGCTGTTAGAAGACGACATACGGGACCAAACTGGAAACCTGGTCATCGCTGGAGACTTCAACGCTAGAGCAGTAGAATGGGGAATGCCCCAAACTAATACCAGGGGAAAGCTGATCTTAGAAATGGCAGCCCGACTCGGTATGGTAGTTTTGAACACGGGCACGACCCCGACATATCGACGCCCGGGCTTTGGGTATTCCATTCCCGACATAACTCTTGTCTCGGAAAGGCTCTTTCCAAACGCGATTGGGTGGAGAGTGATGGAGGACCTTACTGGCAGCGACCACAACTACATCACCTTCCAACTCAACGATCCTGGTCAGAGACTGGCAGCGAACGCGTCTCACAAAAATCGTAGATGGGATGCATCTAAAGTTGACGCCATCAGGTTCTCCGAAACAGTGCTGGCGAATTCCAGTCGGATAACCGATGGCACTGGCTCGCCACATGCAACGGTCGAAGAGACCATGCAATGCATGCGCCTCGCCTGCAACGCCTCTATGCCACGCATGGGAACGTGGCGAGGCAAGAAGCAGGTATATTGGTGGAATAGTGAGATCGCGGAGCTGCGAAAAGCATGTCACAGAAAGCGAAGACTGGCGACGCGCGCACGTGGTAGATCCGAGGCTCTTGAAAGAGCGGAGGAATACAAGGGGGCGAAAAAAGCCCTCGGCGTCGCCATAAAACTAAGCAAGCTGAAATGCTGGAAAACGCTCTGTAAAGAAGTCGATCAAGATCCCTGGGGACAAGGGTACAAAATAGTGATGAAGAAACTTCGTCCACCAAACCAGATAATGGACGAGGATCGCATGAAGAATATCGTGGAAACGCTATTCCTCACGCAACCTTCTAGAGAAGAAGAACATGTACCACGAAATGACCGAAACGTGGTACCTTTCAATGAAGAAGAGCTCAAAGTAGCCCTGCGTAGCATGAAGGCTGGAAAAGCCCCAGGACCCGACGGAATACCTGCGGAGGCACTCAGGTTAACTGCTAATAGCTGTCCAGAGCTTTTGTTGCACATGTACAACAAATGTCTGCAGGCAAGTGTCTTCCCCGCCAGATGGAAGACAGCACGGCTCGTCCTTATACCGAAGGGTAAAGGAGACCCAAACTCTCCATCATCCTTTCGCCCACTATGTATGCTCGACACAGCGGGAAAAATGATGGAGAGCCTTATAAAGCAACGCCTAACAGCAGCCATAGAAGAAGAGGGTGGACTCTCACACCGGCAACATGGCTTTCGGAGAGGGCACTCCACAATAGACGCCATAGCCGAAGTCGTAGATGCGGTCCGGAAGGCTGAGACGGCAAGCCATCTAGCAAGGCCGGTAGTACTATTGGTGACGTTAGATGTTAAAAATGCTTTTAACTCTGTCAGGTGGGAGGACATGCTTGACGCATTAGAACGCTCCTTCAAGGTCCCAATATACCTGTTAGATATATTGAGGGACTACTTAAGAAACCGCTGGCTAATTTATGAAACGACGCAGGGTCAAAGAAAGGTGAAGCTAACAGGTGGGGCAGCACAAGGGTCGGTGCTCGGCCCTGACCTGTGGAATGCTACATATGACAGCCTTCTTCGAATGCAGATGCCAGAAAGCACTTTTTTACAGCCAAGACAGAGATCGTGATCCTAACGAAAAGAAGGATCCCCACACTCATTAACATGACTGTTGGGGATCAACAGATAGAAACACGTCGCTCTACAAAATATTTAGGGGTGAAATTGGACAACAAGCTGACCTTCTCGGAGCATTTAAAAAGCTCCTGCGACAAGGCTGTGAAAACCATTGCAAGTCTGAGTCGGCTAATGGCCAACACAGGTGGACCAAAGCCATGCATAAGAAAGTTGCTGGCGTCCGCCTCAGATTCTATACTATTGTACGGTGCAGAAGTCTGGGCGGATGCAATGAAAATCCAGAAGTACCAGGCAGCTATTACCGCGGTTCAACGCAGGGGGGCCCTGAGAATCGCCTCAGCATACCGCACGGTCTCCGCAGACGCTGTTCTGGTCATTGCGGGGACCATACCGATATACCTCCTCGCTGAGGAAAGAAAAATTATGTACGACACTCGTGCAGAGATACGTAGAGACGTTGCTGCAACGCAGGCGCGAGGTGAATCGATCCGGCGGTGGCAACTACAATGGAGCAACAGTACTGCTGGAAGGTGGACCAGGGTTTTAATCCCCGAAGTGGAACCATGGCTGAATCGGCCGCATGGAGACGTCGACTTTTACCTGACCCAATTCTTAAGCGGGCACGGTTATTTCCGTGAGTACCTGCACAGAATGGGCAAGGTTCAAACCCCGAACTGCACCTACTGTGGAGCCATAGACGATGTACGCCACACCTTTTTCGAATGCGAGCAATTCACTGAAGAAAGAAGGCGGGTGGAAGAGACAATTGGCGAGCTTTCCCCAGGCAGTGTCATTCGACCTCTGAAAATGCAAGATGGGATATAGTGAGGCGATACGCGAGGAACGTTCTCCTTGCGAAACGGGAAGACGGTTGTCTAGCCAGTTAGCGTGAAGTAGCCACAGGGCTCACGTAACGCGCTTCCTTACCTGAAGTAATGCTAAGCGCGGTCCCAGGTAAGGAAGAATGCGCGGGCCGTGGGAGGTTAGGTTTTAGTGCGGTATACCTTAACATAGGAAGGGAGTCCCACACTCGGAGAGTCCCGATGCTAGAGCATCTAGTAACGAGGGCTTAACCCCGGTTAGTGCATAAAGCATTTCCTCCTCCCGCGAATAAAAAAAAAAAAAAAAAAAAAACTGTTTTATTTTACTTTAATTTATTTTATTATATTTAATTTTATTTAATTTAAATTAATTTAATTTAATTTTAATTTTAATGGAAGACGCTACAATGATCAGGTAGTCTGAAGGAGAGCTCAAGGTCCAAATCCCTTGAATAAACGCCTCCTCCAACTCTGCCGTCCAACTTCGAGCCGTCGGTGTATATGGCAGTGCCACCATTTGTTTCGGGACACCAATCCGTCCTCTCCCAGTCTTCTCTGCTGGGAATGTTTATTTTGAAACAGCTATCCCCGACTGTAGTGGTCGCACAACGATCTGTGCTTAGAGGGAGAAAGCTGTAAGATTCCAGAATACTGGAATGTCCAATAGTACCCGCACCCCAACTGGAGGTTTCCCTTAGGCGCAGAGCTGATGCCGCCGCTGACCGAAACCCTACCAGATCAAGTGGCAAAATGCCCAGAATGACCTGGAGGGCTTCGTTGGGCGGTGTCCTTAGCGCACCGCTTATACTTAGCGCAGGCCACCATACGACGACTTCATACAGCATGATTGGGCGAATGATGACCGTGTAGATCCAACTGCATACTCTAGGGCTGAGCCCCCGTTTTTTGCCAATGGCTCTTTTGCATGTGTAAAGAGCGATGCAAGCTTTCTTCTGGCGCTGAAGGACATTCTCCTTCCAATTCAATTTCCTGTCCAGAACTATGCCTAGAAACTTGGCCTTATCCGACAAGCCCAGGCGCGTGCCATCTAGTTCTGGTAGGCTTAGTGGCGGTATTTTGTACCGGTTGGTGAAGAGGACAAGTTCCACTTTCCCCGGGTTGATACTAAGTCCGCAGCGAGAGGACCACGTCGAAACTTCTCGCAGTGCTACTTGCATCAGATCACACAGAGTTTGTGGGAACTTGCCTCTGACTGCAATAGCTAAATCGTCTGCGTATGCCACTATCTCCCCCCCCCCCCTCCCTCCCTCCCCCAGCTTGTGTCACGTAGCAACGAGTTGACTGTGAGGTTCAATAAAAGCGGGGAAAGAACACCACCCTGGGGCGTTCCCCTTGTGACATAGCGTGATAAAATAAAAAAATATTTTTAATTTAAAATGTTTTTAAAATGAACTAAAAACTGGAAAATAATTTCCCCTATGCCTACATAGATTCTTGACCACGTAAAGCTTATCTGGAACAATTGTGGGTGGGAATTCTTATAGGTATTAAATAGTACTTGGAGTTTGAAATGTACACTAAACCAAAAACGTACATGTTTTTTACGAACAAAGTTTCATAGAAGTTCACGCTGATTTTTTCTTAGAATCTAAGAAAAATAACATATATTTTAAGAAAAAATTCTTATTATATATGAAAAAATACGTTACATTTTATTAACGTTAGAACATCGTTCATAAAATATAAGAACTGAAATTCATTATTTTTTTGGCTGAATTTGTTCTTAAATGTTACGAATTTGTTCTTAAATTTTAAGAAATTACGTACGTACAATTTTCTCACTATGATTATAAGAACTTTTTCTTATTATTTAGAACTTGTTTCGTAGATTTTAAGAACTATTTCTTATATTTTAGGAAAGTGTCATAGATTGAACCAACATTTTCTTACCTGAGCAGACAGCGTCACTGTGAAAAATGTTTCACTCATATTAAATGCTGAATATAGTCAAGGCAAATTCGCTATATGTAAATAAATACATAGTTAATATAAATGAATTTGCCTTCAATTTAGTGTAAAAAGGTAAGTTTACTATTTGCCATTAACTTTTAGTGTGTGCTAAACATTTTTCAATTATTTTACAGATGGACATAGACTTCAAAGACACAAACAACACACTTCAAGACACAAGAACCCTGGAAATCGCAATCTTGGTGGTAGCAACGAGATTTTTTTCCCGCCTTTGATGAATTCTGCATACGACATCTATCTACTATCTATCACCCGGCGTGTAGATCGTGTCCGAATTCTGGTAGCGCCGTGCCAATCTACGTTAGTTCAACTAAGCATTATATTAGCTACATATCGTCGCTCCCAACGAAGACTAGCATGGTTCAGTTACCGTGGAAGACTAGCACGGTTCGTTGTTTACGTGGAAAACTAGCACACTTCGTTCTCTGCGTAGAGGACTAACACGCTTCAGTTCTATGCGAACTATGCTAGTTTTCCACGCAGAAAACGGAGTGTGTTAGTCTTCCACGCAGAGAAAGAAGTGGGCTAGTCTTCCACGATAACAACGAACCGCGCTAGTCTTAAACGCACACAACGAACCGTGTTAGTCTTCGGTGAGAGCGACGAACCGTGTTAGTCTTCGGTGAGAGCGACGATATAAAAAAATTATGCAAATTTTGTTACTACTTTTAAATACAATTTTTTTGTAAATAATATTTAACAATAATAATTAAACTTTCATTGATAATATGCTTCTTTTTTTGGATTTTCTTGGAATGAGTTCGTATATTATAAGAATTAGTTCATAAAATTTAAGAATGGATTCATACATTTCAAGAATGGGTTCTTGAGTTCTATGAATGAGTTCGTAAAATTTAAGAATGGATTCATACATTCTAAGAACGAGTTCGTATGTATAAATATGTATGGATTGCCATATTCTAAGAATGAGTTCATACAATTTAAGAATATTTTCATACGTTTTAAGAATGAGGTCGTAGTATGTATTGACATATTCTAAAAATGAGTTCGTAGATTCTAAGAATGAGTTCTTGGATTTTAAGTATTATTATTGAAATTTTGTTTGACATGAATATTTACGAATTTTCGTTCTTAAATTCTACGAAAACGTTCTTCGGAGAGCTTTTAATGAAAAAAATTCGTAAAATATATGTACTTTTTCGTAGAAAATATGTACTTTTTTGGTTCAGTGTATAAAAACATTTGGCGGTTGCTATATCGTGAAAAGATGTTTTTTAAAATGTTTTTATTAGGTCGCTTTCGTCGTTCTTGTGCCCGGATTTTTGCATGCGATTTTAAACTAACTTCCTGTTGTGCCAGGGTCTTGGAATTTTTACCACAGTTCAGATCGCGATGACAATGCAATATTATGAAAACAAAAATCCGATAGGTGGTGCGTGGGTCGCTATATTTCCAAAAATCGCATTTATGGTGCGATTTGGCTGAAATTTGAAACATGTATTACCATGAAAAGAAATATTTTCCCCAAAAAAAATCCGCTAGATCGGGGTAATAAAAACTGAAAATCCAAATTATGGACAGATTTGGCTAATATTTTTTTTCGAAAAGCTCATATCGGTAATAAGATTGTTGGAAATTAATTCCAACCATCTTAGCGTGCGCCAATGTTTTTATACATTTCAAACTCCAAGTACTGTTTAATACCTATAAGAATTCCCACTCACAAATGTTCCAGATAAGCTTTACGTGGTGAAGAATCTATGTAGGCAGAGGGGAAATTATTTTCCAGTTTTTAGTTCATTTTAAAAACATTTTAAATTAAAAATATTTTTTTATTTTATTTTTTATTTTAAACATAAGAACTTTCATATGATGAATTTCATATCAAAGGCTGAAAAAAAAGTACATTTTGAACTCGACCCCCTCAGAATTTGATGAAATTTTGCATCTTATCTACCCAAACACAACCTCATTTTTAGAAATTGCATTTTCGAAAAATTGTGGGCGTGGCAAGGTATTGAAATATTCGAAAAAAATGACTATAAAGTGTGATTACTACGGAGTGGCTTTACCGATTTCAAATATCTTCATACCATTAGAAAGGTATTGAAATAAGCTTTCAAAAAAATACAGTGTAAACATTTTTTAGTACACTGAAAAAAAAATGTTTTCCAAAATATGTTTTCCAAATAAACTGAAAAAACACTTCAAAGATCAAGCGATTTTGAAAAATTAAATTTTATTTTAGAAAGGTCTATTCAATATATATAACATATCTGAAAACTAAAATGCGGTGTTTTTTTTTTAATTTATGTAAGTAAATGCATCTCTTGGTTACTTTCTCATATTTTGATATCACGCGTAAACTAATCAACCGATTTCAAAAATTTGTATACCGTTAGAAAGGTATTAAAATCACCTTTTGAAAACATATGCTATAAAGATTCTATATTACACTGAAAAAAAATTTTATTTTCAAACTGGGAAACACTTCAAAGACCAAGCGATTTAAAAAAAAAAAATTTTAGAAAGGTCTATTTAATATATGGGTGTTCCCAGAAAAAGTCAACCAACATTTTTTTTGTATGGAAAAAATTTGGTTTTTTCACTAGTAAAATAACGTTCGCAACGTAACGTCCCTAACAGACATATGTAACGATTACTTACAAACAGCAATTCTTATCTTATTTTTGTGTTGGTTTTTAAGAACTCCTACATTCATCTTTAATTTATCCTTAAAGGTTTTTTCTTAATACTTCGAAATTGGAAGGAAATTGCTAATTTACCTAGTTGCCTTAACACTACTTCCGTTTTGAGTAACGTCCGCAACGCAGTTTAGGTGGCTATGACAGCGACAACATACTATGCTATCGTCTGCAACATACTTTAACCGACAGCAGGTCCTAAAATACGTCCATAAATAATATAATGGTTCCAGTTTTCACGATACTTCTTACTCAAAATTCAAAAAAATCGTTCAAACGTAACGTCCGCAACGCTAGGAAATGCCCATATATATCATATCTGAAAAGTAAAATGCGTTTGTTTTTCTTTTTATACCTTTCATGAACATGATATGGTATTATAACTTTGGTCCGATGTTTGTAAATATGAGATAGACCCATCAATAAGTATACCGAAATGATCAGGATGACGAGATGAGTTGATTTAGCCATGTCCGTCTGTCTGTTTGAACGCAAACTAGTCCCTCAGTTTTTGAGATATTTGGCTGAAATTTGGTATGCGGCCACCATTTTCCAATATAGGAATCATTTGTCGGAACCAGCAAGAACGGACCGATATTACATATAGCTCCGATACAACCGATTATTCCGATAAACGGATTTTGGGCTATAAATCCTGTAATTAAACAAGTAGGAACGTGAAATTTTGGAAGCATCGCTATTTTTATATGTGAAATATCGATGTTGAAAATCATTGAGATGGGATAAATGTTTCACATAGCCCCCATACAATCGATTGTTCCGATAAACGGATTTTGGTAGATAAATCATGTAATTATATCGGTAGGAAGGTGAAATTTCGTAACTGTTGCTATTTTAGAATGTGAAATGTCGATGTTAAAAATCAATGAGATTGGACCAATATAACACATCGCCCCCATATAATCGATAGTTCCGATAATTTCGGCGATGAGCTAAAGTTAAATTCACACAGGCTGCACTGGGATCAAACAGTGAAAATCGTGACGCTTATTCACAGACAGAAGACAGCTTTCCTTACTTGTTTTTAATTTATTTAAGTAAATGCATCTCTTGGTTACTTTCTGATATTTTGATATCACGCTCAAACTAATGAACCGTTTTCAAAGATTTGTATACTGTTAGAAAGGTATTTAAATCAGCTTTTGAAAAAATACACTGTAAAAAATTTTGTATTCCAGTGGGGTGCACCCCAGCTAACATCAAAACAACGGCTCGAATATTTCACATACAAGGAAAAAGTCGGCGGGTGAATGTACTTGAGAACATGGAGATATACAAGTTAAAAACATTTAACGGTAGGATAATAAACGACGAAATATTTGAACCCTTAAAACTAATTTATAAAAAACAGCACAAGCCAGCAGGTACAGCAACCAAACACGTAACAATGAACAATCTGCATGTGATGGTATAGGTGGGACATTGAAAAGAGGCGTTAGGAATTATAGCATAGCAAATAAAAACCAAATTCAAACGGCGAAAGACTTTATCATTGGGCTTCATAAACGTATAACACCTCCATAGAAGTTGCTTACGCAGACTCTGATGAATACAACAAAACAAAAGAAGAGCTACTTTCAAGATACAAAAATGCCAAAACTATTACAGGAACTCAAAGCTTCCATTCTTTTGTACCTTTAGATGAAACATCACTAAAAGTAAGCAAATATTCCGAAAGTCAGAAGTATGAGCTGCGCAAAGTTGTATATTAAATCTAAATAAATAACAAGTAAGGAAGTCTAAGTTCGGGTAAAGCGAACATTAAATACCCAGCGGTAGTTTTCATATGATTTTCGAAATTTTCCATTTCGGAAGTGGGTGTGGTTGGGAAGCGATTTCGTCCAATTACATCACGTATACTCCCAACGATACTAGTATGCTTTATGTCAAATTTCATCATTCTATCGTAATCAGTTTAAAAGTTACGACCAGTCGAATTTTCAAAAATGCCTTCCTTAAAAGCGGGCGGTGCCACGCTCATTAAAAAAAAAAATATTTATGGAAAAATCATAAGGGAATGACCAGGGGAATTCACCTATATTTATATCATTTTAGCCATTTCAGCTACCGAGATATGTCAACTTATGTGATTATCGAAATTTTCGATATCGAAATAGGGGGCGTGGTTATCATCCGATTTCGCCCATTTTCAAAAGCAAACTACCTTGGCCAGAAAGTAACCTGTATAGAAAATTTCAGGCAATTATCTCAATTTTTAGTCAAGTTATGTCAGTTTATGTGATTTTCGAAGTTGTCGATATCGACAAAAGAGGCGTGGTTATCATCTTCTTTCGCCCATCTTCTCTAGAAAGCTACTTTGGCGAGAAAGTAATACGTATACTGAACTTCATGCAAATACATAAATTTTTACTCAAGTTATGTCAATTTGTATGATTTTCGAAATTTTCGATATCGAAAAAGGAGGCGTGGTTATCATCCGATTTCGCCCATTTTCAATAACAACCTACCTTGGCCAAAAAGTAACCTGTATAGAAAATTTCAGGAAATTATCTCAATTTTTAGTCAAGTTATGTCAGTTTATGTGATTTTCGAAGTTGTCGATATCGACAAAAGAGGCGTGGTTATCATCTTCTTTCGCCCATCTTCTCTAGAAAGCTACTTTGGCGAGAAAGTAATACGTATACTGAACTTCATGCAAATACATAAATTTTTACTCAAGTTATGTCAATTTGTATGATTTTCGAAATTTTCGATATCGAAAAAGGAGGCGTGGTTATCATCCGATTTCGCCCATTTTCAATAGCAACCTACCTTGGCCATAAAGTAAAGTAAGTTATCGTGTACAGAGACGGACGGACGGACGGACGGACATTCCTTAATGAACTCCTCTTTTTAACCCAGGAATTTTCATATATGGAACTCTATACCTATCTCGATTATTTTGTGCCGTTACATACTACCGTTATGCGAACAAAATTATAATACCCTTGTACTACTACTAGTACGCTGGGTATAAAAATAAAAAATTAACTGGTTTTTTTTTAGTGGTCTTGCATTTTTACATATAAGTAAGAATTCTGTGAGCTATAGGCCGGGATAATAATTCCAATTGAAACTTCATGTTGAATTATTATGTTTTTGTTATTGAAGAAAAAGTCAAAGAAAAGCCACAAACAACATTACACGCTCTAGTTATAGTACTATTTCACGCTGGCGAAAGCGATCTACAGACTAATTCGTAATGATTTTTACAAGAAGTGCTTTGCCTCCGAGCGGGCTTTGATCTCGGTTGCTTCAACTTCTAGTGACGGCAGTCTAACCACTAGGCTGTACCGTGTATGTTTGTATGCTGGCTTAACTAGAGCTTTTAAATCAATTTATTTGTTGGTGTTCTTTGCCCATTGCCTACTAGCGAAGAAACATTCTGTTTCCATCAATGCTATTTAGGCAAGGACTTTGTTTAATACATTTGTTGTTGTATTAAATGCTACTATGTTCGTTAAGACGTGTATTTTTTTATGTTATTTTTTTTTTTTTTGTTGTATATGTATGAATACATATCTATTTGCCTTTGGACATCCGTTGCTTGAGAGGTGTGATTAGGGCTTTTAAGCTGCTGTCCTCTCGCCACGGGTCCTTGGATAATACACGTATTAACGAGCATAGTAGCAATTATCCCACGAAATCAAACAAGCAGTGTTGGTGTAACTAGTATGACACGCTGCGGTTATAAATTCCTAATTTCTCCTCGGTTCAATGACCACTATAAAGGGAAAAATGAAAAATTTCTAACAACAAGTACAAAGCCGTACGTCTAGTTCCTTAGCAAGAACGAAATTGCAATCACGGTAGCTGATATTGTTTGTTTGTGAGTTGTTGCTCAGTTTGTTCGTTAAGAACAAAATAGAATAATTTAAAATAAATTATTCGATCGGTCAAATAGTTAGTCCATGAAATTTTCTACTGTACAATAAAATTGACCATAACATCAAGCTTTTCATATTCTAGCCAAGGACCCGTGGCGCTGTTAAATCGTAACAGAGGATGCAGCTTAAAAGCCCTAATCACACCTCTCAAGCAACGGATGTCGCTGCTGTGTGATCTAAAGGCAAATAGATATGTATTCATACATATACAACAAAAAAATAATTAGGGTACTCACAGTCCCATATTACCAGCCATGTTAATATTGCCAGCTGGCAATATTTTGACAATTTACCAGGTTTCAAATTTATTGTTTTTGTTTTGCCTGCAAATCGAAGATACCACTTTGTGGCAATATTGCCGGGCTTATTCCTATGTTTAAATTTGTGGCAAAATTGAAAGTTGTCATTTTGCTTTCTTTTCAAATATAAATTCAGAAAAACAAAAAAAGGAAAAAAGTAAGTTTTGTTTACATTTTCTAATTTATTTAAATAATTTAAATGTTATTATAGGTTTGTTTACTGACCAAAAAAAGTTCAGAGCAGGTTAGAGCAGAGCAGAGCAGGACAGCTGTCAAAATAGAAATAGAGCAACTTAGAGCAACTCAGAGCAGAAATGCCATGAAACACTTGAATCTCGATAGTTTCCTTTTATTTGTTTTTTTTGTTTAAATCTTCAAAATTAATGCAAACTCACGTATACAAAAATATAGATTTTCTTGCAAGCAAATTTTTTTTGTAGTTTTCAACAATTTATTTTTTCCTGACTGACAATTGCTTCTCTGCTCTAACTTACTCCATAAAAAAAGCTAGAGCAGAAATTTGTGATCTGGATTACTCTAGTTTTGTTTTGAGCGTACTCATGAAACAAAAGATAGAGCAACCTAGAGCAAGAAAAGTGTTCGTTAAACACAATTTTGTGAAATATCTCAATCTGGCGTAAGCTAGAGCAGCCCAATAAACAAACCTTATAATTTCAGCTAAAAAGTGCCCGTATTTGCAAAGGCCAATGTAAGAAGCGGAGCAGGGGTGCTCACAGTTAATGTGGCAATTTTAAAACCTTCTAAATTTAAAAGGGAACTGTGAGTACCCTAAATATAAAAAAATACACGTATTAACGAACATAGTAGCAATTATCCCACGAAATCAAACAAGCAGTGTTGGTGTAACTAGTATGAAACGCTGCGGTTAGAAATTCCTAATTTCTCCTAGGTTCAATGACCACTATAAAGGGAAAAATGAAAAATTTCTAACAACAAATACAAAGCCGTACGTCTAGTTCCTTCCTAGAACGAAATTGCAATCACGGTAGCTGGTATTGTGTGTTTGTGAGTTGTTGCTCAGTTTGTTCTTTAATAACAAAATAGAATAATTTAAAATAAATTATTCGATCGGTCAAATAGTCCATGAAATTTTCTACTGATTTAAATACCTTTCTAACAGTATACAAATCTTTGAAAACGGTTCATTAGTTTGAGCGTGATATCAAAATATCAGAAAGTAACCAAGATATGCATTTACTTAAATAAATTTAAAAAAAAAAGAAAAAAAACGCATTTTAGTTTTCAGATATGTTATATATGGGCATTTCCTAGCGTTGCGGTCGTTACGTTTGAACGAATTTTTTGAATTTTGAGTAAGAAGTATCGTGAAAACTGTAGCCATTATACATATTATTTATGGACGTATTTTAGGACGATAGCATAGTATGACAGCGCAAAAAGGAGTTGCCTGTATGCCGCCATGTCTGAATTTGACTTCCCTGCAAAGCTTATACGGCTTTGCCAAATGACGTTGAGCAATACCAACAGCTCCATCAGAATCGGGAAGGACCTCTCTGAGCCATTTGAAACCAAACGAGGCTTCAGACAGGGCGACTCCCTTTCGTGCGATTTCTTCAATCTGATGCTGGAGAAGATAATTCGAGCAGCAGAGCTAAACCGCAATGATACAATCTTTTACAAGAGCGTGCAATTGCTGGCGTATGCCGATGATATTGATATCATTGGCCTTAACAACCGCGCCGTAAGCGCTGCCTTCTCTGGACTGGATAAGGAAGCGAAAAAAGTGGGTCTTGCCGTGAACGAGGACAAGACGAAGTATTTGCTGTCATCAAAGAAAGAATCGGCACACCTGCGCCTTGGCAGCCATGTCACTGTTGATAGTTACAAATTTGAAACTGTGAGGGACTTCGTCTATTTGGGAACCAGTATCAACACCGAAAATAATATCAGTCTAGAAATCCAGCGGAGAATCACTCTTGCCAACAAGTGCTACTTTGGACTGAGTAGGCAATTGAGAAGAAAAGTCCTCTCTCGAAGAACAAAGATCACGCTCTATAAGTCTCTCATCATACCTGTCCTGATGTATGGCTCAGATTCATGGACAATGTCAAGAGAAGATGAGATGGCCCTGGGAGTATTTGAGAGAAAAGTTCTCCGGAAGATTTATGGTCCTTCCCGTGATGCCAACGGCGAGTATCGAAGGAAATTTAACGATGAGCTGTACGAGCTCTACGCAGATCTGACCATAGTCCAGCGAATTAAAGCCCAAAGACTCCTCTGGCTGGACCATGTTATGCGAATGGACAAAGAAGCTCCAGCACAGAAGGTTTTCCTATCGTCGCCTGAATTCGGCAGCAGAGGAAGGGGGAGGCCTCGACTGAGATGGGAACAACAGGTGGAGGATGACTTGAACTCTCTTGGGGTTTCCAATTGGCGTCAGTTATCGCTAAAAAGGAATGACTGGCGTGCTTTGATATGCAACGGCCAAAATCCCTTAGGCGGTTAAGCGCCAATAAATGATGATGATGAGCATAGTATGATGTCGCTGTCATAGCCATGAATGTAGTGAGTTCTTAAAAACCAACACAAAAATAAGATAAGAAAAGCTGTTTGTATGGACGTTAGGTTGCGGACGTTATTTTACTAGTAAGAAACCAAATTTTTTCCATACAAAAAAAAAATGTTGGTTGACTTTTTCTGGGAAATACCCATATATTAAATAGACCTTTCTAATTTTTTTTTAAATCGCTTGGTATTTGAAGTGTTTCCCAGTTTAAAAAAAAAAAAAATAGAAAAAAAAATAAAAAAATTATTTTTCAGTGTAATATAGAATCTTTACAGTATTTGTTTTCAAAAGGTGATTTTAATACCTTTCTAACGGTATACAAATTTTTGAAATCGGTTGATTAGTTTACGCGTGATATCAAAATATGAGAAAGTAACCAAGAGATGCATTTACTTAAATAAATTAAAAAAAAAGAAATAAAACCGCATATTAGTTTTCAGATATGTTATATATATTGAACAGACCTTTCTAAAATAAAATTTAATTTTTCAAAATCGCTTGATCTTTGAAGTGTTTTTTCAGTTTATTTGGAAAACATATTTTGGAAAACATTTTTTTTTCAGTGTACTAAAAAATTTTTACACTGTATTTTTTTGAAAGCTTATTTCAATGCCTTTCTAATGGTATGAAGATCTTTGAAATCGGTAAAGCCATTCCGTAGTAATCACACTTTAAAGTACCTATTATCGTCATTCTTCGAATATTTTCGAATATTTCGATACCTTGTCACGCCCACAATTTTTGGAAAATACAATTTCTAAAAATGAGGTTGTGTTTGGGTAGGTAAGATGTACCTCTATGCAAAATTTCATCAAATTCTGAGGGGGTCGGGTTCAATGCATATTGGGTTTGATATGAAATTCATCATATATGGAACCCTATCTCGATTATTTTGTGCCGGTACGTAGAACCGTTATGTGGACAAAATTATAATACCCTTGTACAAGTACTAGTACGCTGGGTATAAAAATTTACTTCATTTTTCTCAATGCCTAAACCGACTTTTGGCCACTTTTTTCAAAATCCAGCCGATTGTGCGCCGTGGTGTAGCGGTTAAGTGCTCGGCCTACCACCCAGTCGTGTCATATCAATGCCCGGCAAAAAGCAACATCAAAAATTATTTAGAAAAAAGATTTCTAAACGGGGTCGCCCCTCGGCAGTGCAAAACTCTCCGGGTGTATTTCTGCCATGGGAAGCTTCTCAGTGAAAATTCATCTGCTTTGTAGCTGTCGTTCGGAGTCGGCAAACAACTATAGGTCCCACCAATTTGTAGAAAACAAGTTCAAAATCAACACACCACAATTTGGAAGAAAGGCTCGGCGAAAAATTCGTTAGAGGTTATGACAGCCTGTTGGTATATCGCCACGATTACTTTTTTTTGTTTTTTAGTGTAAGCTTTATCTTTAACTAAAAAAAATCGGCCCCAGTATAGTTCAAGCGAACAATTAGTTCGCGTTGCATACTTTTACACTGTCTAACTAATATGTTAATAAAAGTTTTTAAAACAATTTAAAACTTTCTTACTTCATGGTGTTACAACTATTACAATTTAGTGTGACAACCCAAATGTCAGTTCGGTTATATTAGGTGACATCTTGTCACTAAAACAAACCTGAATAAATAATAGCCGCAATCTCACATGAACAAATACTGACAGTGGCGTAGAAACGATGTTACGAACTTTGCGAAAATTGCATACCGTCGCATGTAGTGAGTAGATATGAATATGGCAGTAATTGTTTGCATATGGAAACCTCTATTAAATACACGCTTGCGCAAATGAATTCTAACAAATGTGACAACTATAAACGAACAAATTTCTCACACAAACTAACTCTGCAGGAACCGTATACAGAAAAGTGTCAGTTCTTAGCCATAACCATAGCTATAGCCGTAACCATTGCTACAGAGATAAGCATAACCATAAGCATTTCGATGACTATAACTATAACCATAACAGTAATTATAAACATAATCAGAACCATAACTACAAGCATAACCATAACCATTCCCATAACCATAACTATAACCATAACCGTAGCTATAAACATAATCTGAACCATACCCATAACCAGTAGCCATAACCATAACCATAACCATAACCATACGGATGACAGTATCCACAACCATAACATAATCATATTAATAGCCATACAAATAACAATAATTGTAACTATAACCATCATAATAATCGGAGCCATAAAAATAATCATTACTATAACCATAGTCGTAACCATAATCATAAACATTACTGTAATCATAAACATAACAATAAATAGAACCATAGCCATAACCAATCGATGGATCCAAACATGGACAGTGAATAACTTTTTAACATAGAACAGTTTGGGGTTTGGGACAGTATTCCAAATTTATTTTGCATTTACTACAACACAATAGATTTGAAAATTAGAATAAATCTGCGTTTACACCATAGGAGGTCAACGAGGAGGACGAGGAGACAGACAACGAAGTCCCTTATGAATGCGTAATGGAGCTTAATCATTGGTAAATGACATTCAGCAACCAAATAATAAACCAATGTTGCTGCTGATGAAAGTTATTGCCTTCTTTGCTGACTTTTAATACTACTCTGTTATTTCGAAACTGCAGATGTTGCAGCTTGTTATTGCAAATAATAGAGGCTGTAGTGAAATAGTAGCGCAGCAGGCTAAATTACTGCATGAATGAATGGATTAGGGACACGAGCCAAATGCCACAGCTGTCAATGTTTATATACGTATGTGTATTTGGATGCTGCTCGTGTTGATTGTATACGCGTTGAAAGCTGTACATTTGTAGCTGAATTTGAGTCATATTGGTGGAAGTGTTGTTATAGACCAAGATCCCAGAGCCTAAAAGCGTCACTTATTTTATAATGGATGAAACCAATACCGATCGATAGTCCTCCCCGAATCTAGAAAGAATGTGAAAATTTTAAAGCTGTACCTATGACAAGGGCCTAGGAATCGGGGGTCAAAGTCGCCAAAAAAATACCCTAACTTCACTTATTTTATAATGGATGATTTTCACATATTTGACGTAGATTATCACCCCGCGTCAGTATCAAGTGTTGTTAGACCCGTACCAGTGACAAGGCTCCAGCCAGACACCCCCAGTTCGCGGATTTTCCTATGGAAATTTATTCTGTTTTACTAATTTCACGCATTTGGGCCACTTTGGCTGCTTTTAACTACCCAATATTTTCCCATTTTTTGTAGAACACTACCCTCAAGTAGTATCAGGAATTCTTAGACTTCGTCCCATGGAAAAAACTTCAGCCAGACACCTCAAAACTCGGGAAATTTCACTAATTTTTACTGCGCTTTCACATGTTTAAGCGGATTTGACCAACTTTGGCCTCTTTTAAATAACAGATCTTTACACATGTGTCGTAAAATGCTACCCTTAAGTAGAATCAAGCATTTCTAGACATCATCCCATGGAAAAAACTTCAGCCAGACACCTGAAAGTTCGAGAACTTTTATTTTCCTATTAATTTGCTTTCTCTTGTTTGTCCCACTTTTACTAATTTTAAATGATAGATCTTTTCACATGTGTCGTAGGACACTACCCTTAAGTAGTTTCAGTAATTTTTAGACCTCGTCCCATGGCAAAAACTTCAGCCAGACACCTCAAAACTCGGGAAATTTCACTAATTTTTACTGCGCTTTCACATGTTTAAGTGGATTTGACAAACTTTGACTACTTTTAAATAGCAGATCTTCACACATGTGTCGTAAAATGCTATCCTTAAGTAGAATCAAGCATTTCCAGACATCATCCCATGGCAAAAACTTCAGCCAGACACCTAAAAGTTCGGGAACTTTTATTTTCCTATTAATTTGCTTTCTCTTGTTTGTCCCACGTTTACAACTTCTAAACGACGGATCTTTTCAGATGTTTCGTAGGATACTACCCTTAAGAAGTTTCAGTCATTTCTATACTTCGCCCCATGGCAAAAACTTCAGCCAGACACCTCAAAGCTCGGGATTTTCACTAATTTTTACAGAGATTTCACTTGTTTCAGCAGGTTTCTCCAACTTTGTCCACGTTTAAACGGCGGATCTTTACACACGTGTCGTATAACACTACCCTTAAACAGTATCAGGCATTTCCGGACTTCATTCCATGAAAAAAACTTAAGCCAAACAACCCAAAGCACGGGGACTTTTCATGATTTTTAGTGTGCTTTCACATGGTCAAATGGGTTTACTCAACTTTGGCTGCTTTTAAATGGCGGATCGTTACAAATGTATCGTATAACACTACTATTAACTAATATTAGGCATTTTTAGACTTCGCTCCATGACAAAAACTTCAGCCAGACACCTCAAAGCTGAGGAAATTTCATAATTCTTGCTGCGAATTCACATGTTTAACTGCGGTGCTCTAACTTTGGCTGCTTTTAAAGGGCAGATAATTTCACATGTGTCATAGAAGACCACCCTTAAGTGGTATCACGTACTTTTTGACTTCGCCCCATGTCAAAAACTTCAGCCAGACACCTCAAAACTGAGGAATTTTTATAATTCTTACTGCACTTTCACATGTTTAAGCGAGTTTGCCCAACTTTGGCTGTTTTTGAAAGGCAGATCTTTGCACATGTGTCGTGGAACACTATCTCCAAGTAGTATCAGGCATTTTTATACTTCATCCCATGGAAAAAACTTCAGCCAGACACCTCAAGCATGAGGAATTTTCATAGTTCTTACTGCTTTTCCCCATGTTTAATCGGGTTGGTCCAACTTCGGCTGCTCTTAGAGAGCGGATCTTTTCACATGTGTCATAGAAGACCACCCTTAAGTAGTATCAGTTACTTTTAGATTTCGCCTCATGTCAAACACTTCAGCCAGACACCTCAAAACTGAGGAATTTTTATAATTTTTACTGCACTTTCACATGTTTAACCGAGTTTGTCCAACTTTGGCTATTTTTGAAAGGCAGATCTTTACACATGTGTCGTGGAACACTATCTCCAAGTAGTATCAGGTATTTTTAGACTTCATCCCATGGAAAAAACTGCAGCCAGACACCTCAAGGCTGAGGAATTTTCATAGTTCTTAAGGGCTGGTTTCCTCGAAAGCGGTGACGCTATATAGCGTCCGTTACATAGCGGCGAAGTACGTTGTCAAAAATACTGTCATGTAAAAGTAATTGAGTGTAAAGTAAGAAGACGGTGAAGTTCACCGTAATGTAATATAGCGTCCGTCATGACGGTGGCAATTTTTCGTCAACGTTTTTTCTCACCGTCATTGTCATAGCGGTGTCAATACAATAAAATTCTTCAAATTCGTTTACAAAAACAACAATTAATTGTTTTCAAAACAAATATTTTAAAAATATAAAAGAGAAAAACAAGAAAAGTGGCCGCAAATTTACAATTTCGAATGGATTGAAGTCACCGCTACTTGCATGTAAGTTTACAGAAAAGCGGTGCTGCTAATGACGGTGAGCATAGCTACCGCTATATAGCGAACGTTACATAGCGGCACCGCGAGGAACCAAGCCTTTACTGCTTGTTCACATGTTTAATCGGGTTGGTCCAACTTCGGCTGCTTTTAAAGAGCAGATCTTTTCACATGTGTCATAGAAGACCCCCTTAAAGAAGTATCGGGTATTTTTATACTTCGCCCCATGTCAAAAACTACAGTCAGACACCTCAAAACTGAGGAATTTTCATAATTCTTACTGCGATTTCACAGGTTTAAGCGAGTTGGTCCAACTTTTGCTGTTCGTAAAGGGCATATCTACACACATGTGTCATAGAAGACCACCTTAAAGAAGCATCGGGTATTTGTATACTTCGCCCCATGTCAAAAACTACAGCCAGCCTCAAAACTGAGGAATTTTCATAATTCTTACTGCGATTTCACAGGTTTAAGCGAGTTCCCTGCAGCGAAACCTCAAACTAATCAGAAAAATACTAGTATACAAATAGAATTTTCCGGCTGACCCCATACTAGTCAGGAAATATCCATTCCATACTAGTATACAACTAGATTTTTCTGGATGAAATTATACCAGTTGAAAAAAAACAAAATTCATTCGTTTCATTTTCTCTTATAATTCATAGATACTTTTTCGTGATAGGGTAAATACAAATAGCCGCTGCTTTCTTAAGAATAAACATGAAAATAAAGTCAAATGATAAAATAAAGGGTAAGCCAGGAAAATTCTGGTTGAAATCATACTAGTCCAGGTTAAAAGCCTTTTTGACTAGTATATTCCATACTGGTCCTTTTTGGACTAGTTAATTTTTTGGAAATTATACTAGTCCAGGATGAACTAGTATGGAACTGGTATCTTACAACTAGCATGAAACTGGTATTTCCTGACTAGTAAATAACTGGTATATTCTGGTCGAATCTGACAATTGACATCTTGTAGGACATCAACACGTAAAAAATACCAGTTGCTTATATGGAAAAAAGACAGAACACCGGGCCCAACTAGTCAGTGTTCTGTCTTTGTTCCATATAAGCCCGGTGCACCAACTAGTTGTAAAGTAGTTTTCAACTAGTTGCTTTCGCTGCAGGGTAGCGTCATAAGAGTGACATTGTCTGAAATGCAACAAATTCCACATCTGAACACTTTGTATGGGCTGAACTGTTCTAATTTGCTTGATCATGTCCTATGGAGAGATCAATTGCGAAAAAAACTCGAGCTTTGAGGTGTTTGGATGTAGTTTTTGTCATGGGAAGATCTCCAAAAATGCCTGATACCACTTAAGAGTTGCGTTCTACGACACATGTGTAAATATTCGCCTTTTAAAAATAGTCAAAGTTGGACAAACCTGCTTAAACAATCGAAAGCACAGTAAGAATTATGAAAACTACCCAGATTTAAGGTGTCTGGTTAAAGTATTTGTCATAAGGCGAAGTCTAAAAGTACCTGGTTGGACCAACTCGCTTAAACCTGTGAAATCGCAATAAGAATTATGAAAATTCCTCAGTTTTGAGGTGTCTGACTCTAGTTTTTGACATGGGGCGAAGTATAAAAATAGCCGATCCTTCTTTAAGGGGGTCTTCTATGACACATGTGAAAAGATCTGCTCTTTAAAAGCAGCCGAAGTTGGACGAACTCACTTAAACCTTTGAAATCGCAGTAAGAATTATGAAAATTCCTCAGTTTTGAGGTGTCTGGCTGAAATTTTTGACATGGGGAAAAGTATAAAAAATACCCGATACTTCTTTAAGGTGGTCTTCTATGACACATGTGTGAAGATATGCCCTTTACGAACAGCAAAAGTTGGACCAACTCGCTTAAACCTGTGAAATCGCAGTAATAATTATGAAAATTCCTCAGTTTTGAGGTGTCTGACTGTAGTTTTTGACATGAGGCGAAGTATAATAATAGCCGATCCTTCTTTAAGGGGGTCTTCTATGACACATGTGAAAAGATCTGCTCTTTAAAAGCAGCCGAAGTTGGACCAACCCGATTAAAACATGTGAAAAAGCAGTAAGAACTATGAAAATTCCTCAGGCTTGAGGTGTCTGGCTGAAGTTTTTTCCATGAGATGAAGTATAAAAATGCCTGATACTACTTGGAGATAGTGTTCCACGACACATGTGCAAAGATCTGTCTTTCAAAAACAGCCAAAGTTGGACAAATTCGCTTAAACATGTGAAAGTGCAGTAAGAATTATAAAAATTCCTCAGTTTTGAGGTGTCTGGCTGAAGTTTTTGACATGGGGCGAAGTCAAAAAGTACCTGATACCACTTAAGGGTGGTCTTCTATGACACATGTGAAATTATCTACCCTTTAAAAGCAGCCAAAGTTAGACCAACGCAGTTAAACATGTGAATTCGCAGCAAGAATTATGAAATTTCCTCAGCTTTTAGGTGTCTGGCTGAAGTTTTTGTCATGGGGCGAAGTCTCAAAATGCCTAATATTAGTTAATAGTAGTGTTATACGATACATTTGTAGCGATCCGCCATTTAAAAGCAGCCAAAGTTGGGTAAACCCATTTGACCATGTGAAAGCACAGTAAAAATGATGAAAAGTTCCCGTGCTTTGGGTTGTTTGGTTTAAGTTTTTTTCATGGAATGAAGTCCGGAAATGCCTGATACTGTTTAAGGGTAGTGTTATACGACACATGTGTAAAGATCCGTCGTTTAAACGTGGACAAAGTTGGAGAAACCTGCTGAAACAAGTGAAATCTCTGTAAAAATTAGTGAAAATCCCGAGCTTTGAGGTGTCTGGCTGAAGTTTTTGCCATGGGGCGAAGTCTAGAAATGACTGAAAATACTTAAGGGTAGTGTCCTACGAAACATCTGAAAAGATCCGTCGTTTAGAAGTTGTAAAAGTGGGACAAACAAGAGAAAGCAAATTAATAGGAAAATAAAAGTTCCCGAACTTTGAGGTGTCTGGCTGAAGTTTTTGCCATGGGATGATGTCTGGAAATGCTTGATTCTACTTAAGGGTAGCATTTTACGGCACATGTGTGAAGATCTGCTATTTAAAAGTAGTCAAAGTTTGTCAAATCCACTTAAACATGTGAAAGCGCAGTAAAAATTAGTGAAATTTCCCGAGTTTGGAAGTGTCTGGCTGAAGTTTTTGCCATGGGACGAGGTCTAAAAATTACTGAAACTACTTAAGGGTAGTGTCCTACGACACATGTGAAAAGATCTATCATTTAAAATTAGTAAAAGTGGGACAAACAAGAGAAAGCAAATTAATAGGAAAATAAAAGTTCTCGAACTTTCAGGTGTCTGGCTGAAGTTTTTTCCATGGGATCATGTATGGAAATGCTTCATTCTACTTAAGGGTAGCATTTTACGACACATGTGTAAAGATCTGTTATTTAAAAGAGGCCAAAGTTGGTCAAATCCGCCTAAACATGTGAAAGCGCAGTAAAAATTAGTGAAATTTCCCGAGTTTTGAGGTGTCTGGCTGAAGTTTTTGCCATGGGACGAAGTCTAAAAATTCCTGATACTACTTTAGGGTAGTGTTCTACAAAAAATGGGAAAATATTGGGTAGTTAAAAGCAGCCAAAGTGGCCCAAATGCGTGAAATTGGTAAAACAGAAAAAATTTCTATAGGAAAATCCGCGAACTGGGGGTGTCTGGCTGGAGCCTTGTCACTGGTACGGGTCTAACAACACTTGATACTGACGCGGGGTGATAATCTACGTCAAATATGTGAAAATCATCCATTATAAAATAAGTGAAGTTAGGGTCATTTTTTGGCGACTTTGACCCCGGATTCCTAGGCCCTTGTCATAGGTACAGCTTTAAAATTTTCACATTCTTTCTAGATTCGGGGAGGACTATCGATCGGTATTGGTTTCATCCATTATAAAATAAGTGACGCTTTTAGGCTCTGGGATCTCGCTCTATTAGTCCTGTCAGTTCCTATTTGATGTTGATGGCTTTGTTACCACTATTTCTTGGTGTTGTTGCTATTGCTCACACTCTCGGCGCTGTTCATATCGCTGATGGAAAAAATGTTGCCCTAAATGTTGCCCTAAATGTATCGCAAGAGTAATTAGAGTGTTTCAAAAAAGGGAATTTAAAGACGGGAAAGTTGGTTTCGAAAATTTAATAAAATAAAACAACAAAATAAAAAAAATTACATTAAATAATTTAAAGTAAGATAAAAAAAAAAAAAAAATAAATAAAAAAATAAAATAAAATACAATAAAGTAAAAAAAATAGAAATAAAAAAAATATGAAATAAAATAAAATAAAATAAAATAAAATAAAATAAAATAAATAAAATGAAATAAAATAAAATAAAATAAAACATAGTAAATTAAAATAAAAGAAAAAAATCTATACATATAATACAATTGTAACCGGTCGATGTCTGTACATGGCAGATATCAACAAAAAATTGATTGGGGAAGCATTATTAAGCAAGTAGAATCCAAATCAACCATTTTTAAAATTTTCGTCTGTCTGTTTGTATGTTTGTGCCCCTATCACTAAAAGTACTGAATGGCATTGAATAAAAGTTAAGATATTATTTTTTCGATATCTCAACCGGTTTTGGAGTTATAGCCCAATTTGTGGAGCATGTCACATATGCCCTGCGGGTTAGGGGTTTATAATATGCCCGAGGTAGGCATACCGGTCGTAAGAGGCGACTAATATGCACATAGGAAAAGACGTGCTAACTCGATCTACGGATATGATGCCCCTCATTAACCATCTTCTCCTCCTTAATGGATGGAGGGATGACATGACCTAGAAGGTTCCACTGGTCATACCAAATCGCTACCACGACAGTAGGACAGTACCGCGAAGGAGTGCCGCAGCGTACCGGGTTAATATCCGTCGAAGGACTGTCGGGGAGTGTTTTTGCTGTTAACAACAACAACAACCATGTCTGTCTGTATGTTAGACGCTCAACTTAAAGTCCTATATTCACATCTTTTTGGGCGTGAGGGCGGGTGAGCGTGAACAATTTCTTTTGTGTAATATGTTGACAGTACTCCACTTTTCCAAAAAAATCATGCGTAAGTGGATAAACATCTAAAATATCCTTCATATTAGTGCGTTTAAAATTAAGTGAAAGTGTTAAATATGCTTTGAAATGCTTATTTTACCATCTCAAGTGAATTGTGTGCGAAAGCAAACTGACACAAACTCTTCGCAAGTGAGTGTTGAAATTTGGCAACCACGTACGCAATAGAAAGTCTCCACTCATTCATGCTCACATTCACAAGGAACTGTATGAGGGTCTTAAAGTTTAAGATATTATTTTTTGCGATATCTCAACTGGTTTTGGAGTTATCGCCCAAATGTGGACCAGGGGTGACCAAAAATGTCTTAGTACAATATGGGTGTCAAACGAAAGGTGTCAATGGGTGCTGTAATATGCGATGTGATCAATTGAAATATTTCTAATGGTTTCGGAGATATCTTAAAATTTCGATAGCTCGACCGGTTTCGGAGTTATCGACGAATTTTTGCACAAAAATGTGTTAGTCCGTTATGGGTATCAGAAGAAATGTGCTTATGAATGCTGTCATAAACCATTTGATTAATTTCAATACCTAAGCTACCCCCGGAGATATCTCATAAATATGAACCTTCTTAATCTCAAAACGCTTAATATGGCTATTAAGCGAAATGTACTTTTTTCTTATCTTATACCCCTGATACACCTGTGGTATAGATACTATAGCATCGATACCATGGTATAGAGTATAGTACAACAGGTGACACACATAGTCGTAGTATAGTTTGAAGTTTCAGTTGGCAAATTATTTATTTGCTTCCCTTCCTATTCTCCATCCTCATCCTCTTAAAATGCTTGCCTTTTTTCCACCGGAAGACGATGGTGCTGAAGCAAGGGACAGTAAAACTTATACAACCTTATACGTATTCTGAACCGAGGTAACGACCATGGTGTCATCCCTAGCTACCGGTGGCGGTTCGTCCTTAAGAAAATCGGTAACGCCGTTCTCGACATTATGATGGAGTATCCAGGTAGTAGTACCAGGGTCGGGATCAAGTCCTACGAGGATGCTAAAACTGTTTTATTGTAGCTGCTCCCTTGAGCTGCAAGGATGGGTGCAGTCTATGCAGGGGCGAGACTCGAGGTCGTCGAACGGAAAGGCCTTCCGGCTCGGCCAATGGAAAGGGCAAGGGTTCCCACCACCCATGCAGAACCTGAGGGAATTCTCAGGATGGTGCTGGTAATGAACCTTTCTCTCTCGACGCATGACTGGAGTATCGTTCTGGTCGCGGATGCGGTAGGGGCTAGAACGCAGGTGGTTTCGACTCTAAATAAGGACGCTCTCGAACCCCATAATCTGAGCAAGGCAGGAGTGTGGTAAGGCATAGATGAGGTTGTGATCCACGGATGTATACCTTGACGATGCACAGCGTGCTTTTTTTCGGCTGCTTTCGTGGACTAATTACTCTTGCCATTCCAACAAGCATTTCGGAAGTGGCGCCGTTTTTAAATTTTCCTGGTTTTTTTAATTTTGAACATCGTTACCTTAAATCACAAAGGCCCTAACTGACATAAAAAAAATTTGACAGGAGAAGCAAAAAACAAAAATTGGTTCACATTGAACGCATGTAAATATAGCAGAGACTTGTAACAAAACTCGTAGCGAAACGAAACTCACGTTTCTGGCGTTTCTGTTCCAAGAAACTTTAAAGGATAGAAACTAAATTCGAAACAAAATGATTGTAACGGTTTCAGCAGAAACAAAACCTGTAACGAAACTAAATCAATTTTGTTCCTTGTAACAGAAACAAAATTATTAGTTTTGTTCCTTGTAACAAAACCCGTAACGAAACTAAATTAATTTTGTTCCTTGTAACAGAAACAAAATTATTAGTTTTGTTCCTTGTAACAAAACCCGTAACGAAACTAAATTAATTTTGTTCCTTGTAACAGAAACCGAAACAGAAACAAAATTAATTTTGTTTCTCAGTAGCAGAACTCTAAAAATTATTATAATACTATTTGCATTACATTAGGATGGACCTATTATATTTGTATATAAAATATATATCGTCGCTCGGCGCGAAATGCCTCGTATTTGCAAAAAACAAAAAGGCGTATGTACCAAAATGTCCAAACACGAGATTTCGTTGCCCTGACTGAGACTCATCGGTCTTAATGTATTGACGTTAAAATTCCGCCGTTTTTATCAACAAAACCATAAATAAATAAATAAAAAACCTTTTATGGAACCTATTTTCTTTGAAATAAAGTTATGCAATACCGATGTTTTTGCAGTTTGAGTGCTTTTTCGTTTGTAAATTCTTATATCCTCCTACACAATTTGGCTTCTATCAAATACGCGGTATTGCTTTTTGCAAATACGCGGTATTGCGCGCCGAGCGACGATATATATCTGTGGTAGATGTAGAGGTGGAGGTAGAGGTACACATGCAAAAGCATTGTAATTTCAAATTATATAATTTTTCAAATGTCAAATAATTTTCACTCGCATAGGACGAGAATCGTTTCTTATTTGTTATAGCCAATTTTTATTACCAATAAATTAATAAGTTTAATATGATACTGGGTAAAAGTCATCCTTGTGGGTGATAATCCAGGTCTCCTTGAAATAGTAATACTAATGTGACAACCTGGTCGTTTTCTGTCCCATTTTTTTCATTATTAATTACATTTTTTCTGTTTGTTGTTCTGTCTGTTTGTACGAGTTCTGTCGTGTGATATTGTTTCTTGCGAATTGTGAGAGTTTTGTCTGAGTGTTTTATCTGACCTGCGTGATATTGTGCCGTGAGTGTTCAATCATGTCTAAGACAAACCCCTCTCATCAATGGAAGAAGGTAGGAAGACCGGTACGAAGTGCAGAGCGCCAATATTTCGCATACGATCCAGTCGATGGCATGAGTCGATGCCTAATAAGCAACTGCACAGCTTCCATTAAGGTATGTTTCAACAATAGTACGTTAATTTCTTGTGTTTTTTTATAAAAACAATTAAGAGCCCTATTATTTTAAAACCGACATAATTTCTATTCTGTCATTTCTTATATAAACTTTGAAAAGCATAATAAAATTGAGCAGCCTATGTGGCTATGTCAAGTATGCTATTTTGCTTTTCCAATTATTTTTTATATGCAAGTTTTATTCTTTTAAATTTTCATTTATTTTGTATTTTATAAATTATAATTTAATAGGGAAACCATTTGGGAAACCTAGGGAAGCATCTAGCACGTTTTCATCCAGCTCAATGGAAACTGAGCATGTTGGAAAAGGAAAAAAAGAACGTATTAGAAAATAGTGGTGTATTAACAGTTCCTTTGACTGTCGAAGATATTCAGCAGGCCTGCATGGAGATGGTGACCCTAGAAGGCAGACCATTTTCTTCCATGGATGGTTGCGATTCACAGGAATCACGAGGATTCCGCAGAATAATTGATGCCATTTTAAAAGCTCCGGAACTCAACAACAAAATAACGGTATCATCTACCACCGTTCGTCAAACTGTTTTAGAAAAAGCGAATGAAGTTCGTCAAGATATTAGAGACGAAATAAAGGTGCGTATTCAGGAAAAGGCCCTAAGGAGCATACAAAAATTTTGTTTAATTACACACACAAAAACAACAAAGTGAAAGCACTTTTAATGCGACCTAGTAGAGATTGTTCATCTGGTCAAAGTATACACGAAACACCGTTCAAAAGATTTGTAACACAACCAAACTCTTTTTTTAAAAACCGTTTTTTCAGCTTCTTCGTAAATAAAAAGATGATAAAAATGTTTAGAGACAACTTCTGACAAATGAATCGGTTTTAATCGGTTTCGGTTTCAGTCCTTGATATATAGATAGTAGGGGTATTCTCTGTACTTAAAAAAAAAACACAAGAATATAACACACTAATATGAAAATTGCAAAATTTGGTTTAAAAACTTTTTTCAAACAATGTCAAAATAATTGGCCCGTAGTAATAGTCGATATAAAGTAGGCACTAAAGTTAGCATCAGTTTTTTGACACTATTTCCAATGGACTATCTGTCAAAAAAGCTGACGCTAACTTTAGTACCTACTTTATTTCGACTATGACTACGGTCCAATGTGTTTTTTGTTCTTGCTGGAAAAAATTTTGCATTAGTCTAGCAATTTCTTGTGTTATTTTTGACAAAAATTTGGAGAGAATACCCCAAGTGTTTTACTCTTTTGAAAAGAGTTTGACAGGTTTTTCACGCGAGAAGTTGAATTTTTTGCAAAATTTTTCCGTTTTCCCGATTTTGACGTCATTTTTTGGCAATAATTGGCAATGAATGATATTTTTTGGTTATATATTGGCGAGAGGCATTCACTCCTTAATTATACCAATTTTTTTTTTTTTTTTTTGGAAAGGGCTTCAAGTTTTCAAGATATGCAGCAAAACTATATGAAAAATTATTTAGAATTGCTTTGTATATTTATTTCGAAAGTGCCAATATTTCTCTATCCAAAAAGGTAGAGATTTTTTAAATCGGTTGAAAATTTATTTTTTTAATGATTTTTTTTCTGCACAGTCTTATGAGTAGATAAATACCTATATTTTTGTTTCAGGGAAGAATAATTCACCTCAAAGTTGACGGTGCTACGCGATACAATCGCAGTTTTTTGGGAGTCAACATTCAGTTTGTTGAAGAGGGATATATAAATCTACGCACACTAGGTCTCATAGAATTAAAGCAGAGACACGCATCTGAATATTTGGAGAAAGAAATTCAGACAATTTTGAAAACCTACGAAATTTCAATACAACAAATACATACTTTCACCACGGACAACGGCGCCAACATGATCAAATTAGGCAAGCTTATGATCGAGGCTCAAAAACGAGAAGAAGCAGCATTAAAAAGCGACTCGACAATGCCAAACGATGAGGAGAACGACGAAGAAGTAGATATAAGAGACGACGACGATCTGGACATGGACGTTAATGCCGACTATACAGAATACGATGCATCTACCGAAATGCGCTTTATTGACAACTCGAATTCACTTTGCCTGTGTTCCGAAACAGGTTTTATCTCCAACATAAGGTGTGCTGCACATACTCTGCAACTTGCAGTACACGACGCCTTGAAAAGTCACACCGAATTGAAGTCGCTTATTGTAAAAGTTCGCGAGGCTGCACGCGGTTTGCGAACACCTAACGTTAGGCTTCGATTAGAAAATAACACGAAAATGCCCAAATTAGACGTAGTTACGCGATGGCACTCAACGTACGACATGTTCGAGTCCATCATGGAACATAGGGAATTTTGTTGCAAATATCCGAAAGTTCACAAAAGTTTAGCTGCTTTGAGTTGCGAATGGAAAAATATTGAGGAAGTGGTGATATCGTTGCGTCCAGCGAAAATAGCCAGCAAAAAACTGCAAGAAGAGCAGCTTACTCTTGGATCATTTTTTGGCATTTGGCAGTGCTGCAAGTATGAAGCCAAAGAAATGCCTGGTATTCTTGCCAATAAATTATATCAGGCTATGTGTACCCGTGAAAAGCAACTTTTGGAAAATGACGTTGTATTATCTTGCGTTTACCTAGATCCACGATTCTCGTTGCTGCTGACAGAGGATCGACATGTAGACACCGCTTTAAACACACTAGTAAACATCTATGAAAAAGCCAGCAAAATCGAGGATATAATTACCTCGCAATGTGAACGACCACACAGCGCTGCATCAACACCCACATCAACTCAAACTATTGAGTCAAAGTCTGAAACGAGTTCGCAATACCAAAGTCCAGCATTTCTTAAAGTCTTGAACGCTGCTATCGCAAATCGTAACCCATCTCTGCATGGAGTTTGTATAAGACAGCTAATTATTGACTTTCGCGAATCAACGTCGATATCGCCAGACGTTGATATTTTGCATTGGTGGGAAACACAAAAAAAAATACACCCACAGTTGTACCAATTGGCAAAAATTGTTAATGGTGCAGCTGCGACTGAAGTTAGCGTGGAACGGCTCTTCTCGGGAATGCACTATATATATTCGTCACTAAGGACGAATATGAAATCAGATATATTAAATGACATATTAGTTATCAGGTGCAATGAAAAATTCAAAGCAAAGATCAGCAGGAATACATTAAGAAAACGCAAATCGACTATCCCATTATCCATACAAAACGATATTACACCCTCCAAAGCATCCTGTACTGCTTCGACGTCTTACAAAAATGATGATGATGATGCACTACAAAGTAGTTTGAATGAATTATTATTAGAAAATGAAATATTTGCTGATAACTGTTAATGTAAATGTTTCACAATCCGTTGCCCGATGTATATGTATGAAGCGTTTTTATACATATATCATTTAAAAAAATAAAAAAGACAACCCTATAGTCGCGCAGTTATATTTTTCTTCATATCTTCAGCATTTATTGTAAGTGTGAAACAAGGCATTCACGTTGACAATAAACTCGAGTTTATTGACAACAACAATATGAATAAACTCAAAAAATGCCCCTTTAACTCGAGTTTATGGCCCAACGTGAACGCCATAAAACTCCATTTGTTTGTGCCAAAGCGCCGGATTTTCCTACCGAAGTTCCATTGTGGTACTTACCCGCCCGTATGTAGGTGTCCAGTGACGCCAAGAAGTTAAATGTGCCACACGAGGTTTTAGAGGTCAACTGAAGTTATTTAAGTTGGTTGCAACGGACATATACATATATATTATATACCTAAAAATAATAAGTCCATCCTAATGTACTGTAAATATAGTTTTGCTACTGAGAAACAAAATTAATTTTGTTTCTGTTTCGGTTTCTGTTACAAGGAACAAAATTAATTTAGTTTCGTTACGGGTTTTGTTACATGGAACTAAACTAATAATTTTGTTTCTGTTACAAGGAACAAAATTAATTTAGTTTCGTTACAGGTTTTGTTTCTGCTGGAACCGTTTCGGAGTTTTGTTACGACTTTTGTTACAAAGGAGTTTTGTTTCTGTTTCGGTTTCTGTTACAAGGAACAAATTTAATTTAGTTTCGTTACAGGTTTTGTTTCTGGAATTTTGTTTCTGTTTCAGTTTCGTTACAAGCTGTGTAACAGAAACCGAAACCGAAACGCGTTACAAGTCCCTGAAATATAGCTTTGTAAATTTGGAATAGCTCCGTGCTCCGTTATTACTGCTAGTAACTCCTTCAAATTTGTAGTGAGCGTGTATTTTACTATATCATATTTATATATGAGGACGCCTTATTTCCATTTTTCACTTGTTTAGTGTTTTGATGCAATCTGGTGGTTCAGACAACATTACATATGATGTACTCAATAGAAGCTACTAAAACGTCATATTTCCTATAAAAAAGATCCGTCAAAATAAAAATTTCAAACAAGTCAGAAATATTTCCTTCTCATTTGTTTGTGCGTGGAAATTTTTGCACCAAAAAAACTAGGCAAGGCTCATATCGTGCCGTAGATGTTTATAGACCGAAAAAGAATTGAAAAGTCAATATTTTATTTTCCAGAAAAAGTTTATTTTGTTGATTTTTTTTTTTTTTTGGTTTTTTCGGTCTATAAACTTCTACGGCTCGATATAAGCCTCGCCCAGTTATTTTCATTATTAAGTTAAAAAGCTACAACTACACAAACAAAAAATTTAATAAAATTATGACCCCAATAGTGCGATTCAGTAACTTTTGTCGTTTCCACAAACGACAATTTTAACCTTATCACAAATGGTTTGTTTTATCACATTTGCGATTCACTAACTGGGTTTTAACAACACTAGCTAAGTAACTATTTAAATTGAGAAAATATGGCATCTCTTGCACTGAAATGTCAAAATTAGCGAAAAACACAAAGAGGAATTGAAGAAAAACAAATCATACCTATTTATTTATTTAATTGTCTAGTTTAGCTGTCAACTGCTAATAAAATAGCTAAATTTATGGAAGAGGGCTCAACAAACGGTGTTTTGCCTCAGGATCACGAATCCGGAAGCAATTTTTTAATTTTTGGTTTCAGTGAAAAGTTATGGTCAAAAAACCAAAAATTTACCCGGTTTCGATACCAAAATTGGGGCGGAATCCAAGGTATTTATGTACAAAAATAAGCCTGGGCAGTTGACATCTAAAGTAGGCAATTAATTTTTTCGGTTTCTGAAACATTTTTAAAAGTGGAAATAAGGCGTTTTGTTTGTTCACTCCTCATATGTGAAAAAGTCATTTTCGAAAAATGTTTCAATTAGGGCCTTTGTGAATTAAGGTAACGATATGTATTTGCTTTTTGTTTTTTAGCAAATAATTTCTTTGACAAATATTTGTCACTAGTTTGGTATGAGAGTTGCGTTTTATACCACGATGTTTTGCTGTGGTATCAATACACGTAAAAAGAAGAAGTGCAAGGTCTACACTTTTTTGGTGCAAAACTAACACTATTTTGGTGTCAACGTTCTTTTGCTACACTAAAATGGTGTCAAGTGAAAAAGTGTGGTGTAAAGCTACAATTTGACGTTTGCAAGCATAAGTACCCGATAGCCTAATGGTAGACAGTTCCGTTCAGCAGTTAATACCCTGCAGCGAAACCACAAACTAGTCAGAAAAATACTAGTATACAATTATAATTTTCTGGCAGAACTCATACTAGTTAGGAAATATCCATTTCATACTAGTATACAACTATAACTTTCTGGTAGAACTCATACTAGTCAGGAAATATCCATTTCATACCAGTATACAACTTGAATTTTCTGTCTGAATTCATACTACACCTTTTTCAGTTTATATTCAGAGAATTACAATTCATATTCAGAATTTTCATTTTATATTCAGAAAATTACAATTCATATTCAGAATTTTCATTTCATATTCAGAAATTTTAATTCTGAATATGAACTGTAATTTTCTGAATATGAATTGTAATTTTCTGAATATGAAATGAAAATTCTGAATATGTATTGTAATTCTCTGAATATGAAATGAAAATTCTGAATATGAAATGTAATTTTCTGAATATGAAATGAAAATTCTGAATATGAATTGTAAAATTCTGAATATAAATTGTAATTCTCTGAAAATAAACTGAAAAAGGTGTAGTCAGGAAATATCTATTTCATACTAGTATACAACTATAACTTTCTGGCAGAACTCATACTAGTCAGGAAATATCCATTTCATACCAGTATAAAACTAGTGTTTGGAGCGGCTGATTTGCCGTCCTGAGTTAAGGATCGAGTGGAATGGCTTAGGTGCCAAACCACGTACAAATAATAGGAATCGAGGTGGTCGCACCAGGAGTTTGGGTTGTATGGTGGGTTAGTCAAGGCAGTGGCACCAAGACTTGTTTAGCTATAACGTCAGGCACTTGAACCTGGTTATTTAAGGCGATGGGAGAAATGGCGATGGAAGCAATTGACTTTTGACTTCTGCAATGCCAGGTCACTAGTCAGCAGTCTACCGTTCTGGGTCGTCAGTAAGTGTCGCAACTGATGACACTAGCGGTTGCAATGCTGACGCCAGCGACGGCACACTTACTGACGGCCGCGAGCAAAATATGACGCACTCGCTACTCAGCAATTTTGCTTGTTTTTGAATTTCATGCAAACAAATATGCATGTGTCTGCATATTTGGACAGAAATGAACATGCTCCCGCCCGTGACTTTATTCAACGAGTTTCGATATGCGTCATTTCCCTCACTTGAGTTTTAATTTACATTCTTAGTTCTAAATAAGGCATTTTTTTGTTTACATTTTAAGTTTATAATTACATTTCATTCTTAATGCTACACGGCTAAAAAAATGAACCTAAATTTTAAACCCGTATAAAGTTTAATCAATTTCTCAAACTTTTTTGTACAATATTTCAAACCGTCCAAATACCTACAAAGATTTTCAATTTCTTTTGGTTTCGATTTAAAATCTAAATGAAAAAGCTGTCTAAATTTTTTATTTTTGGTTTGTTTTAATGTAATTGAATTTTGCCCACAAAAACTTAATGAGCGTCATAGCTCAGCGGTAGAGCAGTCGGCTGTGACTCCTGAGCGTTTTCGTTCGAGTTCTGTCAGCTGCCACATTTTTTTTAGTTTTATTTTATTCTTAAAACTTTTCGGTCTAAAATTTAAACTTTTGGGTTTGAAAATTCAAATTTATTTTTGAAAGCTTATTCAAGATTGAGTTTTGCCAACAACATTTATGTGTGCGATGTAGCTCAGTGGTAGAGCAGACGGGCATGATGCGGGGAGTCTTGGTTCGAATTCCCGCCAACGGACAAAAAATTTATTTTATCTTTAAAAAATTGTTAAAACATTTCTTGTTTATAATTGAAACCCGATTCATTTAGCCAATTTTCATGAAAACTGGTATAGATTGAATTTGAATCCAAATTTGGTTTGGTCATATATGTAGTCCAAAAAAGTTTAAAATTTAGGTTCGAATTTTTAGCCGTGTAAGTTTTAATTTACAATTCATGCTTACTAACTCTAATGGTGCGGTGGTCCCTTTACGTCACTGTTACGGCAAATGGTGCTTGTCGTGCAGCTGGCCGTGGTTGAGGAACTGCGTATGTAACGGGAGCTCGGGACTTCTTGTGAATGCAGGTTATCACGATTGCAGCTATGATGCCAATTGATAGTATTAGAGAGGCATACGCAATTGTCGCATGATGGTATTTGAGGTGGGAAATTTGTGAGGGTAGCTCTGTCCCTATTTCCTGCATTAAATCTTGCTGTATGGTCGATATATTTTTGACCTGATCAATGTACGGTTGTATGTGCAGGATTATGGAAGATGTCTTTTCAGGATACGTAATGCTGCTAAGGTTTGCGGTTGCAGTGTATGACGCGTGGATTGTAGATGAGTATACTTGATGCCCTTGAATTATGACTGACTTGTGTTTGAGTGTACAGTCGGGGCCAATTTTTATAATCCCTGAGCCCTTTAATGTTAGCTGGGAATGATTTGCTCCGCACGCGGCATTGATTCGAGTGGGGGACTCCAACGCGTACATCCAGAGATTATTGTGCGTCAGCTGTTTTATCGGTGCGTTGTCTTCTACACGGGCTACCTTTGCAGATGTTACCTGGATTGTTGTTGAGCAGTGACATTTCGCATTGACAAGCGCCTGAGTCTGCGGTGAATTTTGTCTGCACGTTCAAGCATAACACCTGGTTCTCCTTTATAGTAATGCACTCTCGCCACTGATTATCTGTCAATGTTATATATTGATCTCGATGCGCGTTGACTGCAATGAGATCATTGCATGGCGTGATGGCAACCGTTGAACTGTTTATTCTGCTTGAAATCGGATGTGGTTTGAGCACTTCCCAGGTCTCTGGATCACACAACGGAAGTGACATTTCGAAGATCACGTGCTCATCCGTTCTTCCGCCTTTCACCTTCATGACCTTGTAGAGTTGTGGGTAGATGGTTGCGAACTCGAACTAATTCTGCTCGAAGTTGCGATGGTGACAGTAACGTTGGACTGATTCTTCCGTGGTGCGCATTTGTCATTTTGTTTGAGCGTGTTGATTGTGCTTGACATCTCTTCTGCATAGCTGGTGTCCAACACACCGAACAATGAGTTGGCAATGTTGCCGATGAAGTTGACCGCGCCTCGTTTGGATCGTGTGAGGAGGCTATTTTCTTCAGTTAGTTCTGCGATGTCGGCTTCCAAGGTGTCTACTACGTTTTCACAGGCCGATTTCAGCACTATGGTATCGCCCTTAATGTCTTTGTTCCATTGATGAAGCGTGCTGTTTCTTCCCAATATGGCTGCAGATCGTAGTGACACTTCCATCTTGGTGATGCCTTCAAAGTGGATGCCGATCTTGGTGTCGAATTCTGTTGTTTCGATGTCTGCCGAAAACACAAGTGGAAGTGCCAGCAGAGCTATTATCATTGTTGTCATTGTTGACATGGACGTAACTTTTCGTCGTTTTGCCTTCGGTAGTTCCTCTGGGGATACTTCCTTACGATCCGGTTGCGGTGAGCTTGGTGCCAGACTTGGCTGGCTGCCTGAGGGTTGGGTTTCCGTTTCCCCATCTTTGAGTCGTGGAATTGGAGCGAGGTATCTGATTGCTCGCTTCAGCACTCCGGATGCTGTTTTGACATCTGCCACTCTGATTATGTCGTCTGGACCCTTATAAGTTTTCACTATTCTCCCCAAAGGCCACTTCATCACTGGGACGTTGTCTTCCTTGAGTACCACTATGTCCCCTGGCATTGTCACAGTACAGGTTTTTACAATGGCCTCGTGTGGCGATGAAGCGCTTGAGGGCCCCAATGAATGCCTCGGTGGTTAAGTCACTCACTAGCTCTAGGTGGACTGCCTTTGTGGTGAAGCAAACGAACACCGCAATATAAGCCTTGTGCGGCCTTTTTCCACGGAGTTTGTAATGCACTGTTATAGGGCCGCAATAATCTACACCGCTGTTTATGAATGGTTGAGATGGTGTGACCCTTGATGAAGGTAGGTTTCCCATGATCTGATTGAGTAGTTCTGGCTTTGCCTTGCTGCATGTGACGCATCGATGCACTGTTGTCCGTGCCATGATTTTTCCCTTTATGGGCCAAAATCGTTGTCGCATCATTCCCAACAGAGTTGTTATCCAAAAATGGTGCGAGGTTGGACAAGTTGCTAGACCGCTGGAGCTCCTTATGATGTTTCAATTGTTTGATTTCTTCCTTAAAGTCTGCCGCTTGTATTTGTTTGACGATGTGCATTAGTGCCAGCTCCAGTTCTTCCGTGGTTAAGCTTCGTGATGACGGCTGTGCTGCCTTTTTGCTTTTAGCTTGCGTGATGAACCGTAGTACATAGCCGATTATATGTTGTAGCCGGTGAAATGAGTTGCCGTGATTCACCTTGTAAATCGTCTCCGTTTCTTCTACCGATGTGACCAGTGATTTCGAATGGTTGGCCTTTACTTCTATATCGTTCTGGTTGTTGGAGGCGGGGTTGAGACGTTTCGGCCAGACTGATTCCTTGCCATGCAAAAATAATGGTCCACAGAACCATAGTGCACACTCTTTAAATGCCTTTGGTGACATTCCTCTAGACAGGATGTCGGCTGGATTGTCCTTTGATCGAACATGTCGCCACTGTTCCGCTCTAGTTGTTTCTTTGATTGTTGCAATGCGATTGGCGATGAATGTGGTGTGTGCTGCGTCTGAATTTACCCAAGCCAACACTATCTCGGAATCGGTCCAGAAATATATGGCACCCTTAAATTGAATGTCTGCTGCTATTCATAACTCCAAGCGGGGTATTGTTTGTTTTTTCAGTGGAGCTACCCTTGACTTTGCACATAATAACCTTGTCATGAAGGTGCCTTCTTTCAGCGTGGCGCGAATATAGGCCGCGGCTCCATAGGCCTTCTCTGATGCATCCGAGAAAATGTGTAGTTGCATGGTTTCCAGGAGTCTTCCCTTAAAAATGTGCCTTGAGATCTGAAGTGTTTTTAACTCTTCAAGATCTGACCTGAACGTGAGCCATCTTGTATGTAGCTCTGCTGGAAGTGCCTGATCCCAATCTAATTTTAGCTCCCATAGCTCTTGTATGAGTATTTTGGCCGTTACTACGATAGGAGACAGTATTCCTAATGGGTCGAAGAGCCTTGCTAGGTCTGACCTGACCGAGCGTTTTGTTATCCTCTTTACTTCTTCTATGTTGACCTTGACAGCTAACAGGTCCGGTTTTGGGAGCCATGTGAGCCCCAATGATTTGACGGCGGCAGCCCTTGTGTTTTCCAAGTCCAGATTAACCTCTAGATCTCCTTCTGCTATATTTTGGAGCAGTTGAGGGTGGTTGGCGCTCCATTTTCGTAGATTGAAGCCATTTTCCTTCATGATCTGTATTAGTTGTTCTTGTATGAGCATTGCTGTGGATAGGTTGTCTGCTCCGCCTAAGCCGTCGTCAACATAAAAGCTGTCGTTTAGAAATTGAGAGGCTAGCGCATATCGAGAAGCATTTTCGGTGGCAATTTGTTGCAGACATTTCGTGGCTAGATATGGTGCTGACCTAGTTCCATATGTGACCGTGTTTAGCTGATAATATGTTATTGGCATGTTGGCATCCTTTCGCCAAATTATTAGTTGAAACGGCCGATCTTCTGGGGCTATTAAGATTTGACGATACATTTTTTCGACATCAGTGGTGAACACGAACCTTGGCATTCTAAAACGCAGCAATATTGAAAACAGATCGCTTTGTACCTTTGGTCCTGTGTACATAATATCATTTAGGGAGTGACCGGTCGATGTTTTCGCAGATGCGTCAAATACCACGCGAAGTTTTGTGGTTGTGCTCTCTGGTCTCAGTATACAGTGATGAGGTATGAAATAGTTCGGTGTAGTAATCGTATCTGCTGAAAATTTCGCCATGTGCCCCAGGGCTTCATATTCGTCCATGAACTTGACGTACACTGTCCTCACTTGGGGATTTTTCTGAAGTCGACGTTCCAATGACAGGAACCTGTTGAGCGCTATTGAGTGCGAGTCCCCCAGAACCATGGGGTCCTGATGGAATAGTATTTTCACTGTGAACCGATTTTCCTTATTTTTTGAGGTGTGTCTGGCAAAGTGCTCCTCACACTTTTCCTCGTCCAGAGATAATGACTTCTTGTTGCCTTTTACCTCTTCCAGTTCCCAGAGTTTCGAGATAGAGGTTTCTAGGGATTCGTCCGCCAAGCACATTCCACAGGATGCATTTTTTGGGCTTCCTTCCTTGAGTCTGCCAGACACAATCCATCGGAGTGCAGTATTTTGCATTATTGGTAGATGCGGGGATAGCTTGATCTGCCCAATGGTGAGAAGCTGGCGATAGTGCTCAGCTCCCAAAAGTAGATCTATTTTGTGAGGGCGATTGAAGTTTGGATCCGCTAACTGGAGATTCCTTGGTAGTGACCATTTTTCAGTATTAATAAATTGCGATGGTTGAGGCGAGATGATGCGAGGAAGGACGAGCGCTTCAATGCGTGCTGTGAAGCTCGTGTTTCGAGAATGTAAGGCAGCGTTCACTCTATGTTGTGTTTTTGTGTTAGTTGCCCCGATCCCGGTGATATTGACATGTGAGGTTTTCAGTGGTAACCTGAGCAGTTTTACCAAACGTTCTGTTATGAAGTTTACCTGTGACCCTGAGTCTAATAACGCGCGGCATTCAACTTCTGTGGCGTCTGTTTTGATTATAACTACTGCTGTGCTCAATAGGACGTATGGCCTTGGTCCACCTTTGTCCGTCGCGGTGAGTGAATCTGCTTCAGAACTTCGTGATGAGAGAAAGAAAGTGCAACGAGTTAATAAATAAACAAAACACTTGTCTTTCTAATACACACAATATAATAGCGCTCTTTATTGAGTATAAAGTACACAGTTAATTATTAAAAAATTAATGTGTACAATTAATATTTTTTTTGGAAATGCAATAATGTATGATGGAAAAATTATGGAAATTTTGGATCTTACCTGGAGTGGCTGCTGGTGAAGTGCTTCGTGCTCAAAAACAAAGTGAAAGAGCCTTCAGATAAAACGTAGCTCTGTACCGCCGCCGAATGCCTACTTTCGTAGGATTCGAAGGGGTAAGAGCTGTTATCGGGCGAAAAGATAAAAAAAGTCGCGCGGGCAGATACTAGTATCTATTACGAGAGGCGACCGATATATTTAGACCGATGGTCTAAACATGCCGGCCCCCCTTGCGACAAGCAACATTAAAAGAAAAAAATGGGAATCACCAGCAACCAATCCAAATTAAATATTTAAAATGAAAACTATAACTATGTGTCTTCCTCCTGAGCCCTTGCTCTTCCCGTAGCTGCCGGTGGACACCTGTGGAGGACGAGAAAGAATAGTTAGTACATTAACGTGGTTTTTGCCTAGTTCATTGCACCTTTAGTGGAAAAGTTGTCGACAAAATTACGGGTCGATTTACTGAGGCCCTATTGTGGGTAGGCCCCAGATATAGTCAGGCCGAATATCGTGGCCTGGCCCAGTAGCCCGTTGATGGTGGATGATGGGGTGCCCTGCAGCATAAGGCTGGCGTAGACGTCGGCGCCCGAAGTCAGGCGTACTGGTGACGACCGGAAAAAGTCGGGGTCAGCCAGCTTCATAAATTGAAACTGCGCGGCAACGGTGGCGTCTAGATGTGAAGCTGGGTTCGTGCGATGGTAGTTTGCGACGACAGTGGCTTGTGTCGTGACCCTTCTTGACACCCCATACTCTCCTCGCAAGACGAGTGTGCACCTGATCGGCCGAGTCCCCCCAAATCGCTCTAAGCCGAGCTTGGAAGCGAGCTCGCTGTCAATGACCGATGTGGGTGAATACGAGTCGATAAGGGCACGTACAACGTGTAGTTTGCCGCCGGATTCAATGCAGACTGAAGCAGTAGCGGAAATGGCTACAAACGACCTCAAAATAATGCTCTCGGTGGGCGTATTGGCCGCTCTGCCCGACCGGAAAGTGGCAGGCAGATTCCTGTGGCGGACTATGGTGGTGTCGCTGACAGCTGTGTGGGCCGGGTAAGGTGCCGTCCGACCCGCTGTAAGGCGTGATGAGCGGAAAGGACGCGTTTCCGCGCCACCGCGTCTTTCCGCAGTGGAACGGCGAGATGGTCGGAAAGGACGCGTTTCCGAGCCACCGGGATTCACCTTACACACATAGCCTACACGGCTAGTTTCTTGTATTGCCGGTTCTACGAGAACGGTACCAGTACTTGTGCTGTGCCCATCGTGCCGAAACGACCCGGGCCGTTTTCTTATATCGACCCGGCCAAGAGCAATATACTCGGGGTGACCCTGTCTGACATTTAGGCAGGGCTACACCTCGCTACAACAACAACAACAACAACAACCTTACCGGGCCTTTGCTGTGGTCGGAAAGTACGTGTTTCCGAGCCACGCTCTCCTCTGTTCTCCCCGTGGACTGTATCGCGGCTTCTCCACAGCTCGTGTCGTAGTAGCGCTCGGAAAGAACGTGTTTCCGTGCCGCCGAGCTGTGGAGAGCGTATCGGTGGTGACCTGGCCGCCTCCTCTTCCTCTTCTGCTTCGGCTACCTGCTCTGCCCAGGATTTGGTGGTTTCGGTGATGGCGATCGACAACGCGCCATCGGAGATCTCTCCATCATCTAGTATGTCCACGTTAGGACCGACTTGCTCAGAGGTGCGGACGGCTGCGTCATCGATGTGCAGCATCGTGTGGTGTGTCTCGCTACACCGGTAGCATCGGTCCTTGCTCGGACAAGTTCCTAGACCGTGGAATGGCGATAGGCAGTTGGGGCAGTACTTATGGATAAGTACCACCCGTAACCGCTCTTCAACCGCCATCCCACGGTATTGTTGGCAAAATCGGATGCCGTGGTTATTGCCACATAAGCGGCACGGGATGCTGAAGGGACGGGACCTTCCCTCCGTCTTGACGCGTGTCGCGGTGTAACGAGTCATTCTAAAAGGAATAAACCCGTTATTCACTGTGGGTTGCTCGTATGTCTGGTTGGGTGGCTTGTGTCGGCGTATGAACCTTTTTTTTCGTTTTTCTTTTTTTTTTTGGAATTGGCCTTATTAATATTTGTAAATGTACTATTACCCTTCATTTACCAACTTTGGGAATTTAGGTTAGGCGCATCATGGCGCAAGGGAAACAGGAAATAGAAGCGTGGACACTTAATATGTGCCGTAACTTCATCGACCGCGCGCCCTTTGCTATAGTCCTAAAATGGCTTGGTTTTGGCCTGGGTGGTAAAAGTTTAGCACTTGCGCCTCTGAACTAATGCATTGGTAGAGTGTGTGTGCATAGCTGCAGATAAGAAGCGGCCATTTCAATAATTAAAGGCGGTCCAAGTGGGGACCGCATGACCAGCTGATCGCGCTGTCGTTGATTTCCGGCTAAAGTCACCCACCCTTAAGTTTCACTAAACGGATCGCGAACAGCTGACACGTTTTGGGCTGCCACATCGCATCGATGGTGACTAGTACTCTTGCGATGTTAAGGCCCAGGCAGATGTTCCACGGCAGCTGCTAATAGTACATTTACACTGTTCACCCCGTCATTGTGGTGACATTTCCCATACCGTGTCACGATTTGGGGAAACTAATTTAGGGGAATGGTGTACGTTATCATACGATCACGACTGTGAAGGTAGTAACTGTCAGAAATGGATATTTGCCACGATATAATATTTTATTGGTATTGTCTACTTTATGGGTCAACTGCTAATAAGTTAGCTACAATGATGGGAGACAGCTCAAAAGACGGGTTTTGGCTTCAGGATCACGAATCCGGAAGCGCTTACTTTATCTTTTTGTATCAGTGGAAGTTATGGTTAAAAACCCGGAAAATGACCCGGATCCGATACCAAAATTGGGGCAGACTCCATGGTATTTATGTCCGAAATACCTTACTATGTTTTACTTATTTATTTATGCGGGTACACCGAACGATTTTCACTCCGGCTTGTATTGGGGAAAATTGGTAGATTTCATACCGTGCGTGCAGTGAAACATTTCGTGTAATCGGGCCTTCGGTGGAGGATTTAGTACTCGTGCATCTGGTAACTCGATTTGGTACTAAAAAAGGGGATAGTGTGGCAGCACGAAAACCGGCGCCATCAATGAATAAACGTCATTCAGGAAAGAAAAATTACACGAGGTAAGTGGTAAAATTTGTAAATTTTCTTCTTTTTTTTTTTAATTGTTGTATTTTTATTAAATTTTCTATTTCTTTTGTTTTCAGGTTGGAAAAGCAACTATTTGCGGGGGAGTGGATAAATGGCTGGCTCATTGGAGTGATGCGTAGGGAAGTATATAGATTTTGTATGTGCATATATGTATCACTCGCTGTTGTGGCCGGCGCACAGCGATGGGTACATATATGCATGGGAAAACTCCTTACGACATTTTGACTCATTTTCTTTTCTTTTCAGGTCTCTTGGGCAGTCTGCTTTATGCCCCATCGATGAGCCGCTTCTTATTTTGGACATTGGTACTAATTTTCCTTAATTTCAGGTTTCTATGGGCAGCTCTCTATATGCCCCAACAATGGGCAGCCACTTATATGCCCCATCAATGGGCAGCTACATATATGCCCCATCAATGGGCAGCTACATATATGCCCCATCAATGGGCAGCTACATATATGCCCCAACCGTATAATTTACGCCAAAATGTGTGGCAACAAACTATGCCACAAAGAGGCATGGCGCAGGGGGGGAGCAATTTTTACTGCGCCGGGGGTTTTATTTTATGGGGCAGCTTTCTATATGCCCCGAAGCAACACTGAAACCATATGGGGAAATGCTATTCGATGGCCTACGCCAACTGAAGCAGGAATTCAAATTATGGAAAGAGGAAGTCGGAGAGCATTTCGAAGGTGATCCTATACCTGTATTTCGACCAGGTGAAAACGATGTTGTATTCGATTTTAAAGCTGAGAATGCGCTAGACAGATTTGTTGTCACCACAGATGCGGATCATGGCGAAGGCAAAAGCAAAGCGGTGTTAGAGCTCAGTGCGGCAGGGGCGGGCCTCTTTCATGGCAAGGTAATTTCAGATCATCTTAAAGATGGTATTATCAAACGTACTGGCTATGCTAAGGTACGAACTAAACGCGTGCGGCGCTCTTTCAAACGCGAAGCAACCTACGACTGGACGCAATATAATACATAAGTAATGAAAGTACGTGGAGATGGGCGTAATTATCTCATAAACCTGCATACCGAAGGCTACTTTGATTTACAATGGAATGATGTTTATCATTACGTGCTGTATACGCGTGATGGCCCACAATTATACTAAAAGGTATGAATAAATGATATATATAAATTAGTATCATATAAATTTAAAGGGAAATCTTTACAGATGGGTCGTATGCACGCTCCTGGCAAGGGGATATCCCAATCAGCGTTTCCCTACAGGCGACCCGTGCCTTCACGGCTTAAATTCAATGCAGAAGATGTCAACGGGGCAAAAATGATTTTGAAATCGATCGAGGTGAGTGCTTGTATTGAACCATAGGTTTGTTTAATGGGCTGCTCTAGCTTACGCCAGATTGAGATATTTTACAAAATTGTGTTTAACGAACACTTTTCTTGCTTTAGGTTGCTCTATCTTTTGTTTCATGAGTACACTCAAAACAACACTAGAGTAATCTCCCAGCTAGCATTTTCTAAAAATTCTGAAAAAAAATATTCAAATATCATTCCGCAGATGATTAAAAACGATCAAATTTAAGTACATTTTTTATTCGAATATGATCGTATGTACCCTAAATGTGATGATTCATAAATACTCATTTATGATGTATAAAAATAATCAGTTTCGATTCATTTTCGGGAAAATTTAATGATAGCTTTGTAATCATTTTATGATCGAACTAAGTTCGCTCACGTTACCTATTTTGAATATTAGTTGAAATTCGTTTTAGAATCCTTTTTGGAATCATACATTGATCATATTTTATATTGTTTTATGATCACAATTTGATACCTTTTTGGGGATGTTTTGAGGTCATGTGCGGAAGACCACGCAAGTGGGGGAAGTCTCTGGAGTCTTTCAGCTATTTCGATGGACCTTCAATAAAGTCGATCGACATCAAGAAATTCGCCAGTCTCGTCGGAATTGCTGATACCCCTTTTTTTTCGTAAAACAATACGATTGCTTACATTTATTTGAAGAAAAAAGCCTTTTATCTCCTTATCTGGCAATTGACTTTGTTGTGAGGGAATTTATGTTTGGGCGATGTGCTGCTAATTTGGTGTAGCACATTGTCATCTTCTGTGGCAGATCGGTTCGTCCGTCTGCGGTAGGGTTTTTGTTGGCCTCGTTACCAAGTTTAACGAGTGCATTTGCTTGTTATTGGGTTTATTGTTGGGGTGGTAAATATTTTTCTGCGGGGATTAAAACCGCAAGGTTCCCTAATCCGGAAAGAAATGCGAAGTGGAATTAGGGATATGGAGAAGTGGAATATTACTCCCTTCCGTCATCCTCGCTGACGGGTGGAAGTAGGACCAATTTCGCGATTTGTCTGGTAGTTCGGCCCCGCGCGGTGTCTAGTTCGACGACTCGAACTCGATTATCAGGTCCACGATGTAAGTTCGCGATCCGTCCTAGCCTCCATTCGTTGGGAGGTAAGTTGTCCTCCTTTAGGACAACCAGGTCCCCTTGTTTCAAGTTTGCTTGAGGATGTTTCCACTTGACGCGTTTCTGCAGCTCGGTGAGGTACTCGGTTTTCCATCGTTTGCAGAACGTTTGGTGTAACGCCTTGAGTTTCTCCCATCTGTTGACGAGTGAGGCACGATTCTCGCTGACTTCGATTTCGGGGGGGGGGGGGGGGGGGCTAATAGATGTCCTCCAACCAGAAAATGTCCTGGGGTAAGTGGCTCCAAGTTCGACGGTTCGTTGGACGATGGCGTTAGTGGTCGCGAGTTGAGACAAGACTCGATGCGACATAGTAGGGTTCCAAACTCTTCGAGGGTAAACTTATGATCAGACGCAACCTTTTTGAAGTGAGTTTTGAAACTTTTTACCCCCGCCTCCCAGGGTCCACCCATATGAGGGGCCCCAGCTGGTATAAAGTGCCAGGTCAGGGTTTGGTGGTAATATTTGGAAAGGGTCTGGTTGCGGGCGTCCGCTAGAAAGTATTTGAACTCGGATCGGAGAGCTCGAGAGGCACCGACGAAGTTCGTTTCATTATCGGAATGGATGTTTTTTGGACATCCTCGTCTGGCAACAAACCTGTCGAAGGCTGCCAGGAACGAGGCGGTACTAAGGTCACTGGTGGCCTCTAGATGAATGGCCTTGGTCGTAAAGCATACGAACAGGCAAACGTAGCCCTTTGACATGCGACATCCTCTGCCGCTGTAGGATTTGATATCGAAGGGTCCGGCAAAATCTACCCCGGTGTTAGTAAATGCCCGGGAAAAGGTAGTGCGTGCGGAAGGAAGATCCCCCATTAATTGGGTCTGTACTCGGTGTCGAAAGATGGTACAGACCTTACAGTTGTGGATAATAGATCTAATCATGTTTTTCACCTTTGGAACCTAGTATTGTGTGCGGATAAGCCGCAGCATTACTTGGTTTTCTCCGTGTAAACTGGACCAGAAGACGGGTAAAATGACACGCGTAAGGGAGGATAATTGGGTGACGTTCGTTATAAGGCAGATCAAGGGCTGCAGACAGACGGCCGCCCAACCGCAAGATGTTACAGCTATCGATGAAGGGGTTGAGAGGCAGGACTTCGGTTTTTGTCCCAATAGGTTTCCCGGATTTTAAATTCCCTAATTCTTCAGAATAGTGTTTCTGTTGGTAGATGGATATAAGACGTTGAGTCGTAGCCTTAATTTCGTCGGGCGAAATGAGGTGTGACTCCGATTTAAAAGTGGATTTTGTTTTGGGACTCGTTGTTTGAGAAATCGGAAAATCTATCGAGAATGTCCTCTTTATTGTTTGTTTGCGTAGTTGCGTGAATTTGTACTCTCTTTGCCTCGATGTTTGTACCATACTCTTTTTCTTGGGCTGGCCATTTAGTCTTGTCTTCTTGTAGCCAAGAGGGTCCCTGCCACCACAAGACGTTGTCGACTAGATCCCTCGCTGATAGTCCTCTGCTGGCCAGGTCTGCTGGGTTTGATGCGGAATCCACATGTCGCCAAGCTTTATTTCCTACCTTTTCTACAATTTTTGTTACCCTGTGCGCCACGAACGTTGACCAAGAGCATGGTGGTTTTCGGATCCATGCTAGGAAGATGGTTGAATCCGTCCATAGGTGCACGTTGAATGTGCCTAAGTTAAGGTTTTCGATGACGGTTTCTAAGGTTTCGGCCAGCAGAACCGCTCCACACAACTCCAATCGGGGTAAGGAAATGGTCTTCACTGGGGCTACTCTTGTTTTCGCCATTAGCAGGTTAACGTAGACCTGATCTTTCATTTTGACTCGTAGAAAGACTGTGGCCGCATAGGCTTTTTCGGATGCATCACAGAATCCGTGTATTTCCACGTCGTTGGATGGCGTGAAATACACCCATCCTGGTATCCGAATGTTATTGATTTGATTGTAGTCATGCATAAAGCTGTGCCACCTATATAAGGTTGGAGCAGATACTCTTTCGTCCCAGTCATTCCCCTCTAGCCAAATATTTTGCATAATCATTTTGGCTACTATGATGACTGGGCCCAGCCATCCTAATGGATCGAAGAGTTTAGCGATGGCTGAGAGTATCGGCCGTTTAGTAATGCTATCCTTATTTGCGATGGGCGTAGCTGTAAAATAAAACTGGTCAGAATGTGCGTTCCAACGGATTCCGAGTGTTTTGACCGTACTGGAGTCTTCGAACTCCAGAAAGTCCTCGTTCAGTCGATGATGTTTGGGTATTCCCTGTAGTATTTTGCTGCAGTTTGACGTCCATTTTCGAAGTGATAAGCCTGCAGACTGTAATGCATGTGTTATTTCATCGCGAGCTTTAATGGCACTGTGCTAGCCTCCTATGCATAGCACTGTGCTAGCCTCCTATGCATACTTTTGGAAGGGACCAGTCCCTAAATAAATAAAGTGTGGGTAAAATGAGCAGTCATCCAGATGCCTGTCTCAGAGCCTAGTGCTGAGTGTCATTCAGCTTTTGCTGCTAACTGCAAACTCGTTAGTGCTAACGCTCACCCTCACTTAGTAACAACAATAAACAAATCGTGGTTTTAGCACTGTGCTAGCCTCTTATGCATAATTTTGGAAGGGACCAGTCCCTAAATAAATAAAGTGTGGGTAAAATGAGCAGTCATCCAGATGCCTGTCTCAGAGCCTAGTGCTGAGTGTCATTCAGCTTTTGCTGCTAACTGCAAACTCGTTAGTGCTAACGCTCACCCTCACTTAGTAACAACAATAAACAAATGGTGGTTTTAGCACTGTGCTAGCCTCCTATGCATACTTTTGGAAGGGACCAGTCCCTAAATAAATAAAGTGTGGGTAAAATGAGCAGTCATCCAGATGCCTGTCTCAGAGCCTAGTGCTGAGTGTCATTCAGCTTTTGCTGCTAACTGCAAACTCGTTAGTGCTAACGCTCACCCTCACTTAGTAACAACAATAAACAAATGGTGGTTTTAGCACTGTGCTAGCCTCCTATGCATACTTTTGGCAGGGACCAGTCCCTATATAAATAAAATGTGGGTAAAGTGAGCAGTCATCCAGATGCCTGTCTCAGAGCCTAGTGCTGAGTGTCATTCAGCTTTTGCTGCTATCTGCAAACTCGTTAGTGCTAACGCTCACCCTCAGTTAGTAACAACAATAAAATTAAATTTACAGTCCACTTATAATTAAAAATTTAAAATAAAATAAAAAAATTAATAATTAAAAAATACCGGCGGCGGCGGCATTCGAACCCTGACCGCCCGAGTGGGAGTTGGGTACGATGCTTAATTTGCTTAATTGCACCTTGTGTCACTTGAAGCACAACACCTTACTCCACCTGCAAACAGCACAGCCCACTAATAATAGGGTATAATTTTTTAACGAGATAAGCCTAGATAAACAGTTAACCGCTTTCTGGGAGTTGGAAGATGTGCCTAAGAAAAAGGCACTAAACGACGATAATGCTCATTGCGAGGCACTTTTCAAAGCAACAACGGAACGGGGCTCTGATGGCAAATACATTGTCTCCCTTCCCTTTAAACAAGAGTTTCCCAACGATATATGCTTGGGACCCTCATTAAAAGGCGTTTGTTCTCAATTTCACAGGAATGAGACCCGCCTGGCTAAGACACCGGACCTACAGAGAGAGTACAATAGAGTATTGTCGGAGTATGAGACGTTAGGACACATGTCTAAGGTTCCCACAATGATACCACCCCAGTCAACGGACTGCTACTTCCTGCCGCATCATGCGGTTATCAAGGAAGAGAGTACAACTACCAAAGTCCGGGTGGTTTTTAACGCTTCGTGCCCTACTACTAATGGCATAAGTCTTAACGAAATTCTTCATACAGGCCCAGTACTTCAGGCCGACTTAACAATATTACTCCTTAGATGGAGATTTTTCAAATACGTTTTTAATAGCGACATCGAAAAGATGTATCGCCAGATATGGGTCAAACCCAATCAAACGAGATTCCAAAGGATAGTTTTCCGGCCCAGACCTGAGAACCCTATCAACGTCTACGAATTAAAGACGGTAACATTTGGAGTTAATTGCGCCCCTTACTTAGCAATTAGAACACTGCATCAGCTCGCGGACGACGTGGAAACTTCATTACCCGTCGCTGCCAATATTCTACGAACAAGCATGTACGTCGATGACGTCCTTTCAGGAGGGCATACCATCGACACAGCCATTAAAGCTCGCGATGAAATAACACATGCATTACAGTCTGCAGGCTTATCCCTTCGAGCAGCAAAATACTACAGGGAATACCCAAACATCATCGACTGAACGAGGACTTTCTGGAGTTCGAAGACTCCAGTACGGTCAAAACACTCGGAATCCGTTGGAACGCACATTCTGACCAGTTTTATTTTACAGCTAAGTCCATCGCAAATAAGGATAGCATTACTAAACGGGCGATACTCTCAGCCAACGCTAAACTCTTCGATCCATTAGGATGGCTGGGCCCAGTCATCATAGTAGCCAAAATGATTATGCAAAATATTTGGCTAGAGGGGACTGACTGGGACGAAAGAGTATCTGCTCCAACCTTAGATAGGTGGCACAGCTTTATGCATGACTACAATCAAATCAATAACATTCGGATACCACGATGGGTGTATTTCACGCCATCCATCCGAAAAAGCCTTTGCGGCCACAGTCTTTCTACGAGTCAAAATGAAAGATCAGGTCTGCGTTAACCTGCTAATGGCGAAAACAAGAGTAGCCCCAGTGAAGACCATTTCCTTACCCCGATTGGAGTTGTGTGGAGCGGTTCTGCTGGCCGAAACCTTAGAAACCGTCATCGAAAACCTTAACTTAGGCACATTCAACGTGCACCTATGGACGGATTCAACCATCGTCCTAGCTTGGAAAACCACCATGCTCTTGGTCAACGTTCGTGGCGCATCCATAGGTCGCTGGTTCATATCCGGCTCGAAGGACCAATGTTACGTGCGGCCAATGGCAGTGGCGGGATGCTCGCACGTAATAAGATGCAAAAGAGAAAGAAAGAAAGTGCAACGAGTTAATAAATAAACAAAACACTTGTCTTTCTAATACACACAATATAATAGCGCTCTTTATTGAGTATAAAGTACACAGTTAATTATTAAAAAATTAATGTGTACAATTAATATTTTTTTTGGAAATGCAATAATGTATGATGGAAAAATTATGGAAATTTTGGATCTTACCTGGAGTGGCTGCTGGTGAAGTGCTTCGTGCTCAAAAACAAAGTGAAAGAGCCTTCAGATAAAACGTAGCTCTGTACCGCCGCCGAATGCCTACTTTCGTAGGATTCGAAGGGGTAAGAGCTGTTATCGGGCGAAAAGATAAAAAAAGTCGCGCGGGCAGATACTAGTATCTATTACGAGGGGCGACCGATATATTTAGACCGATGGTCTAAACAGGCAGCTTCTGGCGTCCTTTTTCTGGTTACTTCCGCTGATGCTGCTGATGTCCTCCCGATTTTGGGCTCACCTTCGTGACTAAGGCTTGGCCTTGATGAGTTTCTGCTCGTTTCCAGGTGCAAAAGTGAATTATGTTTCTTGTTGCATTTCATGCATACTCTTGACTTGCAAGTCTTAGAGGAGTGCCCGGGTCTCATGCAGTTTACGCATAGTTTTTGTCTTTGGACGTAATTGAGCCGTTCATTTGGTGTCATTGTTTGAAATTCTTGGCACCGAAACAAAAGGTGGCTTCCATTGTGGCAGAGCGAGCAGGAGGTTTCCTTTGGTGCGGTGGCGGCCGCACATGTTTTTGACACGAACTTTTCCTTCTGTCCCATTGCTTCCATTGATTGAAAGTGGGCTTCAAGAAAGTCTAGGAAATTGTTCAGTCCTTGAACTTCCTTCGGGTTTACTATTGAACGTTCATATAAAATGTGCGTACCCCGATCCAATTTTTTTGTGAGCAAGTGTATTAAGATGGGGTCCCAAGTGGCTGTAGGGATGCCCATGTTTACTAATGCATGCAAGCATTCTTTTGTTACATCATGCAACCTTTTTATTGATGTGGACGTTGCTGTGATTGTTGGTTGCTCTAGTAATTGGTTCATAATGGATGCAACAAGAAGCCGTTTATTGTTATATCTATTTTGTAGCAGCTTCCAGGCTGTTTCGTAATTTTCGGCAGTGGCTGATAGGTGGCTTATTAGTTGTTCGGCTTCCCCATTTAGGTTTGACTTTAAATACCACATTTTTTGAATTGTGGGAATCGCTTGTTTGTCTACCAGTTGGGAGAAGAGGTTAAAGAATGCTGTCCATTTTAAGTATTCCCCATTAAATTTGGGGATTGTTATTTTTGGAAGCTGAATCGTTTTATTTTTGACCGTTTCCTCAATTTTATCTGCCGTATTTTCCTTGAGCTTGAAATTGCTATAAACCGATGCTTCGACAGTCGTGTATGACTCCATGTCATACCTATCTCTTACAGGATCTATGCTGGCTTCCCCTATCGAGAAGTGGAGCTCTTGTATTTGATCCCAAAGTTTCTCGTTTAGCTTCATGTTTGCCGCTGTAGGGTCCATTTCGAGTAGCCGTTTTAGGGGTGTAAAAGTAGGTCGCCTCCCAGTTGGTGCACCCTGGGTAACGCTAAATGACCTACATGGCCTACACGGCTAGTTTCTTGTATTGCCGGTTCTACGAGGACGGTACCAGTACTTGTGCTGTACCCATCGTGCCGAAACGACCCGGGCCGTTTTCTTATATCGACCCGGCCAAGAGCAATACACTCGGGGTGACCCTGTCTGACATTTAGACAGGGCTACACCTCGCTACAACAACAACAACAGGAGCCGTTTTAGTGATGCTATCATCACGTTTTGTTTTCTTATGGCTGAAGACACCTCTGGTTTCCGAGAGGGAGCGTAGGTACTTCCGGGAAGAACTTTCGTTTGCTCGTCCGGTGTTTGGGTTTTGAGAGGTTCCGTCATGCCGGACTCCATTATTTCCTTGTACTTTGATGCCAACTCGGATATTTTTTTGTAGTATCCGGTGGTGAAATATTGGTGGCTGGGATCCATATCTGCGAGGCAACGGATTTTATTGTCCGTTACCTCAAATTCGGCCCACGCTATGTCTAAGCGTTCGAGGCGCTCTTTGTAATATACAGGCGTTTTCCTCGCTGGTGAATCCTTTTTGAAGTTACGGATTATTGTCTCTATCAGCTCTCCAGTTGTACTTTGGGAGGCTGTCAATGTCTCCATTGTCTCTTCATTGGTTGGAGATATATCGAAATTGATTCTGATGCTGGCTAACTGAATTGGCAAGATTGAGGGTGAGTCAGAAGTTGCTGACGTTGTCGCTCGAGTCGTTGCGTGTTCGGGATTACAGACTGGCGGAGATGCCGAGTTGTTCAGGTCCTGTAACTTGCGGGGTCAGAGGGTTGCGTGTTCAGATCACGTCGGGGTCACCAAAATGTTTGGAGCGGCCGATTTGCCGTCCTGAGTTAAGGATCGAGTGGAATGGCTTAGGTGCCAAACCACGTACAAATAATAGGACTCGAGGTGGTCGCACCAGGAGTTTGGGTTGTATGGTGGGTTAGTCAAGGCAGTGGCACCAAGACTTGTTTAGCAATAACGTCAGGCACTTGAACCTGGTTATTTAAGGCGATGGGAGAAATGGCGATGGAAGCAATTGCGCTTTATGATTAAAGAACAAGTAGCTTTAGGTTTGCTGGTCGTGCATTTCTCAATTCTTTATTTTAAATTCTTCGCTTATATACAATTTTGGTCTTAAAATTACGCTGAATAGTGCATTGCTTTTGACTTCTGCAATGCTAGGTCACTAGTCAGCAGTCTACCGTTCTGGGTCGTCAGTAAGTGTCGCAACTGCTGACACTAGCGGTTGCAATGCTGACGCCAGCGACGGCACACTTACTGACGCCCGCGAGCAAAATATGACGCACTCGCTACTCAGCAATTTGGCTTGTTTTTGAATTTCATGCAAACAAATATGCCTGTGTCTGGATATTTGGACAGAAATGAACAACTAGATTTTTCTGGCTGAACCCATACTAGTCAGGAAATATCCATTCCATACTAGTATATAACTAGATTTTTCTGGATGAAATTATACCAGTTAAAAAATACAAAATTCATTCGTTTCGTTTTCTCTTATAATTCATAGATGCTTTTTCGTGATAGAGTAAATACAAATAGCCGCTGCTTTCTTAAGAATAAACATGAAAATAAAGTCGAGGGATAAAATAAAGGTTAAGCCAGGAAAATTCTGGCTAAGACGTATTTACCCCCAATCTTTGTTTGGGCAAAGAACCGATCATCACCCTTTATCGTTACAATGGTAGAAATGATTTTGTTTAATATTCTTTTCATCGTCTTTTTCTTTTCGCGCATTTTCTTTATTTTTATAAAATTCCTACTCCGTCTGTTCGTTAACATCTCCTCGCAAAAGATTCGGTGCCTCGCTTCTTCGCACTCTACCTTTCTTTGGTGTAGACTTTTTGGTTCGGCTTTCTCTATCTTATGTTTCCCTATCCTAGCGATTTCCTTATCTGCAAGATCATCTTCCCACTTTAGAATTTGTAAGCTGGGCTGGACTCCGGGAAGTCTGTCCCCTGGCGAGAGCTCCCGGTGATCTCCGCCAGTTGATAGTTTTCCTTCCCAGCTTTGTACACTCAAAAGGATGTATCACTACCACACGCAAAACATATAATATTGTGAAACGGTGACTTACAATGGTTTTCTTTAGCTAACTCGGACGGATTCTTAACGAAGAAATCAACAGGCATTCCACACGAGTAATATAACATAAGATGATAAGGGGACGCACAAAAAGAATTGGTGGTGGGTTTGGGGTTGAATGACGGCTTCGGCTGTGCCGAAGTTCCTAGATTTCCTTGGGGCGTTTGCTGCTGCATCTGTGCTTTCCGCTGGACCGGATTGTTCATCGCGTCTACGGGAGTCCGGTTATTCACCTCATCCCTAGGTGTTGCTTCGGGATATTCCAATTCGCTAACCGCCTTTGACCTACTCTTATTTTCTTTGATCAGCCTCTCTGCACGTCTACATTCTGCCTTAAGTCCAGCCAGCGTGTCGATCTTTGATGCAAACGTTAAGTTCGCCAGGTAAGGCTTCAGGTTCCCCCTGATAATACCGACTAGCTCCTTCTCGGGTATGCTTTTTCGCAAGCGGAAAGTTAGGTTATGGACCTCACCGTAGAAGTCGTCGAACCCTTCTTGTGGCTGTGGTTTTCGTTCCATTATTTCCCTTATAATTCCGTAGTCGGACTCCGCGGTCTTGAAGTGGGCCAGCAGCTCCGCTTTGAGCTCAGGATACCCAAAATCTGTTTCGTCCGCATGGTCTTCGAGGACCTGTACCACTTTAAGGCGGAGCCCATTACAAGGCAATGGAAATCAGTGAAGAGGTGGTAATCCGAGATATTATGTTGCTGGCGCAACTTTTCTATTCGGAAGACGAAGCTCCCCACCGTAATTCCCTTGCTCGTACCGTCGAACTTAACATGCCACTTTTCCAGGTCCAACTTCTTCCATCTCGGTGGGTCCTGGGTATTTCCGGTGGAACCTGAACCCCCACGCGTACTGTTGGACTCGACACGTTGGCTTCTTCCCTCCTATTCCTAGCCTCTGGTGTGGATGATCGAGTCGGCCGATTTCCTAAACCGTGCACCGAAGTTTCTATTCCAGCGACTCAGTTGCTGAGGTTCGCTATATTATCCCGGATTTCGCGGACCTCGTTTATATACTGAACATTCACCTCGTTTTGTTGTGCCATCGTTGCCATCATATGGCTCAGATGGTTGATGGTGAAGGCAGTTGAACTCCCTCCGCTTTACCGGGATCCCGCAACCTCAGCAGCCTGGTCTGCAGATGGCACCGTGGGTTTAGGGACTGCACCGGTACTGACCCTACCAATCGCTCCAGCTTCTATTCCACCAACCGCTCCAGCTTCTTCTTCCTGTGCTGCTCCAACCTCCGTGTCCGACATCTCAAAGAGTTGGTCCAGTTTCCCCGAAAAAGTTAGGCTGGTATCTCCCTCGCAGACGGAAATCGTGTCGCTCACCCTAACAGCTCCCGCACGATCCTGTAGCCTAGCCGAACTGAATACCCGCGAAGCGCACCTATTAAAAAGGTCCGTTGGTATGAAGTCCACGGGATAAGGTCTGCCCGTATCAATTTGGGTGAAGATGGATCCGATCACTTGGTTTTGCAGTGATCTGGTTATACTTCAGGTGACTATCCTATTAGGGTTGTTGACCTACGGGTTTGTTGGGTTGCGCTGCTGCTGTGCTGAGGAAATTGCCTTTATTTAAGATTCCTGATGTAGGTCGTCCTGGGAATACCTTTCCCAATAAAGGTACACGAATTTAAAAACGCCGGAAAATATATTATTTAAAACTTTTAATTTTTTTCGGTTTTTATTTCTAAATAATTTTTACACCAACTTCGGCTCTTGCCGTCACCCCAGTCAAATCAGAATTGACTCTCTACAATTCAGTCGGGATGGTTGAAGGGCTCATAGCAAAAATAATTATGGCCGCCAGCAACGTTACCATTTCCATGGCAACGCTGCTGTCGGTCATTACGTCTCTTTTTTGCACACGTCCTACAGGTGCATGGCACCTGTTGTGCGATGACGTTTCACACCCTTTTAGCAAAGTCTACAACCTTTGCTAGTTCAGGGTGTGTTGCGTGATCACTAGACAGGTGGCATGTCCCTGTAGGAACGCAATGACCATCAACTAACCTTACATCATTCTTTTTGGGGAAAAGAAGAATTTAGCAAGGTGATCAATTTTGTTAGATTCTTCTTGCCCATATACTTAATTTAAAGTTTTTCGAATGAACGAATGGTATACATTAGGGTGTTCCTCCCCTTTTTATAAGTTCGTTCGTTCGAAAAAATTTACTTTGCTAAAGTACTTAAAATGTAAAGATGCTTAATTGTTAGTTAAAGTATAATTTGTTAAACATTAATTAAAATGGAAAAAATTGAAATGTATATATAATTTACAAAGTTTTTGTTTGTACAATGTTTTCGTTTTGTTTTGTTTTTTTTTGTTTAGTAAACAAATAATAAAATTTTTTTGTGTATTTTTAAATACATGTTTACTTTGAAATTTTGCCTTGTTGGCTATATAACAAAATTAATAATTAAATTAGTAAATTTTTTTTTGTTCGAAAAATAATATTTTTTTTTTTTTTTTTTTTTATTGTATTTTCAAAACATTTTTAATTTGAATTTTTGCCTTTATGGCCATGTAACAAAACGCTTATCATAATAAGTGTGAATTTAGAAAGATAAATTTTTTTTTGATTTTTACAAATAAAAAGATTAAATAAAAGTTTTTTTTTTTTTTCTCAGTTTGAGAAAAATATATGCTAATTTACTTTACAAAGCCTATTTTTATGTACAGTTTTTTCTTTATTATTTAATTCATCAAAAATAGTTACGTTAGGTTCATCAATTTTCTTTATAACAAATGGACCTTGATACATATTTTCGTGTTTGTGTCTTGGTTCCTTTTGTAAAAGAACTTTATCGCCTGTCTTAATAACTAACGGTCGAGCCGTCTTATCATAAAAATGCTTAGTTTGTAATTTGTTTTTATTTATTAGATTTTGTGCCATTTTATGTGGGTTTTGCATTCGAAATTTTATTTCCTTAGCATAGTTTTTGACATTATAAATTGGATCAATTTTATCTTTTGTTAATTCATTTGGCAAAGTTGCTTTTTTTGCAAATACTAATTCAAAAGGTGAAAATTTATTGTCAAAAACTGTGCTTGTTGTAGTATTGTGTAAAAATGTAAAATATTTTAAGTAAGTATCCCAATCTGAATGGGTATCATTCAAATATGCACGTAAGTATTCATTAAAGACTCTATGATTACGTTCAATTGTACCAACAGTTTCGTGATGGTATGCAGTTGAAAAATCATGTTTTACATTCAACAGTTGGGTTATTTCAGCAATTAATTCATTTTTAAATTCTGTGCCCAAATCTGATTTTATGGATTTCATTACACCGTAAGTTAAGATAAAGCCTTCAAAAATTGCAGATGCAATTGTTTTTGCAGACTTATCTGGTATAGCTACTGTTACTAAATATTTTGTCATGTCACAAATCACTTATTACCATATTTGGACTCAGGTAGGGGTCCTATAGTATCAATAACTAATACATCAAAAGGTTTACAAGGTGTTGGAGTTATTACAAGATTTTCTTTTGTTTTTGGTTTCACCTTGTTCAAAAGACATTTATTACAACTTTTTACGTATTTTGCTATGTCGCGAGTCATACCTTTCCAGTAAAATTTTGTTCTTAGTTTTGCGTAAAGTTTTTTGGAACCACAATGTCCTCCTGAAATAGGGTCGTCGTGGTAAATTGTCATCAACTTAAGTTTTTTCTCGTCGTCTGTCACAGTTTCGACTGGATCAGTTAAAATAATCTCTAAATATTTAAGTATTTTATTTCCGCGATCTTTTAAATTTATAATAGTATAGTGATTGAAAAATATATCGTTTTTAGGCCATTCTATTTGCTTAATTTTGCGTTTGCTGGCTTCTGAATCAAGCCTCGAAAGTAATTTCTCTAAAGACATTATTTCGTTAGCAACCTCAAAACTAAGTAACTCGAGTTTTTTATGTTTACTATGCGCAAAAATATGTAAATATGTAGTTTTTCTATTTTTATCGTAAATGATTTCCGATCTGATACGCGGTATTTTATTTGAAAAGTTGAATGAAAATTTATCGTAAACTTGTAAAGTTTGTGGTTTGTCGTTCGTTGTGACATTATCCTTAAGTAAGTTTTTGTCATTTAATCGGTTTGCCATCGCCCTAGTTTGTACTGCTAAAATTTGTTTGTTAGATTCTTTAATTTCATCGATTGTGATGCGTGAAAGTGCATCAGCGCCTACATTTGATTTACCTTTAATATAAACAATAGTGAAGTTATATTCCGCTAGTTCAAGCCTAATTCTCGAAAGTTTTGAAGAGGGGTCTTTCATATTGAATAGGTATACTAGCGGCCTATGATCGGATTTTACAATAAAGTTAGTACCATACACATATGGTCGAAATTGCTTTATTGCGAAGTAAATGGCTAAAAGTTCCAATTCGATGATTGGTTTTTTCTTTTCGGCATTATTAAAAGCTTTAGAAGCGAAACAAATTGGTAAATCACTGCCCTCATGATCCTGACTTAAAATAGCACCGCATCCAGTTATTGAAGCGTCTACTGTAATAATAAATTGTTTAGTAAAATCTGGGTATTGTAGCAATTTTGGTGAAAGCAAAGCTGCTTTCATGGATAAAAATTATCTTTCGCATTCAACATCCCAAACAAATTCAACTCTTTTTCTAATTAACCGATTTAATGGCGCTGCCAGTGACGCAAAATTAGGTATAAAACGCCTGTAGTAATTGGCAAATGCGACGAAACGTCGAACCGCATCCTTATCGGTTGGTTTTGTGTACTTTTTAATAGCGTTAATTTTTGAGTCATCTGGCAACAGGCCCTTTGCTGTACATTTGTGACCTAGAAAAGTTACCTCTGGTCGTAAGAAATTGCATATGTTAGGATTTAGTTTGAGATTGAAAGACCTACAAGTTTCGAAAACTTTTGAAAGATTTTTGATATGGTGTGCTTCACTACAACCAATGACGATAATATCGTCGACATATAAAAATGCAACATTGGGTGGTATACCCGAAAAAGCTATGGTCATCATTCGTGAGAATGAATTTGGTGCTACATTTAACCCGAATGGAAGTACTTTCCATCTAAATGCACCTCGATCAGTGCTGAAAGAAGTAATGTCGCGAGAGTCAGGATGCAAGGGAATTTGGTGAAATCCCGAAAAAAGATCTAATGTCGAAAAATACTTAGCTCTACCGAGATTTTCTAAGATATCGTCAACTCTAGCAAGAGGAAATTTATCAGCAATGAGTTTTTTATTAACTCCGCGAAAATCTACGCACATACGGTAAGCTTTTTGACCATTAGTATCCTTTTTGGGGACCACAATCAAAGGACTATTGTAATTAGAATAGCTAGGCTCAATCAAATCATTATCTAACAACTTATTTACTTGGCGATTTATTTCCTCACGTTGGGAATATGGCAATCGATAGTTTTTAACATATACCGGGTCGTTGTCCGTCACTCTTAATGTTTGCTCGTAAAAATTGTTTAAAGTCATTTTGTCTGTGTCCAAAGCGAAAATGTCAGCATATTTATGCAAAGGTCGATTAATTTACTATGAGCATTTTGAGGAATTTGGTTTTTTAATATTGAAATCAGTTTTTGCGTACGTTTTTCTTCCGTTTCTGTTTTGTTAATTGAATAAACGTTGTAATTTGAAAGTTTTTCTGTCCGAATACTATTTCTTTTAATGTACTTTACATCATCTGTTGTGTTTATAACTTTAATTATTGGGTTATTGGAATTAACAATGCATCTCGCTGTGAAAACACCTTTTTCAATTTCTTGAGAATCCACGAAAAGTGGGTCGGGTGTTTTTCCTAAATCAAAAAGTCTAAATATTTCACATCTGGGCGGTATTACACAACTGTCGCTTTCTGTTCCGTGAAGGATTGGTACCGCGACTTTTTCATCACCTACCCAAAAGGAAATATTATTTTTTTCATAACTTATGATGCATTTGTTAATTTTCAGAAAATCTTTACCCAGTATACCATCTGATGGTATATTAAAGTCTTCATTTACTATGTGCAAAGTATGTTTAATAGAAAAGTTGGAAAAATTTAAATTTACGGTAATTTTACCCAAAGTTGAAACAGAATTAGGAGTGACACCGGTAATGTTAATAATATCGTTTGTATTAAAAGGAGTATTTCTGTCTATACTTGAAATTTTTACTAAAGAAATGTCTGCTTGTGTGTCTACTAAGAAAGAACAAAATTTGTGTGACTCGTTAAGTTGTAATTCAATGAAATCTGAGTAATTTAAATTTAAACAATAAATGGCTTTTGGTGAAGTAAAATTGCTTATTCGCTGTATTCGTCCTCCCCCAGTGTTCGCTCCTGAGGGGCATTCGCGTTTAAAGCGCGGACATTCACGCTTCTACCTCTACCATTTGTTGTTCTTGAATTGTTACCGCTATTGTTACTAGTACTGTTACCGGAATTTGAACGTGAATTATTATTGGTGTTATTTCGACTTTGATACCTATTTCCGTTAGCAAATCGATTTCGTTGACTATTATTACCATTGGAGTTGTTATTGTATGAAAATGATCGATTATTTCTATAGCTGTTAAAGTTTCGATTTGGGTAAAAGCCACGATAGCTACCACGCGAATTTCTGAATGTATTATTACCGCGTGCACGAAAAGCTAAAACCCGACGCTCTTTTACTTCGTTATTTTGTTCAACAATCAATTTAGCTACTACGTCTTTAGGATCGGTGAAAGCTGTTGAAGCCAAAATAGTTTTGACCAAATCAGATCTAGCATTTAAGCGACACACGTTAACCGTTTGTTCAACTGCCATTTCATGAGCTTTTCCTTGAGTAATCCCTTCAATAATAAGCGACCGCTCAAGTGAATCAGCTAATTCTTCAACTTTTTTGGCAAAATCTGTATAATTGTTGTTGTTAACGTGTAACGCGGCTATTTTCCCTGCTACTACTTTCGAGTTATCTGGTTTGATCCTATTACGTAGTGCTATTTTAATTTCGTTAACTGAATTTACTTGCGTCGGTATAGATTCTCGGGCTTTTCCCTCTAACTTTGATTTTATGAATGCTATGAATGTACTAGTTAAACCCTCATCTACTAATTCTTCGATAAGATTAATTTTATCAATAAACGATTCGAGTGCTTACGGATCTCCATTATAATTTTCCCTGATTGTCGAAGCACAAAGGCTTATTAAGGATCTTTTTTCTTCAATACTAGGCATTTTAATGGAATTCTGAGTACAAATCGAAATATTTGGTGAACTTATTGTAACTATTGGTTCTTCTATTAGAGTTAACGAATCTTCCAGAGTTAAGGAATCTTTTAAGTTTGGTAGAGAGGTGCTTTTTGAAATAGGAACAAGCGATGAAGTTTGTGATTTTGCATCTGAGTATTCCTCCTCAGAACCAGATTCAATTGAGTCTGTTTTGCAAATAAGCTCTAATGGCTCTGATGGAATTTTAATATGAAAATCTAATTTATCGAAACACCGTTCTAAAAGATCTCTACAACGTTCTAATTTTACTTGTGCTTTTGAGGACTCATGTAGTTCAGTATGATTTTTGACATGTATTAAAATGTGATTATAAGAAGCTACAAGCAGTTTCTTATATTCGTTGAGCTTTTCTATTTTCGACGAAAGTTGTCGATTTTGCAAAACTCTTTTAGTAACTTTTACAAACTCCGAATATCTTTCTGTAAATTCTTCTTCTAAATCAGTCATACCACTATAAGTCGAAAAAACACAGCAAAATCTCGATTCTGTTAACTTAATATTCACCAAAGTTCGAAATCATGAAAACTAAAAAAAATCCAAAAATCCAAGGAAATACAAAAAAATCCGAATGTTGAAATTACCCGCTGTATCCATAAGTCATCCGATGAAAACCATTAATCATATAATTTGGGATTTAGCATGCAAAAGGATTTAGGAGTTCATGCAATTTCAAACAAAAAATTTTTCTAAGTGTTTTTTTGTATTTGTTTGATTTTTAACCTATTGTACAAAAATTAGTTAAGTCCATATTTAAGTTAAGTTTACAAAACAAGAAACCGGCAAAAAGTTTTATCTAATGTAAGCAATTGTATGAAAAAAAAAAAATATTATTAATTAAACAAAGTTAAATGGCAAAAGTCTATGGCAATGGTTTTGTGTAGGGTATACACAAAGCGGACGCACCGCTTTAATCAAAATTGTAATATGGTTGTTGTACGGGACCACCGTTTTGGGTAAAAGCGGACGCACCGCTGTAAGAAAAAATGTAATAATATGGTTGTTCACGGGACCACCGTATTTTAAAAAAAATCAAAAATGTGTATCAGAAAAAAATTTATGTGTACATATGATTGTAAAAAAAACCCTAAGGGAAAAAAAAATCACATATACATATTTATATCTAATAACTGCTACTCTGCTTCCACCGCTGCACTGCTACTGCCGCTGCCGCTGCTGCTGCTGCGGCTGTCTCGCTCGCTGCTGATGGTTGCTGTGCAGTGTGAGTGGCGTGAGTAGAAAATGCCGCTATGTTAAGTGGCGTGGTGGAGTGTGCCGTTATTTGATGACCAGTTATGATGATGATGATTGGTACAGTACCAGAAAATACCCAGCTCGCATTTGTAAAAATTTTTAGTTTATCTCTGTAGTTTTTAGTTTCTTTTATTATAGCTAGTGCTTTAAATTTTATTTCCGTAATTATTAGTTTGTTTTATTATGTTGAAAAATTTATTTCCGTAGTTTTTTTTTTTTTTTAATTATTTCTGTAGATTTTAGTTGCTTTATTATAAAAAAGTTGTTTCTTGGTTATCTCTGTATGGTTTAGTTGCATTTATTATGTTGAAAATTTGTATAAAAGTTATATCTGTATATTTTAGCTAATTTTATTATAATGGATTTCTTTAAGAATCAAACAAAAATTTTAATTTTATTATATTTTTAGGTATTTTCGTATTATTTCTGCAAAATTTAGTTTATTTTATTATATATATAGATCAATTTACGTATTACTTCTGTAGAATTTAGTTTATTTTATTATATATAGATTAATTTACGTATTACTTCTGTAGAATTTAGTTTATTTTATTATATATAGATTAATTTACGTATTACTTCTGTAGAATTTAGTTTATTTTATTATATATAGATTAATTTACGTATTACTTCTGTAGAATTTAGTTAATTTTATTATATAGTATTTAGACATTATTTTTGTTGCCTATTGTTATTTCTGTTATACATTTTGGTTTAAAAAAAATTATTTCTGTTTCTTTAGTTTTTCTGATTTATTAGTTTTAACATTTTAAATTTCCAATTTCGATTTTTCCACGCACACACACTTAACTCTACTCACCGCCACTGCACACCTTCGTCAGAAAACTGAAGGCTCCTGCCCCACGGTCGCCATGTTGACCTACGGGTTTGTTGGGTTGCGCTGCTGCTGTGCTGAGGAAATTACCTTTATTTAAGATTCCTGATGTAGGTCGTCCTGGGAATACCTTTCCCAATAAAGGTACACGAATTTAAAAACGCCGGAAAATATATTATTTAAAACTTTTAATTTTTTTCGGTTTTTATTTCTAAATAATTTTTACACCAACTTCTGCTCTTGCCGTCACGCCAGTCAAATCAGAATTGACTCTCTACAATTCAGTCGGGATGGTTGAAGGGCTCATAGCAAAAATAATTATGGCCGCCAGCAACGTTACCATTTCCATGGCAACGCTGCTGTCGGTCATTACGTCTCTTTTTTGCACACGTCCTACAGGTGCATGGCACCTGTTGTGCGATGACGTTTCACACCCTTTTAGCAAAGTCTACAACCTTTGCTAGTTCAGGGTGTGTTGCGTGATCACTAGACAGGTGGCATGTCCCTGTAGGAACGCAATGACCATCAACTAACCTTACAGGGTTCAGCAACCAGGGACCATCAACAATTCTCTCCTGCTCTTCCTTTTCCTCCATACACAGAAAAAGTTGAAACTTCGGTTACCAACTCCTTGATCCTAGCTCTGCGTTGACAAAAGGTGCTAACGTGCGTGCAAGGGTTAAGACTGCCGACCAAACGAAAAGGGAAGAAGAAGAAAAGGACAAAAACAACCAGGACTTAGGGCAACTACCAAAAATCTAGTTGAGAACAGAAACCGACGACAAGCCAAAAGGTCACTGCCAATGCAAAAAATTCAGTAAAATCAAACTATAACTGATAAAAATAAAAAAAAACAATTTTTAGAATAAAAAATCCAAAACCACTTAAAAAGCTGAACCAAAAATTCAAAATTCAATGCGATTTAGATAAAAAATCATATAATGTTTGATTTGTATAAAAGTAAAAATTCAACTGTTAAAAGGAAAAAATAAAAAAAATATAACTCAATGTGGTTTAGTTTAAAAATATACGCGAAATTAAATTTAACCTGTAAACGGTAAAAAGGTTTTAACGAAAATCACCATTTTTTTTTCAGAAATTCAACTATAAAAAGTTTAAAAGCAAAAAAAAAATATAAGAGGAGTGAAAATTCTCCAAGTGCTAAATGTTGGAAAGAATTTATTTGAGGTTAAATCTATCCAACAACTAAAAGAAAACTATCATAAACCGCACTCAGACTAAAAGGGCAAAATTCAGGGACCCAAAGATTAAATAATACGCAGATAGATTGAAATATAATGAAAATAAAAAAAAAATAGATTTAATGAAAAAATATAAAAAAACTTTAAATAGGTCGTAATCCCACCTAGGGTTAACGCCAAAAATTTCAGAAACTGTTATTCAGCAATTAGACCGATTCAACTAAAATTAAAAAAATTTCAATGGTGTAAAATCACCACAAAAAAATTCTTACGAAATTCACACCCGCTAAAATTGTTCGCCAGTTTATATAGAAAAATTAAAAAAATTTCAAACTTAGAAAAGATGTTAAAGAAAGAAACATGTTAAAGAAAAGATGTGACTAAATCAAACGGCTTAATTTAAAATTTGAATAAATAGGTGTATTTGGTAAAAAAAAAAATAATATAATGGTAATAAAAAAATTAAATAAGTTTGTATAAAAATAGGCATGTATATTAGGGTGATTAAAAAAAAAATGTCGACTTGGTCTTACCCCCTAAAAAGTTAGGTATTGATGAGAAAATAAGCCTTGCAAAAAATTAGTGCTCTAACTTAACCCTTAGGGGTGGCTATTTGTTTCGCCCTTTCCCATACATTTTGTATGGGGAAAAATGGCATTTTTTTCAAAGTGAATTTTCTTTTAATTTTTGAAACTTTTTTGAAAATATGTTTTTCGAGAAAAATTTACCTACGCGCTGCAGGAACCAGACAAGACGACATATGTTTCGATGATACTGGAGTTACATCTCTTCAAGGACTTTTCTTCCCGGCATTGTGAGAGTCGAACTCACAACACTGTAGTGACTTGTATGCTAGAAGGTCTAGCACCTTAGGCCACTACCCAGCTTGAAGGTAAACCCTTCTCAGTGTCCATTTATGCATATATTTATACTTCCATATAGAACATTTCTTTAATTTCAATGCTAACTTATATGAAAGATTTGCGAATTTTAGGACTTGGTGTGAAACCTATGAAAGAATTTTCTATGCTTAATTAAGCACGAATATTTTTCCATTTATAACATTTAAACTCTTTGTTGCTTTTGACTTGTAGTCTATTGCTGTAAATACCGACGGTATTTACAAGCAATTTTCGGGATTGTATGAAAATGTGTTTTTTGAGAAAAATTTACCTACCCGCTGCAGGAACCAGACAAGCCTACATATGTTTCGATGATACTGGAGTTACATCTCTTCAAGGACTTTTCTTCCCGGCATTGTGAGAGTCGAACTCACAACACTGTAGTGACTTGTATGCTAGAAGGTCTAGCACCTTAGGCCACTACCCAGCTTGAAGGTAAACCCTTATCAGTGTCCATTTATGCATATATTTATACTTCCATATAGAACATTTCTTTAATTTCAATGCTAACTTATATGAAAGATTTGCGAATTTTAGGACTTGGTGTGAAACCTATGAAAAAATTTTCTATGCTTAATTAAGCACGAATATTTTTCCATTTATAACATTTAAACTCTTTGTTGCTTTTGACTTGTAGTCTATTGCTGTAAATACCGACGGTATTTATAAGCAATTTTCGGGATTGTATGAAAATGTGTTTTTTGAGAAAAATTTACCTACCCGCTGCAGGAACCAGACAAGCCGACATATGTTTCGATGATACTGGAGTTACATCTCTTCAAGGACTTTTCTTCCCAGCATTGTGAGAGTCGAACTCACAACACTGTAGTGACTTGTATGCTAGAAACCTATGAAAGAATTTTCTATGCCTAATTAAGCACGAATATTTTTCCATTTATAACATTTAAACTCTTTGTTGCTTTTGACTTGCAGTCTATTGCTGTAAATACCGACGGTATTTACAAGCAATTTTCGGGATTGTATGAAAAAAAAATTTTTCTCAAAAAACACGTTTTCATACAATCCCGAAAATTGCTTGTAAATACGTCGGTATTTACAGCAATAGACTACAAGTCAAAAGCAACAAAGAGTTTTTTTGAAAATATTTTTACATGCTCGTAAAGTTGAAGCTTTGAAGCTTCAAAGTGGTAAGCCATGTGCGATTATCTTAACTATAAAATAATTACAGCCTTTTGAAAATGGCTGAGTTTTGTACTATTGCACACACATACACAGTAAAACGTATAAAATTTAGTTTATTTTAAATGGCTGTAATTATTTTAATAGTTAAGATATTCGCATATGGCTTACCATTTTGGAAGCTTCAAAGCTTCAACTTTAAGAGTATGTAAAAATATTTTCAAAAAAGTTTCAAAAATTAAAGGAAAATTCACTTTGAAAAAAATACCATTTTTCCCCATACAAAATGTATGGGAAAGGGCGAAAAAAATAGCCACCCCTAAGGGTTAAGTTAGAGCGCTAATTTTTTGCAAGGCTTATTTTCTCATCAATACCTAAAGTTTCAGGGGATAAGACCTAAAAAAAACAAATTTTTTTTATTTGAATCACCCTAATGTATATATACTATAACTGATAAAAATAAAAAAAAAAGTTTTTAGAATAAAAAATCCAAAACCACTGAAAAAGCTGAACCAAAAATTCAAAATTCAATGCGATTAAGATAAAAAATCATATAATGTTTGATTTGTATAAAAGTAAAAATTCAACTGTTAAAAGGAAAAAATAAAAAAAATATAACTCAATGTGGTTTAGTTTAAAAATATACGCGAAATTAAATTTAACCTGTAAACGGTAAAAAGGTTTTAACGAAATTCAAAATTTTTTTTTTTTTTTTCAGAAATTCAACTATAAAAAGTTTAAAAGCAAAAAATCCAAAAAAGTGCTAAATGTTGGAAAGAATTTATTTGAGGTTAAATCTATCCAACAACTAAAAACTAAAAGTTTGGCAGTTTACAAAGAAAACTATCATAAACCGCACTTAGACTAAAAGGGCAAAATTCAGGGACCCATAGATTAAATAATACGCGGATAGATTGAAATATAATGAAAATTAAAAAAAATAGATTTAATTTAAAAATATAAAAAAAACTTTAAATAGGTCGTAATCCCACCTAGGGTTAACGCAAAAAATTTCAAAAACTATTATTCAAGAATTAGACCGATTCAACTAAAATTAAAAAAATGTCAATGGTGTAAAATCACCACAAAAAAATTCTTACGAAATTCACACCCGCTAAAATTGTTCGTATGTAGAAAAATTAAAAAAATTCCAAACTTAGAAAAGATGTTAAAGAAAGAAAGATGTTAAAAAAAAGATGTGAGTAAATCAAATGGCTTAATTTAAAATTTGAATAAATAGGTGTATTTGGTAAAAAAAATAATATAATGGTAATAAAAAAATTAAATAAGTTTGTATAAAAATAGGCATGTATACACAGTAAAAAATGAAAGTTTACTTTTAATACCAGTCGGTATTGAAAATAAGCCTTTTTGGAATTAAATTTGAGTTTTAATACTAAATAGTATTAATTTAAGACTCTAAATTTTTTTTAATTCCAAATAGTTTTAAAATAATACCAAAATAATACTAAAGCGCTCTCTCCCTAGCGCTTTCTCTCATTATAATGTTTTAGGTACTATTTGTTTTAAAACAAAGCCGGAAAAGTATTAAATTAATTACTTTTTAGCATTAAATTAAGTCCGGTGGTTTATTTGCTCAGAGCACGTGGTTCGTCGCTATTACGATACTACATTAAGAACAACAGTGCAATTAGACGCTGACAAACATAAGTACTCGATGGCTTGATAGTAGACATCTCCGTTGAGCATTCAATAAATTGTGAGTTCGACTCTCGGTGAAGGCAATATAATAAAACTGTAATTTTTTTTCTCTCTCTCAGACCGAACATGGTATTAATTTAATACTTTTTCGGCGTTGTTATATATAAACACCAAAAAGGTATTAAAGTTAGACTTTTATTTTTACTGTGTATATACGTGTATATGTGAATAAACGTGTGTAGGAATAGGTAATAAAAGCAAAAGGTAATGGTGTTATTGTGATATGTATTTTATTTTTTGGTTTTAAAAAAATTTACTTTACTTAATTGGCGTGTTGGTGTTGCACCAAGGCAAGGTCATAATGAATGTGAGTGGTCCGTCTGGTACTAGTCTAAGTCCAAGTCATACCAGTCTCTTTAATTCGTCCGTATATTCAGTGTGGCACAACAAGCGTCTCAGCGCAGGACGTAAAACTTGGTTGCCACACTGACTCCTCCTTCGTGTAGGCAGACTGCAAACCTCACATGCACACAGCGCTGTAGTGGAACCACTCTCGCCTTTTTCCATATTTCAGGAATGACGAAAGTGTTCAGTGAAAGACTGAATAGAGCCGCTAAATATTTGTGTCCCTCCTGGCCTAGATGTTTCAGCATCTTCATGGCAATGCCGTCGGGGCCGATGGATTTTGAGGACTTAGCTTGTCTGATGGCTTCCTTGACCTCTGATGCAGTGATGACAATGGGCGTGTTTTGGTTTTTGTATTTACGCGCCTGTCGCATGGTTCTACGTTTAGCTCTATCGGGCGGGGAATGTAGTACAAATTGTCTACAGAAGGAGTTCGCACATCCCCAAGGGTCCTTCTTCACCCTGTCGCCGAAAGTAATATCTACTTTATCCTTGTGTTGTGTTGGATTAGATAGAGCTTTGACCGTGTTGTTTCCATTTGGCCAGTTTATGTTTATCGACCAACCTACGAATTTCCGCGTTGAGATCCCTTATGGGGGGGTCTGCGGGATTGAGACTTCGCACTTCATCTCTTTCTCTAGCCATGGCCGCTGCCTCCGCGGGGAAATTGGGTCTTATTTGGGATTTTCGACCCGCAGGAATGAAGCGTTTAGAGGCCAAGTCAATGAGCTGTTCAAACACGGAGGCGAAGAGCTGGTAAAAAGCATGCATCAGCTCTTATGCAGAATATGGTCAGACGAGTGCATGCCTCCAGATTGGAATTTAAGTGTGCTCTGCCCAATCCACAAGAAAGGCGATCCCGCTAACCCCACCAACTACCGCGGAATCAGTCTTCTTAATATCGCATATAAGGTTCTTTCTAGCGTATTGTGTGAAAGACTGAAGCCCATCGTGGACAAACTGATTGGACCTTATCAGTGTGGCTTTAGACCTGGTAAGTCTACCATCGACCAGATTTTCACGATACGCCAAATCCTGGAGAAGACCCATGATAAAAGGATCGATACACACCACCTCTTTGTCGATTTTAAAGCCGCTTTTGACAGCGCAAAAAGGAGTTGCCTGTATACCGCCATGTCTGAGTTTGACTTCCCTGCAAAGCTTATACGGCTTTGCCAAATGACGCTGAGCAATACCAACAGCTTCGTCAGAATCGGGAAGGACCTCTCTGAGCCATTTGAAACCAAACGAGGCTTCAGACAGGGCGACTCCCTTTCGTGCGATTTCTTCAACCTGATGCTGGAGAAGATAATTCGAGCAGCAGAGCTAAACCGCAATGGCACAATCTTCTACAAGAGCGTACAATTGCTGGCGTATGCCGATGATATTGATATCATTGGATAAAGAAGCGAAAAAAGTGGGTCTTGCGGTGAACGAGGACAAGACGAAGTACCTACTGTCATCAAAGAAAGAATCGGCGCACCTGCGCCTTGGCAGCCAAGTCACCGTTGATGGCTACAAGTTTGAAACGGTGAGAGATTTCGTCTATTTGGGAACCAGCATTAACACCGAAAATAATATCAGTCTAGAAATCCAACGGAGAATCACTCTTGCCAACAAGTGCTACTTTGGACTGAGTAGGCAATTGAGAAGTAAAGTCCTCTCTCGAAGAACAAAGATCACGCTCTATAAGTCTCTCATCATACCTGTCCTGATGTACGGCTCGGAATCATGGACAGTATCCAGAGAAGATGAGATGGCCCTTGGAGTATTTGAGAGAAAAGTTCTCCGGAAGATTTATGGTCCTTCCCGTGATGCCAACGGCGAGTATCGAAGGAAATTCAACGATGAGCTGTACGAGCTTTACGCAGACCTGACCATAGTTCAGCGGATTAAAGCCCAAAGGCTCCGCTGGCTGGGTCATGTTATGCGAATGGAAAAAGAAGCTCCAGCACAGAAAGTTTTACTATCGACACCCGAATTCGGCAGCAGAGGAAGGGGGAGGCCTCGACTGAGATGGAAACAACAGGTGGAGGATGACTTGTACTCCCTTGGGGTTTCCAATTGGCGTCAGTTATCGCTAAAAAGGAATGACTGGCGTGCTTTGATTCGAAACGGCCAAAATCGCCTAGGCGGTTAAGCGTCATCATGACGCAAGCCAAGATTAGATTAGAATGATGTTTCGGAAGTCTCGTTCGCCTTTGCATACGTCCGTAGGAATGGATAGAGCAGCCAAGGATTCGTACGTATATGTATCAAAACTGTCCCAGTCCGCCTTGGTAAAGAAAGTTAATGTATGTATCATGCTCAGGTGTAATAAAGTCCGTCGGTCGTTCGATGGTAATGACTATTGGGAGATGGTCAGACGCCAACGTCAGTATGGGTCGCCAATTTGTGTTGTTCAATAGTCCTGCGCTTTCGATAGAAATATCTGGCGAACTATAGCAACTACGCGATACTCTCTTTGGGGCCTCTCCGTTTAGTGTACAGAAAGCCGTATCATCTATTTGTTCTGCAAGTACATGCCCCCTATTGTCTGCTGGCAGGTTTGAGTGCCACATGTCGTGGTGCGCATTGAAGTCGCCCAGGATCACACGGTTATCTCCTCGTAGTAGCAAGCTAATGTCGGGGTGATAACCGGTGGGGCAACTTGAGACAGGGGGTATGTAGATGTTAATGATTTGCAGATCGACAACTCCCGTACGGATGGTTATACCTTGGCTTTCTAAGATATCATCCGATGATACTGTACAGAGTTGTGCGTTATAAACGCAATACCACCTCCCAGACCTCCTGTTGCTCTATGACGGTCTTCCCGATGGATGTTATATCCGCCATAGGTAATGAGGTCCGACCTAGGACTGAGCTTGGTTTCTTGGACTGCGGCAAGTTTTATGTCATATTGCGTCATCAAATTAGTTATCTCTGCGATCTTATCAGTTAATCCGTTACAGTTGTGCTGTAAGATTTGGAAGTACGCCGGTGGGGTCGATGTCGAGTTAACCACAGGCGTGAGAGACGGATGTGTTCGCCCAGGTGTTGGTAGGCTAAGACCAAGGCTGTGCCTCAGCCTAGTTAGCTGTGGACCTGGTGTAACCGGGTTGGCTGGCGTCGCAGGTTGAGGCGCGTTACAGCATGGTGCGATGAACGCATCCGTCCAAAGGTTCCTGTTAGCGAGCCCAGAGCATAGATGTACGTGGCATTGGCCTAAGCAGTTATTGCATTTGACCGATGACGCGAGCGTGTTTAATCTTTGCCGACAAACAGTACACGTAGAGACAGGTGCGAGAAGATGTTGATCCTGACTCCTTGAGAATTTAAACGGGATGGGGTGTGTGATGTAGAAACAGAGAGAGACTGGTGCTCGGAATTGCTCATGTCTAAACTGCTCCGGTGGGAGCGAGAGTGTTGAGCTGCTGCGTGTGATGTTGACGCCGTAAGGCACGAGCAACAGTCTGGAATTTGTGTGGCGGGTATAGCAGAAGTGCTGCTAGTCGTTAAGACATTATTATTATTATTATTAGTATTGCTACTAGAAAGCGGCGGTAGGGGTGCGCTTGATCGGCGCTTACCGCGGGACGCCCGAGGGCGCAAACAACAAGGGGCCACGAAAGTACTAAAGAAAGTACGGGGTCTGTGGATGTTAAGGTTAAGGCCTGAACATCCAGATTTATGGAGCCATCTCTTACACGAGAAGCATTGCACAGAATGCGACCGTTTAATATATATCTTTTTGCAACAGACACTGCATATCCATTATTTTGATCCGGGGTTCGGCTCAACGCCCGCCCGTAACAATAGAATATCTGCTGCAAGGGGGGAGGATGATAGTTTCAGAATGGGACAAAACATACTAAACAGGGTTACTTTGAAAGTGACAGTCTTTGGCCGAGGTAAAACCCCGGGTGGTTCCACTGCGCATAGATCCATGGCGATGTCCTGGGTTTTCTGCTCTGAGAAGTGACTGTACATAGGGTTCTCTGCTCGCTGCGCCGAGTGTCTTCCACTTCTCCGGGAGCGTATTCGCCGCGTATGTTCAGTCTCTTTCCTGCCTCTATATTCCACTTCCACTACGCTCGCAGCGGTCACTGACCCTCTTCTTCCTTTCCAGTCAAATCAGCTGTTCTCCTCTATAGTTCGCTAGGCCAGTATCGGTTGGTTGTTTCCGTACACTGAACCAAAAACGTACATGTTTTGTACGAACAAAGTTTCATAAAAGTTCACGCTGATTTTTTCTTAGAATATAAGAAAAATTTCATATAATTTAAGGAAAGTTTCTTATTATATATGAAAAAATACGTTAAATTTTATTAACGTCAGAACTTCGTTCTTAAAATATAAGAACTAAAATTCATTAATTTTTTAGCTGAATTTGTTCTTAAATATTACGAATTTGTTCTTAAATTTTAAGAAATTACGTACGTACAATTTTTTTACTATGATTATAAGAACTTTTTCTTATTATTTAGAACTTGTTTCGTAGATTTTAAGAACTATTTCTTATATTTTAGGAAAGCGTCATCGATTGAACCAACACGTTCTTAACTAGAGCAGACAGCTGCCACTGTTTGAATTTTTTTTATTAATTCGTTTATTGATATTTATTATTGGCGGCCGCCGTGGTGTAGCGGTTAAGTGTTCGGCCTTCTACACCCAGTCGTGGCGGTTTGATGCCCGGCAAAAGTAACATGAAAAATTATTTAGAAACACAATTTTTCTAAACGGGGTCGCCCCTCGGCAGTAGTTTGGCAAACTCTCCGGGTGTATTTCTGCCATGAGAAGCTTCTCAGCAAAAAATTCATTTGCTTTGCAAGTGCCGTTCGGAGTCGGCAAAAAACTGTAGGTCCCGCCAACTTGTAGGAAAACTCAAAAGCAACACACCACAAGTTGGAAAGAGAAGCTCAGCTAAAAATCTCGTTAGAGGTTATGTTAACCTGTTGGTATATCGCCGCCATCATCAGTTTATCATCAGTGTTATAAAGACTTGTTAAGTCCCGAGAAATAAACGTTTCACCTTAAAAGAACCCACATAAGAAGACATCTGGAAATAAACAAAAAGACTTCAACCTCAACTGAAGCAGCATCGTTGTAACCTGCAGCCGTAACAGATCGAACATTATGCAACAACACCAACTTTAGCAGAAGCAGAAACATTATATTATATTTTTAATTACATATGTTTATTTCAGCCCTCCTTTTATACATACAAACTACTTTTGCTAATGAATGTTTAACTTTAATTATTATTTTTTTAATGAAAATACGTTACTACCTTTGTAAGAGTCAATTAAAATAAAACATTCCAACTGAATTTCATGATTTTTAAAATTCAAGAAAGGATCCATACATTCTAAGAATGAGTTCGTAAAATTTAGAATGGATTCATACAATATAGGAATGAGTTCGTAAAATTTAAGAATGGATTCATACAATCTAAGAACGAGTTCGTATAATTTATGAATGGATTCATACATTCTAAGAATGAGTCGTATAATTTATGAGTGGACTGACATATTCCAAGAATGAGTTCGTACAATTTAAGAATCTTTTCATACATTCTATGAATAAGGTCGTACAATTAATAATTGGATTGTCATATTCTAAGAATGAGTTCGTACAATTTAAGAATATTTTTATATGTTCTATGAATGAGGTTGTAGTATGTATTAACATATTCTAAGAATGATTTCGTAGATTCTAAGAATGAGTTCTTGGATTTTAAGTATTATTATTAAAATTTATTTTGACAAGAATATTTACGAATGTTTGTTCTTAAATTCTACGAAAACGTTCTTTGGAGAGCTTTTAATGAAAAAAATTCGTAAAATATATGTACTTTTTCGTAGAAAATACACGGCTAAAAAAATGAACCTAAATTTTAAACCCGTATAAAGTTTAATCAATTTTTCAAACCTTTTTGTACAATATTTCAAACCGTCCAAATACCTACAAAGATTTTCAATTTCTTTTGGTTTCGATTTAAAATCTAAATGAAAAAGCAGTCTAAATTTTTTATTTTTGTTTTGTTTGAATATAATTGAAATTTGCCCACAAGATTTTCATGTGCGTCATAGCTCAGCGGTAGAGCAGTCGGCTGTGACTCCTGAGCGTTTTCGTTTGAATCCTACCAGCTGCCACATTTTTTTAGTTTTATTTTATTCTTAAAACTTTTCGGTCTAAAATGTAAACTTTTGTGTTTGAACATTCAAATTTATTTTTGAAAGCTTATTCAAGATTGAATTTTGCCAACAACATTTATGTGTGCGATGTAGCTCAGTGGTAGAGCAGACGGGCATGATGCGGGGAGTCTTGGTTCGAATTCCCGCCAACGGACAAAAACTTTATTTTATCTTTAAAAAATTGTTAAAACATTTCTTGTTTATAATTGAAACCCGATTCATTTAGCCAATTTTCATGAAAACTGGTCTAGATTGAATTTAAATGCAAATTTGGTTTGGTCATATATGTAGTCCAAAAAATTTTAAAATTTAGGTTCAAATTTTTAGCTGTGTATGTACTTTTTTGGTTCAGTGTAGCAGATAAGTATCTGCGCTGGGCGCGCAGACCGGATCTACCTTCGGTATTTTTGTTGTTGCTTCTATCTAGCTAGGTGCTGTTGCTTCAGCTAGGCATCCACCAGCTGTACGGTGGGCATTCGCCCAGAATTTGGTGGCAGTGCTGTTTACTTCCTGTGAAAATAAATATATACATAGGTTAGTGGGATTCTAAACATGGCTACATATAAACACAACTACAAACACTTTAGACCGATATAAGCTCGTGGTGTCAGTATGCTTACACTTACCTTTCAAAAGTGATGCTTCCTTCTCTGGGTGATTTTTCTTAGTTCTTTGGTGACTCTTTGCGGACGACTGTTGGAGAAAAATAGCGGAAGTTTAGGTTAGGATTAGCACGGCCATGTACTTATACATATACATACACACGGAAAATTAAGACACATTTCACTGCACTTTCTTTTCGCTTTCCTCAGATGAAATCGTTCAGTTGTTGTGGGCTTACGATTTTCGTATTCAGGCGTTCGCGGTTTAAATTAATTATTAAAACAACTATTAAAAATTTTTATTTTACTTTTTTTTTCAAACTGCACTTCCTTTTTAATTTTAACCGTATCTTTTTTTTTTTTGAAGGAAACGAGAGAAATCACCGACCGCACTTATTGAAACTTTTACAATGACCGGTTTATACCCATCAGCACCCTTTCATACCCTCGGATTTGCTCTGTTGGCATAACTGGCCTCCTTGTTGTTCTTGTCCTTAACCGCTGAATTTTCTTCTACTTTCGCCTAGCAACCGAACCTCACACACAGATGCATTCTGCACTGCATTATCACCCTACAGAGTTAGCCAAGTTCCCGCCAATGTCATTTCTTTTGGCTCCTTTTTGTATCTACTTTCACAAATATGCATACACACAGATATACAAACATCTAATGACCAGTGCAGATAAGGAAAGGCTGGCGTTATACGTATTCCAAATATGTAAATCTCAAGAAGGGTTGCCACCTAACCGCATTTTATTTATTTTTCTCTATATCTCGGGAACCGCTCGACCGATTTGGATAAAGCTTCGCATAATAGATAGTATGATTCATTCTAAGATTATATGTGTGGGTGTTTCCATTTAGGGCTGTTCACAGGGTTGCCACCTATCTCTTTTTTTTTAAATATTGAGCAATATATGCCAATATGGGTATCAAATGAAAGGTATTTTCGGTCGCATTTTAAATATGACGATTTCTAGCAGGGTTGCCAGCTAGGGTTGCCCCCAAACCGTATTTTTTTTTTCTTATATCTCGGGAACCGCTTTGCCGTTTTGTAATAAATTTGGCATTATTAGTAGTATGATTCATTCTAAGACCATATACATGACGGTTGCCACTTGGGGCGGTTCAAAGGGTTGCCACCTATCTATTTTTATACCTTTCATGAACATGAAATGGTATTATAACTTTGGTCCGATAAGTAAGTATGAGAAGAAGGAGAGATAGGCCCATCAATAAGTTTATCGAAATGATCAGGATGACGAGATGAGTTGATTTAGCCATGTCCGTCTGTCTGTTTGAACGCAAACTAGTCCCTCAGTTTTTGAGATATTTGGCTGAAATTTTGTATGTGGCCACCATTTTCCAATATAGGAATCATTTGTCGGAACCAGCAAGTTCGGACCGATATTACATATAGCTCCCATACAATCGATTGTTCCGATAAACGGATTTTGGGTTATAACTCCTGTAATTAAACAAGTAAGAACGTGAAATTTTCGAAGTGTCGCTATTTTTATATGTGAAATGTCGATGTTGAAAATCGTCGAGATGGGATAAATATTTCACATAGCCCCCATACAATCGATTGTTCCGATAAACAGATTTTGGTAGATAACTCGTGTAATTATATAGGTAGGAACGTGAAATTTCGTATCTATTGCTATTTTAGAGTGTGGAATGTCGATTTTAAAAATCAATGAGATTGGACAAAATATAACACATCGCCCCCATATAATCGATAGTTCCGATAATTTCGGTATGAGCTATTCAGGAAAGGTATTTAGCCTTCGGCACAGCCGAAGACAGCTTTCCTTACTTGTTTTTTTATACCCAGCTGTACTTGTACACAGGGTATTATAACTTTGTTAGGATAACGGTTGGTTGTACAGGTATAAAGGAATCGAGATAGATATAGACTTCCATATATCAATATGATCAGGATCGAAAAAAATTTTGATTGAGCCATGTCCGTCCGTCCGTCCGTCCGTCCGTCTGTCCGTTAACACGATAACTTGAGCAAATAATGAGATATCTTCACCAAATTTGGCATGCGTACTTATTTGGGTTCAGAATAGATTGCTATTGAAAATGGGTAAAATCGGACCATAACCACGCCCCTTTTTCGATATCGAAAATTTCGAAAAACGTATAAAATGGGTTAATTCAATATTAGAAGCAGCTACAATGATAAAATTTGCAATATGTATTGATTTAGATGTTCTAAGGCCGATTTTATAAAAATTTTTGAAAAGGGGGCGTGGTACCGCCCACGTATATTTGAAGAAATTTTAAAATTTTGACTCTTAATAACTTCAGAACAGTTTATGCTAGTATAACGAAATTTCGTAGAGGACATACTATTGTTGTGGTAAATTCAGCTATAGAAAATAAACGAAATCGCTTCGCGACCACGCCTACTTTTTCATAAAAGTTATATTGAAAGGAGGTGGAAATATTGAAAAGCCCATATCTAATTAACTGATTTCGCTATAATAATATAATTTGGTACATACATCAACTTTCATATTCTTTACATAATTTTTTCAAAATTTTGGAAAGTGGGCGTGGCACCGCCCACTTATGAGTCAAGCAATTTTTAAATTCGACTGCTAACAACTTCAGAACGGTGTGAGATAGATTTACGAAACTAGGTACCAGGCATGTTATGTTTATGTAGAGTACTACCACAGAAAATAAGAAAAATCGGTGAACGATCACGCCCACTTTATGTGCACAGCTGGGTATGTAATGTTCGGTTTCTTCCGAACTTAGACTTCCTTACTTGTTTTTTTTTTAATATTGAGCAAGATATGCCTATATGGGTATCAAGTGAAAGGTATTTGCGACCGTGTTCCAAATATTTAAATTTCAAGCAAGCTTGCCACCCAGTCTTCCTATCTTTCTTCGCACAACTCTCTTTCCTATCTCCTTCCCTTTTGCTCTTCATTGCCCTCTTTCCTTCTCCCACGCCCCTCTTCCTCTATATCCCATTCGTATTGGCCCCTGTTAATTTAGGCCTAATTCTACCCATGTACCAAATTTTAGGGAAAACGCACCATATAAAAGATATTTTCGAATGGATCGTTTCCCTGGTCCACTTCCCGGAAGTAAGATATTGTGAATCTAAACCATTCTCGAATACATCTTATTCATATTTCGTTATTTCTGAACTTAAGAAGAAACTTCTTTCACGTGTACTGGCTACACGCGGTTTTTTTTTCAAGATGATAATTATAAAAGGCTTACTTTTAAAATTCTATTATAAAGTTATCTTTTGAAAATTGTTTGTAAGTTTATTTCAAACACTTAAAACCAATGTGCCGATAAGTCGAAAATTAAAAAGTCGAAACTCAAAATGTCGAAAAATAATGTCGAAAATCAAAAATATCGAAAAAAATGTCGAAAGAAAATGTCGAAAATCAAAAATATCGAAAAAAATGACAAAAAAATATGGGTCCCGTACGATATGTCGAAAAAAAAAATGTCGAATTTCCAAGACCGAATTTAAAAAAATTTTAAAATACCGAAGAGATTTTTGACCGAAAAAAAAAATGTCGAAAAAATGCAAATGACCGAAAAAGGTCGAAATTTGGATGCTTAATGTAAAATTTCGGAAAGTTGAGTTTAACAACGTATTTTATGACACTATACAATTATTTATCACTTCCTTACCTCTTACCAAGAACTTTTCAACCATTTTCCAATACAAAGCCTATTCACATTTTCCCCTTGTTAGAGGTAACAACAGAAATATTCTCAGACATTTTCGGGCTACAAACTGCACATGTAAAAATTAAGATTGAGAATGACTTATGATTTGTACTTATTAAAAGCATAACACTAATCATTTGGTAATGATCATTTCGAGAAAGTTACCGTTATCTTACTGAGCTAAACTATGCTGGAGTCACCAATGGCAAAAATAAATCGATGTGTCTTTGATGCGAAGTCTATGTACATTTGTTTCGCTATATATGTACATCGATGCTTCGACTTGGTTAGTAGTTTTCTAATATGTGTATACACAGCTAAAAATTTGAACCTAAATTTTAAACTTTTTTGGACTACATATATGACCAAACCAAATTTGGATTCAAATTCAATATAGACCAGTTTTCATGAAAATTGGCTAAATGAATCGGGTTTCAATTATAAACAAGAAATGTTTTAACAATTTTTTAAAGATAAAATAAATTTTTTGTCCGTTGGCGGGAATTCGAACCAAGACTCCCCGCATCATGCCCGTCTGCTCTACCACTGAGCTACATCACACACATAAATGTTGTTGGCAAAATTCAATCTTGAATAAGCTTTCAAAAATAAATTTGAATGTTCAAACACAAAAGTTTACATTTTAGACCGAAAAGTTTTAAGAATAAAATAAAACTAAAAAAATGTGGCAGCTGGTAGGATTCAAACGAAAACGCTCAGGAGTCACAGCCGACTGCTCTGCCGCTGAGCTATGACGCACATGAAAATCTTGTGGGCAAAATTCAATTATATTCAAACAAAACAAAAATAAAAAATTTAGACTGCTTTTTCAATTAGATTTTAAATCGAAACCAAAAGAAATTGAAAATCTTTGTAGGTATTTGGACGGTTTGAAATATTGTACAAAAAGGTTTGAAAAATTGATTAAACTTTATACGGGCTTAAAATTTAGGTTCATTTTTTTAGCCGTGTATTTTTCTAATTACGTGCATATTTTTGAACAAGGAAAAGATGTTGCTCCAATTTACTTTTGTTTTTGGACAAGTGAGAAACCGAAATAACGTTTAAACGTTCAAAATTTCACAAGTTTTATTGAAACATCGATGTATCGATACATCAAATATTTACGTGACTATAAAAGTCGCCAAAAATCGAAATTTTTCTGACATCTTTAAACCGTAGATTCGTTTCTGAGAGGTTGTTGTTAATTATATTGAGAAGAGCTTGAGAGTTTGTGTTTGTAACTTTACCGTCATGTTTTATATTTGCTTGCAAGAGCTATTGCAAAACACTAGAAAAATAATACTCAACATTAATATATAAGATGTAGAAACAATGTAATGAATGATGTGTTAAATTCGCGCGAATTTTACACATCATTCATTACATTGTTTCTACATCTTATATATTTTTTTTTCGACATTTTTTCATTCGACATTTTTTTTCGAGACATTTTTTTTTCGACCTTTTGTGTTTTCGGCAAATTTTTTTTCGACATTTTTTTTTCGACATTTTTAGTTTCGACTTCTTTTTTTTCGACATATCGTACCAGACCCAAAAATATCGCAAAAAAATGTCGAAAAAAATATCGAATTTTACAGATTATTAATTAAATTAATTCGATATTTTTTTCGACATTTTTTTCGATATTTTTGATTTTCGAAATTTTTTTTTCGACATTTTAATTTTCGACTTATCGTACCAGACCCAAAAATAGGGTCTGGTACGATATGTCGAAAAAAAAGTCGAAACTAAAAATGTCGAAAAAAATTTGCCGAAAACACAAAAGGTCGAAAAAAAAATGTCTCGAAAAAAAATGTCGAATGAAAAAATGTCGAAAAAAATATATAAGAAGTAGAAACAATGTAAAGAATGATGTATTATAACGGGTCACATAGGTCCAGGCAGGCATGCATAAAGGTTGGGTATCCCCTTTAATGACTTCTGTAGAAGCTGTAGAGATGAGGAGGAGCATGAAACGGTGAGGCATCTCCTGCGTGAATATCCCGCGCTGTGGGGCACTCGGCTGAATTATCTGGAGTCTGGTATTTTCTATCATCTCGGCGAATTATCATTAATTAAGCCAAAGGACATTCTGCGTTTTGCGGAATCCACAAAATGGTTCGAGTAGGGGGTCTTTCAGGGTACAGGCAGTCTTCGTTATCGCTTCGCCGAACATGGCGTTGTGGGTGTAGCGTTGGCAGTAACGAGGACTGTTTCTACCTTTAGATCCATATGGTATTACAACGGGACCTCCGGGGCTTATGTGTGTTAGTTCGTTTACTAGCAGCCACTGCAACCTACCCTACCTACCCTAAGTGATACCACTTCACTTCTACTGCAGTGAAGAAGGGGAGTGAAAAATACACATCATGACTAAATAATTTGTTTGTAGTGATTCAAATGCGGGTTTTTATATTTGTAGCAGTGTCATTGGAGATACGTTGAAGTTAAAATGGCAAAAACGTACCAAATTTGGAAGTTGCGTACCAACGTACCCGGAGAAAAAATTTGTACCAAAAATGGTACATTTCGGTCAAAACGGCAACCGTGATCGGTACATCAAATATTTACGTGACTATAAAAGTCGTCAAAAATCGAAATTTTTCTGGCATCTTTAAACCGTAGATGCGTTTCTGAGAGTTTGTTGTTAATTATATTGAGAAGAGCTTAAGAGTTTGTGTTTGTAACTTTACCGTCAGGTTTTATATCTAGAAAAATAATACTCAACATTAATATATAAGATGTAGAAACAATGAAATGAATGATGTGTTAAATTCGCGCGGTAATATAATATAATAATATTATACATATATTAAAACGGTTTCTCACTTGTCCAAAAACAAAAGTAAATTGGACCAACATCTTTTCCTTGTTCAAAAACATGCACGTTATTACAAAAATATACACATATTAGAAAACTTCTAACCAAGTCGAAGCATCGATGTACATATATAGCGAAACAAATGAACATAGACTTCGCATCAAAGACACATCGATTTATTTTTGCCATTGGTGTCTCCAGCATAGTTTACCTCAATGAGATAACGGTAACTTTCTCGAAATGATCATTACCAAATGGTTAGTGTTATGCTTTTAATAAGCACAAATCATAAGTCATTCTCAATCGTAATTTTTACATGTGCAGTTTGTAGCCCGAAAATGTCTGAGAATATTTCTGTTGTTACCTCTTTGTATTGGAAAATGGTTGAAAAGTTCTTGATAAGAGGTAAGGAAGTGATAAATAATTGTATACTAACATAAAACACGTTGTTATACCCAAGTTTCCGAAGTTTTACATTATGCATCCAAATTTCGAACATTTATAGTAAAATTTTTTGAAATTCGGTCTTGGAAATTCGACATTTTTTTCGACATATCGTACGGGACCCCTTTTCAAATGGACATATCAGATTCTGCAATGAACACGACGATATGTTGATGCTGACAATTGTTTTTCTTTGCGTGTTTGCATACAGGTTTCTGAGCAAATTTGAGAGGTTACGGAAAACTGAAATCTTTGAGATCTTCTCAATAAAAGAGAAAAAGCTCTCAGAAAGTAATGCGTGGTTTAAGCATCTGAGAAAAGTATCGATATTTCGATAACTTTTTCGATACTGAAATAGTTGAGGTATCGATAAATCGATGTTTCCATAAAAACTCAAATATTTAGAACGTTTCAGATTATCAAATCACTTCTCGAAAAATTTTAGTTAGTTGGATTTTTTTTTTGGTTATAATTTTAGAAATTTTTTTAAATGCGTATAAAAAATGATTTTTGGTCAAAAATTCTGACTTCTGATTCTTTATCCTTGCATTAATACTCGTATTTTGATACCTTTTTCAAAAATTTTGGTCGATCTTTCGGCCCATACGCGAAACTGCACTTTTACCGTTTTTTTTGTTATTGTGAAATATATGTATTAAGTTTCATACTAGAAAACTAAAAAATTCTAATAATTGTAAAAAAATTTATAATTAGTCAGATATTGTCATAATTGACATGAAAACTAATAAAATACTCATAAATTACATAAAAACTAATTAAAACATAGTTTAACTCGATTTTCTGGATTTTTACCCCAACAAAAAAAAATTCGACCTTTTTCGGTCATTTTCCATTTTTCGAAATTTTTTAATTCGGTCAAAAATGCGTTCTGTAAAAGTAGGATTTTAGCAGTTCGGTCATTTCAGTTTTGAAATGTTTTTTTCGACTTATCGTACGGATCCCAAATCCCCCTGGTCATTATCTTACGATTTTTCCATAAATTTTTTTTAAGTGGGCGTGGCACCGCCCACCTGAATTGGCTAAAATGATATAATTTTGTAGGTGAATCCCCCTAGTCATTATATAATGATTTTTTGATCAATTTTTTAAAGTGGGCGTGGAAGCGCCCACTATTAAGGGAGGCACTTTTGAAAATTCGACTGGTCGTAACTTTTAAACTGATGACGGTAGAACGATAAATTTGGCACAAAGCATACTAGTATCGTTGGGAGTATAGGAGTATACCTGATGAAATTGGAAAAAAATCGCTCTAAAACCACGCCCATTTTCAATATCGAAAATTTCGGAAATCACATAAATTGACATAATTCGGTAACGGAGATGGCTAAAATTATATAGTTTGGTAGGATGTACCCCCTAGCCATTCTATTATGATGTTTTGATAAATTTTTAAAAGTGGGCGTGGCACCGCTCTCTTTTCAGGGAGGCATATTTGAAAAATTTCACGGGTCATAACTTTTAAACTGATTACGGTAGAACGATGAAATTTGGTACAAGGTATACTAGCATAATATAGGCTATATATATAGGCTGATATAATTGGACAAAATCGAAAATCATATGAAAACTACCTCTGGGTATTCTTTAAAAGTTGAGATTGTTATTTGATACAGCTAAACAATTTTGTGCAGGGGTAGTGCTTGCACCCACACGTGTAGTATGTATATAAGTTTTAAGCGTAGAATGAATTTAAGGTTTTTTTCTAAATATAAACCATTTTCATATGTGTTCCAAAGCCTTACTACTACCCTGTAGCGAAACGTCAAACTACAACTATAATTTTCCGGTTGAAATCATTACAGTCCGAAAATCCAAAAATCATTTGAAATGTTTCGTTTCTTGTATGGGGACTAGTATATTTTGTTGAAATCATACTAGTCCAGGTTCAATGCTTTTTGAACTAGTGTGAGGACCAGAATATTTTGTAGGAATCATACTACACCTTTTTCAGTTTATATTCAGAAAGTTACACTTGATATTCAGAATTTACAATTGATATTCAGAAAATTCCAATTAATATTCAGAATTTCCATTTCATATTCATAAAATTACAATTCATATTCAGAATTTCCATTTGATATTCAGAAAAATACAATTAATATTCAGAAAGTTCCATTATGAATATTAATTTTAATTTTCTGAATATCAAATGGAACTTTCTGAATATCAATTGTAATATTCTGAATATCAAATGAAATTTTTGAATATTAATTGGAGTTTTCTGAATATCAATTGTAAATTGTGAATATCAATTGTAATTTTCTGAATATAAATTGTAACTTTCTGAATATAAACTGAAAAAGGTGTAGTCCAGGCGCAATGGTTTTTGAACTAGTGTGACTAGAAGATGACTGGTAGGTTAGGTTAGGTTCAAGTGGCTGCCGCAGAGGCACACTTAGGCCAGTTTTGAAAGGCCCGTTGTGATACCACCAACACAAGGAAAGTCAGTCCCGGGACCCAGCCATATGGAAAATCCCTGAGTTGTTGGGATTTTCCACATAGCAGAATCCCGGGACTGACACTCCTAAACCGACACCGTTACTCCTCCTCGAACCACTTAGATGACTTTAGGAAGCCCATCAAGTCCTTTATGTCCAGTTCCGCGATCTGGCTTAGACTATCCAGGAACGGAACTCCCAAAAAGCGCGTTCTCGCGCCGCTTAAAGCCGGACAGTTGCAGATGAGGTGATCCACTGTTTCCTCCTCCTCATCATCTTTGCAACTCCTGCAGCATCGTCGGTAGGGCACACCTAGCCTTTCTGCATGCCTACCAATGAGGCAGTGACCGGTTAATACCCCTATCAATATGCAGACTTCCCTCCTAGTTAGGGCATAAATGCGTCTAGACCTTTTAAGATCCCATTTTGGCCAGGTTTGTTTCGATTTGCGACACCCTGGGGATTGCAGCCATCTTTCGTTGGCTTGACGGAGTGTGTGCTCCTTCAGCATTAGTTTGCATGTGGCAAACGGCATACCTAAGCGCTCTTTATCCTGAAGAACCTGCTTGGTCGTGCCCTGCCTGGCAAGCTCGTCTGCCTTACAGTTTCCCTCAATGTCCCTATGTCCCGGGACCCATATGAGGTTTACGCGGTTCTGTTGGGCCATCTCCTGAAGAGATCGACGACAGCTGAGCGTCAGTTCAGAGTTGAACGTGTATGAGCCAAGGGATTTGATGGCCGCTTGGCTATCGCTGAAAATAGCGATATCTTCTCCGATAACACGTTTGCTTAACCAGGCCGCGGCGTCCAGGATTGCCGAGACTTCCGCCTGGAAGACGCTACAATGATCAGGTAGTCTGAAGGAGAGCTCAAGGTCCAAATCCCTTGAATAAACGCCTCCTCCAACTCTGCCGTCCAACTTCGAGCCGTCGGTGTATATGGAAGTGCCACCATTTGTTTCGGGACACCAATCCGTCCTCTCCCAGTCTTCTCTGCTGGGAATGTTTATTTTGAAACAGCTATCCCCGACTGTAGTAGTCGCACAACGATCTGTGCTTAGAGGGAGAAAGCTGTAAGATTCCAGAATACTGGAGTGTCCAATAGTACCCGCAGCCCAACTGGAGGTTTCTCTTAGGCGCAGAGCTGATGCCGCCGCTGTCCGAAACCCTTCCAGATCAAGTGGCAAAATGCCCAGAATGACCTGGAGGGCTTCGTTGGGCGTTGTCCTTAGCGCACCGCTTATACAGATCATATTGGATCTATGGACTTTCCGCAACAGATTCAGGTATGTTGCCTTGCTCAGCGCAGGCCACCATACGACGACTCCATAAAGCATGATTGGGCGAATGATGGCCGTGTAGATCCAACTGCATACTCTAGGGCTGAGCCCCCATTTTTTGCCAATGGCTCTTTTGCAGGTGTAAAGAGCGATGCAAGCTTTCTTCTGGCGCTGAAGAACATTCTCCTTCCAATTCAATTTCCTGTCCAGAACTATGCCTAGAAACTTGGCCTTATCCGACAAGCCCAGGCGCGTGCCATCTAGTTCTGGTAGGCTTAGTGCCGGTATTTTGTACCGGTTGGTGAAGAGGACAAGTTCCACCTTCCCTGGGTTGATACTAAGTCCGCAGCGAGAGGACCACGTCGAAACTTCTCGAAGTGCTACTTGCATCAGGTCACACAGAGTTTGTGGGAACTTGCCTCTGAATGCAATAGCTAAATCGTCTGCGTATGCCACTATCTTCCCGCCCCCCCAGCTTGTGTCACGTAGCAACGAGTTAACTGTGAGGTTCCATAAAAGCGGGGAAAGAACACCACCCTGGGGTGTTCCCCTTGTGACATAGCGTGATAACTCAACCGTACCAAGTGAAGAAGCTATTTTCCTTCCCATTAAAAGTTGGTTAATTAAACCAGTTAGAGGTCTATCTACTCCCAGATTAGTTAGAGCGGAGTTGATAGCCTCCGGGCTTATATTGTTGAAAGCCCCCTCAATGTCTAGGAGGGCCACGAGACAGTAGTCCTTTTCACACAGCGATTTCTCAATGACAGACACTAGGCTGTGCAGAGCGGTTTCTGTTGATTTACCCTTGGTGTATGCATGCTGATAGCTAGAGATAAGGTTGCTATCAATAGTCGTTAAGAGGTAGTCGCTTAATATCCTCTCAAAGGTTTTTAGTACAAAGGACGAGAGACTGATCGGTCTGTAGTCTTTTGGCTCGTAGTGGGATGCCTTCCCAGCCTTAGGGATAAACACTACCGTGGCGCTTCTCCAGGAGCCCGGAATGTGGTTGAGAGCCAGGCAGGCTGTGAAGAGAAATACCAGCCATTTAGCTGATGTCTCCAACGTGTTTATAAGCTGCGCGGGGATAATCCCGTCCGGCCCGGCAGCCTTATACGGTTCAAAGCTCTTAACTGCCCACCTTACTCTTTCCTCAGTGATGGGTATATTTACTGCCAGGTTTGTTGCAGGTGCTAGTGGTGCATCATGCAGATTCCCCGGAAAATGTGTATTCAAGAGCAGCTCAAGGGTTTCCTCTTCCGTGCTGGTCCAGGATCCGTCAGGCTTTCGCAAATAGCTGATGGTTGTTTGACTTTTCGAGAGGACTCGTCTAAGTCTCGCTGTGTCGTCGACCTTTTCGACGCCAGTGCAGAAATTTCTCCACGAGGTTCTCTTCGCCTGTCTCAGAGCTTTTTTGTAGGCCCTTAGTTTAGCTTTATATTCGTGCCAATGAGGCTCAGAGCCGAAGCTCTTGGCCTTGTTAAATTGTTTCCGGCATGATATTCGGAGCGAGTCCAAATCGTAGGACCACCAATGTGGCCTGTGTTTACCGCGTGGTTTTTGCACTGGACAAGCCTGTCCTAGAGCATTTGAGAGCGCCGATGTAAATGTAGTAACAAGAACCTCCAGCTCCTCTACTGATGAGGGGGCTTGTGAGGGCAGTACTGGGAGGTCTCTGTCTAATATTTCATTGTGTAACTGCCAATCAGTGTTACGTGGATTGCGTTTCATGATTGGTTGTTCTACAATAAAGTCTAAAACCATTTCTATGTAACGGTGGTCGGAGAAAGAATGTTCTTCCAGAACCCGCCATTTTAGATGACTGGTAAGTTCTGGTCGAAACCTGACAATTGACATTTCGTAGGACATCAATATGGAAAAATACAGAAGACTGACTAGTTGGGCCTGGTGCACTAGTTTTCAACTAGTTGCTTTCGCTGCAGGGTACTATTCGACAATGGAATATTTGAGAGAAAAGTTCTCCGGAAGATTTATAGTCCTTCCCGTGATTCCAACGGCGAGTACCGAAGGAAATTTAACGATGAGCTATAGAGCTTTACGCAGACCTGACCATAGTTCAGCGAATCGACAAAGAAGTTACAGCACAGAAGGTTTTATTTTCGACACCCGAATTCGGCAGCAGAGGAAGGGGTAGGCCTCGACTGAGATGGAACTCCCTTAGCTCTTCCAACTGGCGTCAGTTGTCGCTAAAAAGAAATGAACACGCCAGTTTTGATACGAAACGGCCAAAATCGCCTAGGCGGTTAAGCCCCAATAAATGATGATGAGAGTTAAAATATTTTTTAGAGGGTTTCCACTTGTTTAGGTGTAAATCTAGACTTTGGGCTAAGTAGGCAATTGAGAAGTAAAGTCCTCTCCCGACGAACAAAAAAAGACAATTTATAAGTCACACAAATAAAATAATAAATATTATGACTACAACAGAGAACAGATTATATAGGTCATGTTGAAAAAAAAATGTCGAAAATGAAAAATATCGAAAAAAATGTCGAAAAAAAATATCGAATTAATTTAATTAATGATGTGTAAAATTCGCGCGAAATTAATTTGTTTTTTTTTTTTTTAATCTTAAAATGTGAAAATATGAACAAATATCTCAATATAACTGTAAAAAAAAGGTTAAAGTAGTATGGTACAACTTCAAGAGACTTAACTTACCCGGTTCACGTCCTATTAAATAAATATGGAATTTTTGTTTTCGAAATTCATATATGGGCAAATCCTAGAAAAGTGAGTTGAAATTGAGGAAAATTGGCTTTGTTGTAGAGTTTCCAAAATACCGCTATTGGCAAGTTGGTAGATTAAGCTTCTCAGTAATATATAACTTTTATATGAAAAATGTTGGTAACCCTGTTCAAATTGATTTAAAGAGTTAAGGTATAAAAAATTGAAATTTTTTTTAAAAACAGTACCCTTTTCCTTCTCTATGGTTTCCATAATTTTATAGTAAGATACTAAAGTTAATACCAGTGAGCGGTGTAAGAAGGGTTAAATAAATGAAGTGAAGATAAGTTTTATGTGGTGCTTAGCTGTAATACATATAATTTCTTGCTAAAAATGTAAACAGAAAAATGAAACGTAAGTGACGCCAAAACATAGAAAAGTTACCTTAATTTCAAAACCGATCTTTGAAATAAGCTCATATATTAAAGCTTCTTTTAAATTTACTTGCTGGACAAATCTGCATCATTTAAAATTTAATACTTGAGCCATATTTATAATTATTGCCATTTAAAAAGTGAAACGTAAGTGACGCCAAGAAAACTAAGATTTTTTTTGACGATAGAGCAGCCAATTGTAGAAAAAAGGATTTCTGCTGCTTAAACGAAAACATACAGGGATAGTATAATGCTGGATAGCGAAAGTGAGAAGATGCAAGTCAAAAAACAGAAAATATCCAATGTAATACAGAAGTAGTGGAAAAGGCAAGCCCTCTTGGGGTTAGAGGATGTCAAAAGCGACATAAGTACTATATTTGTGTTTAAAAAATGGATATATAAAAATATGCACCTTTGCTTGCAGTATAAAAAAATACATGAATGCGTACGTTAGGTGCTGAATTTTTTTATATTGGTGATTTATTAAGGAATATTTGTTAGAAATTTTAACTGAAACACCATGTGGCCTATTGTAGGTCTAATAAAACCTCATTTCTGTAACAAATTTACGAGTTTTGAAACGTAAGTGACGCCTTCATGAAACGTAGGCTGGAAAAAAAATTTGTGTGGGTCATTATATTTACTAAATAAAAGAGCCTCTTGAAGAAACATATTTTTGTTCAACTGTTGCAACGTAATTCGCAGAGTTTGGCATCTAAACTTGAAGAACTCAAAAAAAGAAATTTGTGCGGAAACGTAAGTGACACCACATAAAGTACTAATTTTCTGGAACTATGTAATCATTTTAAGGCATGTTTAAACTGATTCGTTAATATGGCCCGAATATACTTGAAACTGTACAACTCAATTTTAAGAACTGTTGAAAATTACCACTAAAAAATGCATTTTTACACCGAAGCGTGAAACGTAAGTGACACTGGATTTGCCCATTTGGAACACGGTCGCAAATACCTTTCACTTGATACTCATATAGGCATGTCTTGCTTAATGTTAAAAAAAATAGATAGGTGGCAAATGGAAACATCCACGCATATAATATTAGAATGAATCATACTATCTATAATGCCAAACTTTATCCAAATCGGTCGAGTGGTTCCCGAGATATAGAGAAAAATAAATAAAATGCGGTTAGGTGGCAAACCTTCTTAAGATTTACATATTTGGAATACGGTCGAAAATAACTTTCATTTGATACCCATATTGGCAAATTCTGCTCAATATTAAAAAAAAATTGAGATAGGTGGCAACCCTGTGAACCGCCCCAAGTGGCCACACCCACGCGTATAATCTTTGAATAATTCATACTATCTATAATGTCAAACTGTATCCAAATCGGTAGAGCGGTTCCCAAGATATTAATAAAAATAAATAAAATGCGGTTAGGTGGCAACCCTGCTTGCGATTTACATATTTGGAATACGGTCCATATTGGCATATCTTGCTCAATATTTAAAAAAATATTGAGATAGGTGGCAACCCTGTGAACCGCCCCAAGTGGCAACACCCACGCATATAATCATAGAACGAATCATACTATCTATAATACCAAATTTTATCCACATCGGTCAAGCGGTTCCCGAGATATCAATAAAATTAAATAAAATGCGGTTAGGTGGCAACCCTAGGTGCCAACTCTGCTTGAGATTTACATATTTATATATATTACATCGGTCAAGCGGTTCCCGAGATATAGAGAAATTAAATAAAATGCGGTTAAGTGGCAACCCTAGGTGGCAAACCCTGCATGAGATTTACATATTTGGAATACGGTCGAAAATACCTTTCATTTGATACCAATATTGGCATATCTTTCTCAATATTTCAAAAAAAATGCGATAAGTGGCAACCCTGTGAACTGCCCCAAGTGGCCACACACACGCATATAATCTTAGAATGAATCATGCTGTTAAAGCAGATGATACAAATAAGTAATGTTACCTGAAATGTGAATTAAAATGAAATGTAAATTAAAATGAAATGTAATTATTATACTTACCTGAATACTTAAAATAGAATTACCTTATATGTACTTACCTTATATTTTTCTATTACTTGCCTCATACTTACCTTATAATTAATTTACACTTACCTTATTTTCCCTTTTTAATGACTTCAACTTACAAATTTACTTACCTTAACTTTTTAGCACCACCCTAATGTAAGTAAATGCATGATTACACTCTGTATTCTAATGTACCTATGTGCATACAGGCGAAGAACTTACCGCTTATTGGAATTGGAAGTTGACAAACTGTAAATTAGATGTAAGAAAAAATGATAAAAATAAGAAGTTGAAGATTAAATGTTACAGTCTATGAGTAATCGAAAAGCGGCGTGTATTCATTTTAATCGACAGACAAATCTTTCAAGTTTTTAGTTTGTGCTCCCATAAAAAATAATCACCTAGTGTAGTGAAATTTATATTTGCTAAAAAACATTAGCAATTTTTCATGGCGCCCGAGCAGGGACTAAGTGCAAATTAAAAAATTAAAACAATTAAATACATTATTAAGAAACTGAAAAGTGCAAGTGAGTGCTTAAATAAAGAACTAAATAAAAACCTAAAAGTTAACTTTCAAATAAAGTTTTGAAAAAAATACTTACCTACTTAACTTCAGTGTAGTGCAGTGGCTACAATAAACAAAAATATAAAAGCTTGTAAAAAAGAGCAAAATAAAGTGTGAACGAAATTATAAAAGGTTTAAAAAGCTTATACATACATACTTACCAAGTTTTTAAAAGTTAAAAAGTTCCACATACATACTTACCTTAATTAAAATCTAGGTTAAAATACTTACCTTTGAAAAAATATTATTTACCTAAAAGTTAAAAAATATTAAATATACAATAAAATTTTAAAATAGTGTTGAAATTCACATATACAAAAGGTGATTCGAAAATTACAACAAATACAAAGTTTTTTTTTTTAATAGTGCAAATAGCAACAACTTACCTGCGCTCATATTCGCCACAAGGTTCGTTACAGTGACGCACAAAAATATAGTAGTGAAACCTAAAAATAAAATTAATTGAAACAGTAAATGGTACTTACCTAATATTCAAACAGAAATTTTAAGAGGTTTTACTTACCCACAAGTGCGTTATTCAAAAGTTTGATACTTACTTGCAAAAGGCGCTAAGTAAAAAAAAAAGAAATTTTAAATTTGATTGAAATCTATTTGCGCTATAAACTGTGCTTCACACACATACGCATACACAATAATACTGCTGCTGATTATCCAGTGCCATTTGTGCTCAATACTGCGGTTGTCATCAAGAAAAAGGCCAGTTAAGTTTCCTCCAGGAATGCGGTGCAGTTGCCCATTGTGCAAAAGGGAAGTTGAAGCTGGAAACGAACCAGTCCATGAACAACAGGTATTGAGTGCTAACAATTAAAAGCTGTTGAGGATGTTGTTATTGTTAAATTGCTGCAAAGATCACCCAACAAGCTTAAATTTTTGGCATCTCTTGTATTCACTTTGAAATTAAATTGTTCATATACAAATTTCGTGAAACAAGATTTCGGGATTGTTTAGTGAAGAACTACTACCTCGTACAATTTCCGACAAGGCTCCGATTACCATTCTGTCAAGTATTTTCGAGAGCTATACAGCTTTAAGTGTTTGGTTAAATCGTTGACCATATTTTTGCCCATGTGTAGGCCCTTAAAAACTTTCGATATTGCGTCTGGTTTTCCCAATTAAGGGATTGTAAGATTCTTTCTCTTGATTTGCGCTCCTTTTTTGATAGTTTGGTGAAGTTTCAGCAATTCTTTTTCGTTTTGCATATTATCAAGTTGAAAACTTCCAAACTATAATTTTGCACAAAGTTACTGTGCAAATCAAATCAAGATGAGTAAAAGTGAGAGTCAGCCAGGCCCAGTGGAAGACGCCACATCTCTAAAAAGACATCGGACAATTTTAAAAAGAAGCATAGCTAGAATAAAAACGGGAATTCACGATAAGTCCATCTCATCAGATCCGTCGGAAGTTGAGTGTCGACTCGAAATGCTGAACAGTTACAGCGAAAAGCTTCTGGCGTGCCAGTCTGAAATAGAAGAGATCGATGAAGATGATGACACTCGTGACAGCCTTGAAGATTTAATTGTTGGAACCAAGGCTTTGTTAAAATCCATATTGTCAGAGAGCAACAAGTCAAAAAGCTTTTGTGACACCTCCTTCACAGCGCCTCACAGCTCAAGACTTCCGAAAATGTCGCTGCCCAAATTTCGAGGGCAGTATTCGGAATTTAAAAATTTTATGAGTCTGTTTGAGAGCCTCGTTCATAACAACCCTGCGCTTCCAGACATTGAAAAATTTACACATTTAGTGTCGTGTTTGTCTGGTGAAGCTTTAGGAACGGTGAAGGGCTTCCAAATAACGGAAGAAAATTATCCAAAGGCACTGGCAAGCCTGAAAAGGGTATATGACAATAAATGTCTGATATTTTCGAATACAGTTGCGAAACTGTTTGAGTTGCCGAAAATCCAAAGGCCATCGTCGCTTTCGCTGCGGTCCATGATCGATACCGTGTCAGCTGTATATGACTCCCTGTTGTCTTTGGGTGACGATAAAAACATTTCAAATGCGATGTTAATTCACTTAGTCATGTCGAAGGTTGATCCCATTACGCGGTCAAAATGGGAGGAGCAACTTGACTACGACAAGCTTCCGCTGTGGAGTGAGTGTGAAGCGGCTCTCAATAAGAGATACCAGCACCTCTCGTCTGAAGAAGCGTCGACATCGTCAAAATCGCATGACACCCAAAGACAAAGCAACAAGAATGCTGAAAAGCCAAAATCGTCCTTTGTGGCTGCGAAAGCTAAACCAACGACGTGTTTTCATTGCAACTCCAAGGACCACTTTCTAACCACCTGCCCTAAATTTAAAACTCTCTCTCCTGAGCAGAGATTCGATTTCGCGAAATCGGTCCCATTGTGCATAAATTGCTTGCGCAAGGGGTATACGGTTTCCAAATGCAAATTAGAACGGTGTCGAGTTTGTAACCGGTCACATCACACCATGTTACATCAATACCCAATATCGTTCGAAACAACACCACAACCTTCGACCTCACAAGCTATGCACACAGTGAGCGTGCCTGATCGCGTTTTGTTAGCGACAGCAGTGGTCAAGGTAAAAACTTGCTCCGGTGATTTTGTGTCAGCTCGTGCTTTACTTGATTCCGGGTCTCAAGTTAATTTCATGACTGAAGAGCTGGCACAAAAGCTGCGAATTCGGCGAGAGAAGGCGACATTAAATGTCATCGGGATTGGCAATGCCACCCAAAAGGTTAGGTCAAAAGTGAGTGCAGTCATAAAATCCCGAGTTAACAATTTTGAGTTTCTCGCAGATTTTTGGGTAATGGGAGCGATTTCGGCAAATCACCCAGATCGGTCTGTTAACACCACAGGTTGGAAAATTCCAGCTAATATTGAATTAGCTGATCCTGGTTTCCATAAGTCCTCAAAAGTCGATCTTTTGTTGGGAGCCGAGACATTTTTCGATCTTTTGTCGGTTGGTCAAATTAAAACCGATCCAAGGTTTCCAACACTTCAAAAAACACTTTTGGGTTGGGTTATTTCAGGCAGATACGTCTCCCACCAAAGTGAACATTCCGAAGCTAGCAGTGCTTTATGCAAAGCCGAAGATGATTCCGAAGCAATTGATGAAATTGTCCAAAGATTCTGGGCAATGGAAGAAATCCCTTCGGAATCACAGGCTACAAAGTACACTGCTGAGCAAATGGAATGCGAAGACTACTTCGTTAAGACTACTGAAGTCTTACCGTAGGGACGGCTTCAAGTAAGATTGCCGTTCAAAACTGACCAAAATGCATTGGGTCAGTCATTTGAAACCGCAGCTCGGCGGTTTCAGGCGTTGGAGAGACGTACGTTGAAAGATCCAGAACTTCGTCAAATGTATCTGGACTTCATGGATGAGTGGATGAGGGTATTGGGCCACATGAGCCCCACTAATAACAAAATCCCGAGTGAAGCCCACTATTTCATTCCGCATAAGTGTTTCTTAAGACCACAAAGTACGTCGACGAAACTCCGCGTTGTTTTCGACGCGTCGAGTAAGACGTCAACACAAATTGCGTTGAATGTCATTTTGATGGTTGGACCGACCATTCAAGAAGAACTTTTTTCGACGCTACTTCGCTTTCGTATGCATAAGTATGCTATTACAGCGGACATCTCTAAGATGTACCGTCAAGTTCTCGTAAATGAAAATGATAGAAATTTTCAATTAATAGTGTGGAGAAAGCATCCATCCGAGCCTCTGCAAATTTTTCGTTTAAACACCGTAACGTATGGCACTGCGCCAGCTCCATTTCTCGCAACACGGTGTTTGCAGATGCTAAGTGATGTGAATGCACAAGAATATCCACTCGGTGCCAAAGTAATAAGTACCGATTTTTACGTTGATGATCTGTTAACCGGATCTGAAGATTTTGAATCCCTCGACAGAATTCGCTGTGAGGTGATTGACGTCTTAAAGTCGGCAGGATTCCAGCTTGCTAAGTGGTTTTCTAACCACCCGAGTTTTTTCGACAGTCAGAGTCTGGAAAAATCGTTAAGTTTCAACGATTCAGACTCCACTAAAACGCTAGGAATCCACTGGCCGCCAAAAGACGACTTATTTCGGTTTAAACTGGATGATACATTTGATGAGTTACGAGCTACAAAACGAAATATTTTATCGGTATCTGCCCGACTCTTTGATCCTCTTGGTTTGCTGGCCCCACTAGTGACCACAGCTAAAATCTTATTGCAAGAGCTGTGGATTAAGAAACTAGATTGGGATGAGTCGATTCCGTTGTATCTCAACAGCAGTTGGCAGAATTTCAAAGCGAATTTATTGCAATTGCCTTCAATCAGCATTCCTCGGTTTGTTTTTACTGAGTCGAGTGCCAATTGTCAAATACATGGCTTCGCCGACGCCTCAATAAGAGTGTATGGTTGTTGTATTTACATTCGAAGCCAATTCGCTAATGAAGTTAAATGCATTCTGCTAACTGCAAAATCCAGGGTTGCTCCGCTGAAGACTAAGTCTCTTCCTCGTTTAGAGCTCCTGGCAGCGCATCTTTTGGCCAAGTTATGGTCACGTATTGCGCCGATGTTGAGTCGACCTATTGACAGCACAACATTCTGGACAGACTCCGAAATAGTTTTGCATTGGATAAAAACACATCCATCAACTTTGCAAACATTCGTTGCTAATAGAGTGTCCGAGATTCAAGAGTTGACTCAAAGTGCTTCGTGGCGACATGTGCCAACTAAACAAAATCCTGCGGATCAAGTGTCTCGGGGTTGTAGCGTGGATGAAATACAGAATTCAATATGGTTTTCTGGCCCACAGTTCCTCTTAGATCCAACACCATCAGCACAAGAGTTGCAATTAAGCTTCTTGAAAATTGTTCAAATAATCCAATTTGATGAATATAGCCAAGAAATAACCAAATTGTCAAAAACTCTTCCACTACCGTCGAGCTTGCAAAAATTGAATCCATTTTTGCATGAGTATTCAGAAAAGTCCTTGTCGTTGAAATTGTTACGAGTAGGCGGTCGTTTATTAAATGCGCCTATCCCGTACGATGCCAAATTTCCTCTATTATTGAGTAAAAATTCGCAGTTCGTCAAATCGTATATACGGTTCCTACATTTGCGCAACCATCATGCAGGTGCCAAAGCATTGGTTGCAATTTTGCGAGAAAAAATTTGGCTAGTTAACGCTAGTTATGAGTCCGTGTTAAAAATTAAAAATAGACAAGAGTTTATTTCAATCTCGTTTTATTTCCGGAACTGTTTTCCATTTTTACGCTTACATCTATTTATACTATTTCTAACTATTGTTTGTTTGGTGATAAAAAGATGTTTACATGTTTAGCATTATGTTATCATAATGCTTTGTTACTTATCACCGAATATAATTATTGAAAAGATGTTTACAGGTTTATACTTGTCTATCGTATTCTCTTTGTTATTATGTTATCATACAAGGTTAAAGGGCATATAGTTGTTTGTATGTATTTTGTGAATAATGATTATATGTATATGTGTATGTATCTAGTGTTTAGGCTAACGTCATTAACTCTCCCCTGTGTTGAAAATGGAATGTCCTCATTTCAACGGCTTAGGGTTTGTAATCATTGTAACTCGGTTAGATAAGCTAATTCGAACTCTCTTTGGCGCCTGGTGTTTAATTGTAGTTGTCGGCATGTATATAATTTTATAATTAAGTAAGTGACTAAAGCTAATATAATTATGATCATGATTAAATATAAAGTAAATTTCCAAGGATGTTCTTCAATTGGTAAAAATAATTTATACATTTCTTGTATATTAGTAAATTTATAATCGGATTCAGAGTTTAAAATTCTTAGTACATTAACCCTTTCATTCTGATAAGCATGTATTACATTTTTTATTTCTTGCTTATGGTTAATATAAGTTTTATTATCAATAGTTGTATTGGAATTGAATTGGATTAAATGTGGGCCATTTACCCTAATTCCGTTCCATGTGTGTTCGTTGTCGATAAGAATATTACCATTATCTAATATTTGTAAGGGAGAGTTATTTTCTTGGATAATATTACAATGGGCTTTTTGTTTTAATAACAACGGAATAGTACAATTATCCCTTGGTTCTTTTTTACAAATATGTATTCCTACATAATTTTTGCATTTTGATAAATTGGTGAAATTATTATTACACAAGGCAATTCTATTATGAAGTTGATATTTTCCGTATTTAAAGGCTAATGGGGTTAAATTGTACATTTTACATTTATTTGTTATTATGGGATATTTATAGATTGTAATAATAGTTTTACTAAAAGTACATATGTGTATATCGGAATATTCTAGTACATTTATTATTGGAATGTCATATATTTCGTTTTTTATTACCTGCTGTACGTCTCTAAAATTAAGTGTGCCAGAATAGAAATTTCCTGTTTTTGCGAAGTTAATGGTATTTGTTATAGTTACTAATTCGTTATATACTTCTGTAAGTATTGACTGATCAAAAATTGATTCTGTATTTAATTTTGCTAAAATTTTTTCAAAGCGGGAATTTATTTTCCTTTGCTGGTTATTATTTTCTATAAGCTGGTTCACTCCTGTTTTAATTTCGACAAGATCATCGTGATCTGGTATGCCTGTTATAAACTTTAATGCGGAACCTAAAAAATTGAGGGCACGTTTGGCACGATACTCGGATGGTATTAATTGTGATTTCAAAGTTTCTATTTTATCAATTATTATATCTTTTTCATCGATTTGAGTTGATTCATATTTACTTCGCACAATTCGTTCATATGGTTCTAATATTATGGATAAATTCGATACATGGTAAAGAAATGATGAACTCTCATAGGTATACACAGTATCTAGTTCAGTAAGAACATATTTTTTACCAGCCAAATCTGTTATTTTATCGCAAAATCCGTGAGTAACTATTACTAAAATTAAGAAGCCTATTCGTTGCATGGTGTGCTAGTTTTCCTTATACTATCCTTGTGTATGATTTTCCCCCTCGCTGTTAGGATTGTGTCCCCACGATCTTCTTTTACTTTATGTTTATTGTGCTTAGTTGCAAGTTTATTACGCCGATCTGTTCGACTATAAATTATATCACCTGGTTTGTATATAATGGTTTTCCTTTTTTTATTATGGTGCCTGAGTAGTCTCTCCTGTTTATCTTCAAGTGTGTCCTTGATATCAGGATATTTTTCTCGGTTGTAAAAAACCTCCTCGGGCTTATATCCTCTTGTGGAGTGAATCGTCCTGTTGTATTGGCGAACTGCGTTGAATAATTCGTCACCGGGAGCAGTATTATTTTCTGCAGCTAAACTTTGGCAAAGCTCAATTAGAGTGCTATGTATCCGTTCAACTTGAGCGTTTGATGTTGAATGATGTACAGGCGTGACGGAGTGCGTTATTTGTAGCCGGCCGTACAGGAATTTTGTTATGTTGCTCTTAAATATACTTTCGTTATCAGTCATGAGGTACTTGGCATTTGGGTAAACTTGTGTGAGTACTTCTTCTATGTATTCGTGACAGTTTGTCTTTGTGTCCAATTTTCGTAAGAAGCAGTATTTGGAATATCTATCTGTAGAACTAAGGTATTGTTTATTATTAATATGGAAAATATCCATCTGTATGTACTCTCCTACTTTTGTTGGTATTGGAGTTTTTCCAATAGGTTGTTTATTTGGTTGCCTTTCGTATTTGTGCTGTAGACATATTTCACAGCCTATGACTAGTTTACGGCACATTTCTTTAATATTGGGCCAGTAGTGAATCAACAATATTTCTTGCGTGTTATTTTTGTAGTTCCTATGTGCACGTTTATGTGTTTGTGTGACAATTTCTCTTTGTTCGTTTGGAGAAGTTACGTCGTTTAACTTATTTTGGGCTAGCACTAGATTATAATTTGGGAAGGCGGAGCTAATTTCTTGTTTTAGGTGAAACAGTATTTCCTCATCTATCTTTATCGCATTAGTAACTTTTGGATTAACTACATCTTTAAGTTTAGATAGTAAGTCCGGGGTATCTCTATAAAATATTGTATGTCTAAACTGACCAGGAAATATTGTTTGGCTGAGGACTTCATTCCTTTCATTATCTTGTAACATAATTATTTGATTTCTGAAAGCGTTAAGTGGTTGTTTAACTTTCTTCATAGTTTCGACAGGAGAACTTTGTTGTGAGTGATCGGAGCAATTTGTTGTAGTATTTATTTGCTGTCGCGAAAGCGCATCTGCAACGACATTCTGGTGTCCAGGTTTATATACAAGTTTGGCACCGTATTCTTCAATTAGGTTTTTCCAACGTTTTAATTTCGCATTCGGATTTTTTTCGGAAATTGAAAATATTAGGGATTGGTGGTCCGTGTAAATTGTCAAGTTTGCCACACCATACAAATAATTTCTAAGTTTTTGCAAGGACCAAACGATTGCTAGTAGTTCTTTCTCATTAGTACTATAGTTTTGTTCTGTTTCATTTAGAGTGCGTGAAATGAATGCGATCGGGTGGCGATTTTGTGACAGAACTGCCCCGATAGCGAAATTACTAGCATCGGTTGTTAAACTAAATGGTTTAGAGAAATCGGGCTGGAAGAGTTCAACTTGCTCTTGTAAGGCGTTTTTTATTTTTTCCAAGGCTTCTTCTGCTGCTATATCTAATTGTATTGGTATTTTAGCACTTTGATTTTTTGATACCATTCCTAATTCTCCTCTCAAATTAATCGTTAATGGTTTCGTGATTTTGGCAAAATCTTTTATAAACTTCCTGTAGTAACTAGCGAGTCCCAGGAAAGATCTCAATTCTTTCAAATTTTTTGGTTTTGGGTATTTCTTTATAGTTTCGACTTTTTTTGGATCTACAGTAATTCTATTATGTTTTATAATGTGTCCAAGATATTCAACTGAATCCTGGAAAAAATTTGACTTTTCGTCAGAAATTTTCATGTTAGCATTATGAAGTGCGTTAATTATAATCCGGATGTGTTCCATATGTTCTTCTGGTGTAGATGAATAAATTAGCACGTCATCAATATAAACATACGCGAACTTTCCGATATACTCTCTAAGAATGTCGTCAACGCATCGTTGAAATATGGAGGGTGCATTCTTTAATCCGAATGGCATTCTGATAAATTCATACTTTGCGCCGTTGACAGAGAATGCTGTCTTTTCTCGATCAGATTCTTTAATTAAAATCTGATGAAACCCTGATTCTAAATCTATTGTGGAAAAAATCTTGGCTTTTCCGAGGTTTTGTATTGTCATATTAATATCTGGGATTGGATATCTGTCAGTAATCGTATGAGAATTTATCTTTTGGAAGTCAACAACCATTCTTCGTTTGGGCTTGCCTTGGTCATCGGTGCCCTTTTTTGGTACAGTCCATATTGGTGAATTATATGGGCTTTTGCTTGGTTGTATTATACCGTCGTTTAAAAGTTTCTCAATTTCTTTCTTGACAAAGTCGTGATCAGACATGGGATATGGATATTGTTTTGTCCATATGGGGTCTTCCGATTCAGTCTTGATAGCTGCTTGTATTGTGGTTGTAAAAGGCAATTTCCCATTTGTATTATTATTTCTCTTCATTAACTCTTCCACCTGATCTTTAAACTTTTCGTTATTTATTGTATAATTAATCCTTGGATCTACTTCCAAGATCTTCTTTTTTTGATACTTCAAACTATAGTCAAATAACCTAATTTCTGCCTTCATTTGGCGTAATCCCTGTTCTCCGAGTATCATGTCAAAGTCGTTTAGTTCCCTAATTTCATAGAACGTTAAATGATGCCCGTACATCGTTATAATTTTTTTAGAATTTACAATTGAGTAACCATGTAAGGTTTTGGTTTTAAATGGTTTCAATTTAATAGATTTTCCTATATTACAATTTATATTTATGTAATTGTTAGTAGAGCCTGTGTCGATTAATAAGGTAACGGGTGTGCCGGTTAGGCCGCATTTTGTTTGTAAGCAAGGCAACCCGTTTACTCGCCTAAAAAAGTACTGCCTGTTTCAAATTGTTCTTCATAATTAGATACATCTACTGATTCTAGATCTTCTCTATTTAGTTGGTTAATTCTTTGGAACTTCCTATCTGGCGGAGAAGTTGTGTTATTGTAGTTAGATGCCCTATCTCTTTTATATGCATGGTTTGATTTAAAAGGATTTTGACTTACGGCATTATTGTACCTAGTTGTCTGCATATATTGCTTGGATTGGTCTACGTCCATTGGAGTAGGTGTGGGTTGTTGTTGTCGTTGTGGTGGTTGTTGTTGGTGTTGTTGGTTAAAACTCCTTGCCTGGTAATTGTGGCTCTGCATCCTTACGTTTGGCTTGTAGTATCGTTCCTCTCTGTGTTGTTGTGAGTAGGTGTTTTGGTTTGTGTTGTGTTGATACCGTCTGCTGTTACTTCCTAGCCTGGGACGTGTCTCGAATTCCTCATTCTCGTTATCATGAAGAATGGTACAGGCTATCGCATATGCCGATTCCAAATTCTCTGGGTTATGGCTGTACAATGTGCCGCTTGTATATTTGGAGTCTAACCCAAGAATAAACGTCCTCACTGCCTCCTGGTTAGCGTATGCTATCATCCCTTTGTCATTATTGGACATCTCAATTTTTGATAGGGCTAAATTGAGTGCCTTTGAAACCTCACTGTGGAATTCTGCAAGGGATTTTCTATCTTGTGTGATTCGCTTCATTTCATCAAGAAGCACATATAGTGGGCGTTGGTCTGCATATGTATAATCCAATCTGTTAATGATTGAATAAAAATTCAATTTGGTGTTGTGGTTTGTAAGGACGTTAGCAGCGGGTCCTGTAATTTTTGTCCGCATTATTCCCAGGGCACTATAATATTTAGGGTGATTTTGGAAGATCTTTATAGCTTCCATGAATGCCCACACTTGTGATCTCCATGATCGGTATTGTTCTTTGTCCCCGTCAAATCTCGGTAGGGATTTGAATAGCTCCAGGTCGATATCCTTGGCGTCAGTAATATTTAGTTTTACTTCTTCGTATAAAACTAATTCTTCCGGAGCGTTTTGTTGTTCTAGTGTGGCAATTCTCTCCGTGAATTCCGTTGTTTGTTGCTGCATCTGGTTCATCAGTGTGGTGAACTGGGCATTTAGTTGGGCCAGTTGTTGCTCCATTGTAAATTTATTTAGATTTCTGTAGTCGTCGTAGGATTTTTGCTTTTTTCCTCTCCGAAGTCTCCGTAAAGTATCCAGGTTTTTCACTTCACTTTTTTGTTTAAAATTTTCAGAGTTTTTTTATTATTTGCACACTTTGATTGTGTTTTTTTCACTTGATTTCCGTTGATTTCGGTTTATGTTATCAGTATTATTCCGTTTTTTCAGGATCTATACTTGATTTTCGTTGATTCTTTTAGCACTTTTTTCAACGTGTAGTGCCGGAAGTCTTTCTTCCCGTGGATTTAGTTTTCTCTATTCCTTTTACATAGAAAAATGGCTTAAGGTTCGGTTGAGCCCCCAGTTATGAGTCCGTGTTAAAAATTAAAAATAGACAAGAGTTTATTTCAATCTCGTTTTATTTCCGGAACTGTTTTCCATTTTTACGCTTACATCTATTTATACTATTTCTAACTATTGTTTGTTTGGTGATAAAAAGATGTTTACATGTTTAGCATTATGTTATCATAATGCTTTGTTACTTATCACCGAATATAATTATTGAAAAGATGTTTACAGGTTTATACTTGTCTATCGTATTCTCTTTGTTATTATGTTATCATACAAGGTTAAAGGGCATATAGTTGTTTGTATGTATTTTGTGAATAATGATTATATGTATATGTGTATGTATCTAGTGTTTAGGCTAACGTCATTAACTCGCTCGAGAGGCATGTAGTCGAACCGTGCGAAACTGCATACATTGCTTTCATTATAAGCCAAAATTAAAAAGCCAAATTATGGGCAGTTTACCAGCCGACAGGCTGCGTGCCCTACGACCTTTCATGGTTTGTGGGGTAGATTTTTGCGGTCCAATTTACGTCACACAAAAGATACGGGGTCGCCCCCGGTAAAAATGTACATTGCGGTCTTTGTGTGTTTTACCTCAAAAGCTGTCCATTTAGAACTTGTGTCTGATTTAAGTTCTGATATATTTATTCTCGCCCTTAAAAGGTTCGTTGGACGCCGGGGAATACCAGCGACGATTCACTGCGACAACGCGACGAATTTCGTAGGAGCCGATCGCAAGCTCAAGGAACTGAGGGAAGCATTTCTCTGTCAGAAGGAGGCGATACTCCACCACGCAGCAGACGAAGGGTTCAGGTTCGTCTTTATACCTCCCAGGGCTCCCCACTTCGGCGGGGTATGGGAGGCGGCAGTGAAGTCGGCGAAGCACCTGCTCGTGCGAGCCGTCGGCAACGCGAGTCTCACCGCCGAAGAAACAGGAACGCTGCTCGTCGAGGTACAGGCCGTACTCAACTCGCGTCCAATCGCTCCACTCAGCCAGGATCCGAACGACGGCGAGGCTCTAACTCCGGCGCACCTGCTAATCGGTTGCCGGCTGAGGGAAATGCCCGAGGAAGCGGAGCTCCCGGAACCCAGCACGCGCTACTCCGACAGATGGCAGCATGTCTGCTCACTCAAGCGTCGGTTTTGGCGAACGTGGTCCAGGAGCTACCTGCTGAGTCTGCAGGAGCGCAACAAGTGGCAGCACCCACAACCCAACGTAGAGGTAGGAGAGCTCGTCGTCGTTCACGAAGACAACGCCCCACCCCAGCAATGGGTCCTAGGCCGAGTGACAGGCACGATAGCCGGCCAGGACGGAAAGGTGAGAGTGGCCGACATCCAAACAAAAACTGGAACAATTAGGCGTCCAATCCATAAGCTTGCCATGTTACCCATAGCAGATGGTTGAAGAATCCAGATTCCTTCAAGGTGGCCGGTGTGAAATGTGAATTAAAATGAAATGTAATTATTATACTTACCTGAATACTTAAAATAGAATTACCTTATACTTACCTTATATTTTTCTATTACTTACCTCATACTTACCTTATAATTAATTTACACTTACCTTATTTCCCCTTTTTAATGACTTCAACTTACAAATTTACTTACCTTAACTTTTTAGCACCACCCTAATGTAAGTAAATGCATGATTACAGTCTGTATTCTAATGTACCTATGGCCATACGGTGTGTGTATACCTACTAGCAAGCGCGGCTTGTCCACGCTCTCTTGTACACATACACACATACGTAGGCTCATAGGTACAGGCGAAGAACTTACCGCTTATTGGAATTGGAAGTTGACAAACTGTAAATTAGATGTAAGAAAAAATGATAAAAAGAAGAAGTTGAAGATTAAATGTTACGGTCTATGAGTAATCGAAAAGCGGCGTGTATTCATTTTAATCGACAGGCAAATCTTTCAAGTTTTTAGTTTGTGCTCCCATAAAAAATAATCACCTAGTGTAGTGAAATTTATATTTGCTAAAAACATTAGCAATTTTTCACATGCTATCTATAATGCCAAATTTTATCCAAATCGGTTGAGTGGTTCCCGAGATATAAGAAAAACGCCTACGCCTGAAAGTCTGCAACATACGCCTGAAAGTCGGCTACAATTTCAATTTCGGTGCCATAACTTCCGTTTCATCGTCATCCCTTTTCTCAAATTTAACTCCCAATCAAAACTTCATATCGCCGCCTAAGAAGTTAACTTTAAAAATTAACTTAAAGTAATTTTTTTATGTTAACTTGTGTAAGCAAAACCCTTACAAAATGTTGATTTTTAGCTTTAAAATAAGCGCAATGTAAGCGTTTCTTTTTGGCTTATTTATATAAGCTTACAATAAATATTCAAATGAAAGCATTTTATTACCATTTTTACCACGCTTTTATTAGGTTCACTTGTGTGTTTGCTTGTTTGTTTGTTTGTTTGTTTGTTTGTTTGCTTGCTTGTATGTATGTGACTCTCGTTCGGTCTAAGCCCCAGTGGCCCAAAAACCGTAAAATGTCCCTAAAATATGGGTATCAAACGAAAGGGGAAGGCCCCAATAACTGAGTTACCGGTCAAAATGTGGTTGCCCGAAAACCTTAAAATTTCCCTACAATATGGGTATCAAACAAAAGGTGAAGGGCCCTGGTTTCATTTGGACATCGACATATTTCGATAAATTTATCGACAACTGAGTTATCGCTCAAAATGTGGTTACCCGAAAACCTTGAAATTTCCCTACAATATGGGTATCAAACAAAAGGTGAAGGCACCAGGTTTCATTTGGACTTCGATATCTATATTTCGATAAATTTATCGATAACAGAGTTATCGGTCAAAATATAATTGCCCAAAAACCTTAAAATTTTCCTAAAATATGGGAATCAAACGAAAGGTGAAGGCCCCAGGTCTCTTTTGTACATCGATAAATTTATCGGTCAAAATGTGGTTGCCCGAAAACCTTAAAATTTCCCTACAAATGGGTAACAAACAAAAGGTGAAGGCCCCAGGTTTCATTTGGACATCGACATATTTCGATAAATTTATCGATAACTGAGTCATCGGTAAAAATATGATTGCCCAAAAACCAAAAAAATTCCCTACAATATGGGTATCAAACGAAAGGTGAAGGCCCCAGGTTTCACTTGGACATCGATATATTTCGATAAATATATCGATAACTGAGTTATCGGTCAAAATGTGGTTGCCCGAAAACCCTAAAATTTCCCTTCAATATGGGTATCAAACGAAAGGGGAAGGCCCCAGGTATCTTTTGGACATCGACATATTTCGATAAATTTATCGATAACTGAGTCATCGGTCAAAATATGATTGCCCAAAAACCTAAAAAATTCCCTACAATATGGGTTTCAAACGAAAGGTGAAGGCCCCAGGTTTCATTTGGACATCGACACATTTCGATAAATTTATCAATAACTGAGTTATTGTCAAAATGTTAGGCCAAATACTTTAAAATTTCCTAACAATATGGGTGGAGTGTAATGGAGTGTGGTTGCTAAGTGACCTTGCTCAATCCCGACTCTTGCGTCCTCGTTCGTGCACTCTGGGCAACGGGAGCTACCTAGGCTCGCGGCAGAAAGAGAGGGAGCCCCGGTGGGGCCACTCCGACATACTTGGTTTAAGGGCTCACCGAGGTTTTTGCGCAGCGTCTGTTCACCATGAGGTGCGGCTGCAAGCGGGCGTCTGTCTTGAAGCAAGCGGCTCGCTATATAAATGTGTAAATATTTTCCAAAAACCCCGAAACGGGTTGTGCGCTGGGTTTGGGACCCGCCACGTAAAAAATTTAGTCCAATGAAAAATGTATTAAAGCCTCGGATGAGAACCCCCTTTAATGTTGACGACCCGGCAAAACGAATAAGGCATAATGATTTGGATATTAGCGCATGTACCGGGAATGTCCGGACCCTTTCAAGGGACGGTACCGCTGCCCGACTGGTTGATGTCCTCGTTAACGCAAAGGCTGACATCACCGCCCTGCAGGAAATGCGATGGACGGGACAAGGAAAGACGACCATCGGACCTTGTGACGTATACTACAGTGGCCAGACACGCGGCAAAGCGCGTGGTGTAGGATTCGTGGTGGGAAAGAGACTTCGCCGCCAAGTACTAGCGTTCACCCCCGTGGACGAGCGTCTCGCTGCGATCCGCATCAAAGCGAAATTTTTCAACATAACATTTATCTGCGCCTATGCGCCGACTGAGGAGACGGACGACGCAGAGAAGGACTCCTTCTACGATAAACTTGAACAGACTTATGATCGCTGCCCCCAACATGATATCAAAATCGTGCTCGGCGACTTTAATGCGAAGGTGGGCAAGGAAGGAATCTTTGGTCCAACAGTTGGAAAATTTAGTCTCCATGATATAACATCCCCCAACGGCACTAGGTTGATTGATTTCGCCGCTGCTCGCAATATGGTCATCAGTAGTACCAGGTTCCAGCATAAACGAATACACCAAGCCACATGGCTGTCTCCTGATCAAAGAACAAGAAACCAGATTGATCATGTCATGATCGACGGCAGACATAGCTCCACCGTTCTGGACGTGCGTACCCTTCGTGGTCCCAATATCGACTCGGACCATTATCTTGTTGCAGCCAAGATACGCACACGCCTCTGTGTAGCAAAGAAAGTGCGCACAGTAACGGAAGGAAAGTTTGACGTCGAGAAGCTGCGCACGACACAGACAGCTGACAATTTCTCCACTCGACTCTCACACCTGCTATCGGAGAGCAATCCTCGACCTAACGATGCAACCGAGCAATGGAAGCATATCTCTCACTCATTACGTACCGCCGCTGAGGCCACTATAGGGTTCCAGCGAGCCCGCAAAAACAACTGGTACGATGAGGAATGCAGCACTGCCTCGGACAAAAAGGACGCTGCCTACAGGGAGACGTTGCGAACGGGCGCAACCCGCAGTGTATGGCAACGCTATCGTGAGGCAAAGAAGGAAGAGAGACGCCTTTTCAGAAAAAAGAAACGTGAGGCCGAAAGGCGTGAGTGTGAGGAGCTTGAGATGCTGGCTGACAGGAATGATGCCCGAAAATTCTATGAAAAGATCCGGCGGATGACGGAAGGTTTTAAGACCGGGGCAAGTTCCTGTAAGGACAATAATGGCGACCTGGTAACCGACGTACAGAGTGTACTTAAATTATGGAGGGAGCACTTCTCCTCACTGCTAAATTGCGAGGGAGACGTCGAACCCGATACCCCAATCCCTGACGATGGAAAAGTCGTCCCACCACCTGACTATGATGAAGTGAGGATAGCTATATCCCGGCTCAAAAACAACAAAGCGCCTGGAAAAGACGGACTACCCGCCGAGCTGTTCAAACACGGAGGCGAAGAGCTGGTAAAAAGCATGCATCAGCTCTTATGCAGAATATGGTCAGACGAGTGCATGCCTCCAGATTGGAATTTAAGTGTGCTCTGCCCAATCCACAAGAAAGGCGATCCCGCTAACCGCACCAACTACCGCGGAATCAGCCTTCTTAATATCGCGTATAAGGTTCTTTCTAGCGTATTGTGTGAAAGACTGAAGCCCATCGTAGACAAGCTGATTGGACCTTATCAGTGTGGCTTTAGACCTGGTAAGTCTACCATCGACCAGATTTTCACGATACGCCAAATCCTGGAGAAGACCCATGATAAAAGAATCGACACACACCATCTCTTTGTCGATTTCAAAGCCGCTTTTGACAGCGCAAAAAGGAGTTGCCTGTATGCCGCCATGTCTGAATTTGACTTCCCTGCAAAGCTTATACGGCTTTGCCAAATGACGTTGAGCAATACTAACAGCTCCGTCAGAGTCGGGAAGGACCTCTCTGAGCCATTTGAAACCAAACGAGGCTTCAGACAGGGCGACTCCCTTTCGTGCGATTTCTTCAACCTGATGCTGGAGAAGATAATTCGAGCAGCAGAGCTAAACCGCAATGGTACAATCTTTTACAAGAGCGTGCAATTGCTGGCGTATGCCGATAATATTGATATCATTGGCCTTAACAACCGCGCCGTAAGCGCTGCCTTCTCTGGACTGGATAAAGAAGCGAAAAAAGTGGGTTTTGCGGTCAACGAGGACAAGACGAAGTATTTGCTGTCATCAAAGAAAGAATCGGCGCACCTGCGCCTTGGCAGCCACGTCACTGTTGATAGTTACAAATTTGAAACTGTGAGGGACTTCGTTTATTTGGGAACCAGCATTAACACCGAAAATAATATCAGTCTAGAAATCCAACGGAGAATCACTCTTGCGAACAAGTGCTACTTTGGACTGAGTAGGCAATTGAGAAGTAAAGTCCTCTCTCGAAGAACAAAGATCGCACTCTATAAGTCTCTCATCATACCTGTCCTGATGTATGGCTCAGATTCATGGACAATGTCAAGAGAAGATGAGATGGCCCTTGGAGTATTTGAGAGAAAAGTTCTCCGGAAGATTTATGGTCCTTCCCGTGATGCCGACGGCGAGTATCGAAGGAGATTTAACGATGAGCTGTACGAGCTTTACGCAGATCTGACCATAGTCCAGCGAATTAAAGCCCAAAGGCTCCGCTGGCTGGGTCACGTCATGCGAATGGACAAAGAAGCTCCAGCCCAGAAGGTTTTCCAATCGTCACCCGTATTCGGCAGCAGAGGAAGGGGGAGGCCTCGACTGAGATGGAAACAACAGGTGGAGGATGACTTGAACTCCCTTGGGGTTTCCAATTGGCGTCAGTTATCGCTAAAAAGGAATGACTGGCGTGCTTTGATAGGCGACGGCCAAAATCGCTTAGGCGGTTAAGCGCCAATAAATGATGATGATGATGGGTATCAAACGAAAGTGGAAGTCCAGAGGTTTCGTTTGGACTGCTGTATTTTTCTATATATTTATCGATAATTTAATAGGACATTTGACTAAAAAGTAAAAAATAAATATAGTTTAGAACAAGTAAGGAAGTCTAAGTTCGGGTGAAACCGAACATTACATACCCAGCTGTGCACATAAAGTGGGCGTGATCGTTCACCGATTTTTCTTATTTTCTGTGGTAGTACTCTACATAAACATAACATGCCTGGTACCTAGTTTCGTAAATCTATCTCACACCATTCTGAAGTTGTTAGCAGTCGAATTTAAAAATTGCTTGACTCATAAGTGGGCGGTGCCACGCCCACTTTCCAAAATTTTGAAAAAATTATGTAAAGAATATGAAAGTTGATGTATGTACCAAATTATATTATTATAGCGAAATCAGTTAATTAGATATGGACTTTTCAATATTTCCACCTCCTTTCAATATAATTTAAATAATAAATTTATGAAAAAGTAGGCGTGGTCGCGAAGCGATTTCGTTTATTTTCTATAGCTGAATTTACCACAACAATAGTATGTCTTCTACGAAATCTCGATATACTAGCATAAACTGTTCTGAAGTTATTAAGAGTCAAAATTTTAAAATTTCTTCAAATATACGTGGGCGGTACCACGCCCCCTTTTCAAAAATTTTTATAAAATCGGCCTTAGAACATCTAAATCAATACATATTGCAAATTTTATCATTGTAGCTGCTTCTAATATTGAATTAACCCATTTTATACGTTTTTCGAAATTTTCGATATCGAAAAAGGGGCGTGGTTATGGTCCGATTTTACCCATTTTCAATAGCAATCTATTCTGAACCCAAATAAGTACGCATGCCAAATTTAGTGAAGATATCTCATTATTTGCTCAAGTTATCGTGTTAACGGACAGACGGACGGACGGACAGACGGACGGACATGGCTCAATTAAATTTTTTTTCGATCCTGATCATATTGATATATGGAAGTCTATATCTATCTCGATTCCTTTATACCTGTACAAGCAACCGTTATCCTAACAAAGTTATAATACCCTGTGTACAAGTACAGCTGGGTATAAAAACCCTACACAGTAGTATTGTGGAAAAAGCGTGGTCCGCTTTGTGCCATAATTTTCGTATATCGAGCGCTCGACCCTTTTCCCACATAATGCTAGTTTTTTTACTACGCTTTCATTAGCTTTACTTGTACATACATTCATATGTATGTTTGCTTGTTTGTATGTAACTCTACTTCAGTCTACCCGATAGTGGCATATGACTGTCACAAAAACCTTGAAATGTGCCTTCAATATGGGTGTCAAACGATAGGAGGTTGCATTTGGACTTCGATATATTTATCGATAACTAAGTCATCGGTCATAATGCCTACAATCTGGGTATCAAACAAAAGGGAAGTTCTACAGGTTTCTATTGGACTTTGGAATATTTTGATACAGTGGTGCAGCCAGGGGGTGGTTTTGGGGGTTTAAACCACCCCTGAGATATAAAACTGTATATGTGAAAACTAGTTTTCATGACATGTTTGCAAAAATTTTGATTGCATGAAAATCGAAATACGTCAATTCCATAACACGGGCGTAAGCTTTTGGGCCGTTTGCATAAGAGGGTGTCACACGTTACATCCATATTGACGCGATCCATGGCTGTTACACCCATACACCTAAGATACAGGGTCATAAGTGTGCAAAGGTAGGAAAACCCGGTTTTGACCCCTAACTCAAGATTTTGAGGGTGTCCGGCAAATTTCTTGTACGCAGTTCTTCTTATCTCATTGAGATCTAACAGAAAATGCTATCTCGTCCCAGGTACATATTTTTTTCGTGTTGCGCAGTGTAATAGATTCAATGACAAATAAGAGAAAGCCTATATTAAGCAAAAATATGTT